>VZRJ01001307.1:0-105429 GCA_013397565.1 Ptilonorhynchus violaceus | reverse complement strand
TGAGTACCCCAGCCCCGCATCCCCCTGCCCGGGCTCCAGCCCTGGTGTAGAGGGTCGTGCGTGAGGGAGCGGGGCAGCAGGACGGGCTGAGGCAGGGGCGAGCATCCCCTCGCCCGGGGTAGCCGGGGCAGAGCACCCCTCGCCCGGGGAGCCGGGATGCAGCGTCCCGCGGCGGGAGCGGGCGCTCCCCGCGCTTCCCTCGCCCGCCCGGGCAGCGGCGGGGCCAGGACGGACAGAGCCCGCCGTGGAACCTCTGCGTGGGTGACGGTGTTTGATACATTTTCATAAGCGCAAAGAGCGGCGGCCACGCGTCCGCGGCAGCTCGGTCCCCGCTGCCGGGAAGCGCTCGCAGGCTGAGCGCTGCCCCAGCCCGGCGCGGGCGGCGGAGTTCAGCGGTGCTCGGGGCTCAGCGCTGGCTGTGCCCGGGCGGGAGCTCTGCCAGGTAAGAACATCTGTTTCTCTTGCCCGGGAACAGAGCGCTGTGCGGGAGAAACCGCCCCGTGTCTGATGGAGCAGTTATGTTGGGTTTGCTTCATTAATTAGTACATTAATAACGTCTTAAAAAGTCGGGGTTGAATGTGAAACTCTCTCATTCTTCTAATGCGTGAGCCGGGTATTGTGGTCCACCTTCAGTAATTTCACTCCAAAGCGCTGGTGCTCGTTCCTTGCTGTTCCCTGAGTGACTGTTGTAGGCTTTAGCGTGTAACTTAGACGATGTTTATTTCCAGTGAAATTATTCTAATGCATAACTCGCAATTCTTTTAAACTGTTACCTATTTTGGAATCAATTACACTGTATGTGTGCTACACAATAACTCCATGCCATAAACATTCAGGATGGAACAGAATAAGTTGAAAAATACAGCAAGTCCCATGAATGTCTCTACAGCTACCTGACGGAGTATGATTAAAAGAAAAACCCTCCTTTGACAAGCAAGGGAGATGTAGAATTTATTTATATTGAAAGTAAAGTTGCTAGCTTAGTTGTATTAGCACTACAAAACAGATTCTTCTGTTGTGAGAATGCTTTGAAATTTAATTATTCTGTACTCTTCGTGGGGCAGCTACAAGTTTTTTCTTGTTAAGGAAACCACAAAGGTGTGATGGTAGTGCCAAGTGCTATAGTGATGTCAAGTACTGAAAAGGATCTCTGGCAATCAGTTACTGCACTAGTCTGAAAAAAGGAGTAGTAAAATTTAGATTATTACTCATGTTTTCTCTCCTCCTCTTCTGCAAACCTTTAGGTCCCCAAAAGTGAGAATTCCACAGCTTCCTGAAAGGGTTTAGAGTTAAAAGCGTGCTCCACTTTGAATCTCTAGCTACAAATTAAACTGTAACAGTTTTAATGATTGTTTTATGTGTTTGAAGTCTGTCACTGTGTCCTCTTTTTTGGGGGGTCTGGAGTTGTTGTCTGAATTAATATCGTACTTGTAGCAAACCTGGCAAATTATTCTCCCATAAATGACTGCAGTTACTGCAAATTTACTCTTAATGAAATATTTTTTAAACTTTCAGTCTATAAACTCATGAAGAGCAATCCCTTAGTACTAGAGGTAAGTACTCAGTTCTGTCCCTTAGTATTATAGCTAAGCAATATGTATGTTTATGCTGCATGTTTCTTACATCTAATGAAAAATTGTTGAGGGATTGGAACTGAAAATAGCTGGAAATGCTGTTCTAGTGTAATGGAGCAAGAATTGGCACCATCTTTTCTTATAAATAGGTAATAATTCTATTAAAATACATGGTTTGTGAAGGAAGGTCATAGAATAACAGATTTAACACCCTGCCAGAATAAACTTTTAGGCACACATGTTATCAACATATACAGAACACAAGGATTTTGATTATCCTTTCTGTAAGAGCTGTTACAGTCTGGTTTCTTTGTAAGTTATATATTGAGTCATAGGAGTTTCTTTTACCTTAAACATCTCAGTTGTGAAAAATCTTCCCAAGAAACAAAACTCCTACTCCTTCCCCATGACCTGATTTTTCTTCCACTGGAATATACTTGTAAGGGACAGTAAATATATTGAACATAGGTTCTAATAAGGGCAGAGGAGGATTTCAATAATTATATTTTCCTGTTTGTTTATTTTTATAAATGCATTTGGTTGCTAAGAATAAGTTGCTGATTAATCTGACTGTCCCATCACTTTGGAAGATCTCTGAGGTTCTAACACAGAATGAGAATTTGTATTTTGGAAATTATTTTAAAGGATAAGAAAAAACTGTAGCACTTGGACTTGATATTTTTCTATCCTGAAGCCAAATGAGGTTTGGCCAGTTATCTGGAATGATTTAACAGTGGATCAAATAAAATTTCATTTTCTTTCTGCTGGCAAGTCAGATGAATTATAATTTTCATTAATATTGATCTAGTAGGTTCAATAAAAACTGTAAAACCAACACAAGAGAGTAAGGAGAGGATATTTATTTTTGAACATTTTGCTTTTCTGATGCCTTTCATCTAAGAAGTTAAAGACTCTCTTTACGTTCCTGTGCTCCTTACTCTTTGGGAGCAGATAGAATGAAGCTGGTCAGAACATATTAAAAGAATTGTAAATAAAATACACAAAGTTCTTCAGACACCTGGAATATATAATAATTTTGTTCCTGCCTCTGAGTGATCTTGTATAGGTATCCAGTGGCGTCTGTCATTAAAAAAAAACCCAAACTAAAACCAAATTAGATACTATCAGAAATGTTTGTTTAAACTTTGCACAAGAATTATATTCATGTATTATTGTTGTAGTTTCACTTATGCACACTGAAACAACCTGAAAATCTCCATGTACTACATTATACAAATACGACACTCTGTGGTGCAGAAATTTTTAAAGCCTTCAGGTTGTTCAATGACCACATTACCTCCAGCTGTAATGTCACAATATTAGAAATATCATGTAGAAGTGGATGTTCTCATGCCACTTTTGTGTAAAAGTTCTAAAGAATTTAGTAGAGGACGGTGACCTTTCTGCTTGGTTTCTTGCTTTGAGTATAAACATGTGGCTCTTGCTGTAGGAGCACAGTTACAATGGTGCTCTGTTTCACTCACTGAGCTGTCATTTAGATGTGTTTTGGCTGAGGTGTCCTCTCATCTGGACTATTGCAGCTGAGCACATTCTGGTGTGGTTCAGTGATACAACTAACAGCAGAATTTGGTCTACTAACCACATAATTTGATATCCTCATCTGATCTCGTTGTAAACTCAAGAACAGAATGTGTGGTCTTCTTATTAACTACCACAGACACTTCATTTTGCTGTCCTCAGCTCTTGTTCTTTTTTATATACAACTTTTTACTGATCAGTTTTATTCCATTCCTAAGCTATCTTGAACTAAGATTTAGCTTCCTGTTAATATTGAACTGAGCTATGTCAAGTCTGTTTGAACTCCCAACAAGGCTTGACATACCACATTCATTTCTAGTGTAGCTCCACTAAGCTGTGTCTCAAGTGAAGTTAACTGAAGTTGACCAAATTGTGCCTTATTTGTCCTCAGTTAAAAAGTGACATGCTTGTGTTGAGTCCTGCAGCACTATATTCTCTTGAAACATACTGGTTTTGGGTAATCTGAGTCCTTCCCTTTTTGTGATATTTTAAAATGAAGATACTTGCTTTGAGATTTGTTATTTAAAGGAAAGCTTTAAGAAAAGAGCTTTTCAAAGTGGTCCAATTACGACAGTAAAACAATTCATAAATACCAAGAACATTACTGCCAAAAAAAGAGAATTTCTGTCGTGGGCCGTCTCTTTTTCCAGTCGTGCAAGCGTATCTTTGCATGTGACTGCTTCATAACCTAAGGATTGCCAGAAAGTGTTAGGGGTATCATGCCAGTGAAAAAATTGGCAGTGCCAGCCTGAGAAGTTGTACCACACCGGATGCTTTTTTGGAGTATTTTGATACTGTTGTGAACAGAGATGAATCCAGGAACAGCTCTTTGGCATGACAAGAGTTGTGTGTGCTGGAAGTGATGGCAGCTACTTCAACCAAGGACAAGGAGAATAAAGCAGCAGAACATGGAGCTTTTGGGTTTATGCACGCTACACCACCTTATTTTTCTTTTGAAGTGTGAGGATAGTATTAATCTTGATAAACTATCTTAATATAACTTTGGCTTCATGTAGCAGTTACAAGTTCACAGGTATAATTAAAAACAGTGGGAAGCAGTGACTGAACAGAGTAATATAGGCTAACATCGGCTTGTAGCCTTAAATCAAAGCATCCTTTTTTTGCAAACACCAGCGATAGAAGCCCTTGGAATCTGTATTCAGTGTTGTTTCTGCTAACGGCTTTGTGTATTACGTTTATCAGACAGCTTGAGTTATCTATGCCTTGTTTTCTCATTTGCTGAGTGTGAGTAATGGAACTAAACTGCAAGTACTGCCTGTCATTTTATTTAAGATCTATTCCTAAAATGTCTTTGCTTTCTGACAGAAGGTGCTATTTACATATAAGATGTTGCCACTTCTGTTATTTGTCACTGTACTGTCCTGGTGATGTGGACTGTGTTTTACTAGCACTCAAGTTTCAATACCTTAGGTTAAAAATTCAAAAGCTCTCAAAGAGTTATGTACGTGGAATTTGGTAAGTATTCAGTATCTGACTTAGGCTTCCTCGTAAAATTCCTAGCCTAATTTTTGATAAATTGTACAGCCTTAATTTTGAAGATACATAAAAAGCACACAAGCTTGGGTTGATAGCAAATTCAGTTGAACAAAACACTTCTGTTACAAACTATGTGCTGTTCTATCAATATTCTCTGTGTATCAGTATCTCATTGTTTCTGTAGCTTAGGTTTGGAGGAGAGATCTCTGCCTTACGTGAAACCAGTCAAGACATCTATGAGCTAACCTGAACCTGTGCTTCTCTCCAGGAAAGGCTGCCAGTCATCTCAATTTAGCCTCTTTACAATGCTTTAGAGCCTGTCTTGGAAAAAAAAGTAATTTCCTTACAGACTTGTGGTCAAGCTTGAATTTTCTTTCAGATATTGAAGCTCAGTACTGTTCATTAATGAGTCATTAATGCAGTTCTCTGAGAATGTTGGATAATTATTTGCTTAAAAATAAAATCAGATTAAGTCCTGATGAATGGGAGCACAAATGCTGTTGCTGTATGTTACACATATTTCTTGAAGATGACTTTTCTTCTCTAAGCAGCTAAGCACATTGTCCCTGAAGCTTTTATAGTCAGGACAGTTTAAGGAATGAGTCTGATATTTCCACTCTTTTTAAAGGCAAAGCACAGCCAGATTGCTCTGGCTATAACATAGTTTGACAGTTCCCTTACAACTTTTCTTTCAGAAGTTTGTCACATTAATGCTGACAGACAGATATTAGGCCAGGCAGTGAAGCAGGCTGTGAAGCAAACTGTATTTTATATATTGGGAAAGAGGTATATTTCAGTTTAGTAACCTTGTCATGCTTGAATAATAAAGACCACAGAAGTCTATGGGCTCTAACACAGATTTAAATACTGTGGAAAGATTAAGCAGGATCTCTGCGTATTCTTGAACTGTCATGATGAGATTTATTTGGAGAAAGGTTTTAAATTGTGTGTGTTTGCCACTGGTTGTAATTCCAGATGCCTCACAAGTCACAGAGACTCCATTATCTGTGTAAAGTAAATTATTCTGTGGAGTCTCGTGCCTCCCACAATATGTGCAGAGAGCTATTTAAATGTTATTTGGTTGTCACATATCCGAGGTTTTTCTTGGTCTTAGGATTAGTTGTAAAATCTACTTACTAAAGGGATTTTATATCTAAATTGGTAAATAATGTGTTTCTAGTGCTTTTAAAAAACTGCTATGCTTGTTAATAAGCAAGGCAATATAGCTGTCATATTTTATTATACTGTGAGTAAAACGCTTAGATTGAGTCTGAGGCATGAGTTTATAGCTCATTAAATGTATTTGTTTATTCAGCCACCACATGCTACATTAAATCACATTTAAAACACTGAATCCAACCCTCAGATCTCTGCTTTAGTGAGTTACCCTCACCCTAACATGAATATCCTTTTAGCAAAATATTTTTTAGAAAGAGAAAGAAGCTCAGCAGAGAATACAAATGTTTTCCATACAGATAACAGACATCTCTTTGACACGTTCCTCTTCCTCAGTGCCTGTGACACGCCCCTCATTTGTAACCACGGTGGTTGCTGACAGCTGGAGGTGACTCTACCAGGCAATGGAACGAGGTCCCACTTAAGTTGTAAACTGGGGATACTGAGAGGCTTACTCTTCGGGAGGTGGTGGTTTGGAAAATACTTCCACTTTCTGTGGAAAACAAAGTATTGCTCCCACCTGAAACAGGTAAGAATTATTATTATTTCCACTCTGAAAAAAATAACTTAAAGTCACAGGACAGAGTCAGCTGATGAGGTAAAGGCAGAAGAATGTCTAATACTGTTTGATTTACTAGGTCACCTTCCAGTGTTTCACAGTTGGAAGTTCCCAGTTAAAAATTCAATTTGTGACTGTGATGCTGTGCAGAGAGCAAGATGCAATTTGATTAACAGAATGGTTCCTGTGTTCCTCGACAGTAATTACAACTTCTGAAATATCCGGTTCCTGTTGAAAGAAATAATAAAAGGTTCATAGAATAATTTTGATTGGAAGGGATCTAGGAAATCATCTACTCAAATCTCTTCTTCAAGGCAGCCTAATTTCAAAGTTAGACCAGGCTGCTCAATGTCTTGTCCATATCACTTATGTACTCTCCACGGGTGGAGAGGTGAAACACTACCTGGGTGGATGAGGGGACAGCAGTGGATTTTTGTCTACCTTGACTTCAGCAAGGCTTTTGACACTGTCTCTCGCAACATCCCCATAGGAAAACTCAGGAAGTATGGACTGGATGAGTGGACAGTGAGGTGGGCTTGGAACTGGCTAAACAGCACATCGCAGAGGGTCGTACTCGGCAGCACAGGGTCTAGGCGAGGGCCTGTCACTAGTGGTGTCCCCCAAGGGTCAATAGTGGGCCCAGTATTGTGTAACTTATACATCCGTGACTTGGATGAACAAGTTCACTGGTGACACAAAGCTGGGAGGAGCAGCTGATGCCCCAGAGGCCTGCACAGCCCTTCCAAAGGGCCTCAACAAGTCGGAGAGATGGGCAGAGAAGAACCGACTGAAGTTCGGCAAGGGCTAATTCAGGGTCCTGCAACTGTGCAGGAATAACCCCACACACCAGCACGGGCTTGGGGCCCACCTGCTGGAAAGAAGCTCTGTGGAGAAGGACCTGGGGGTCCCGATGGACAACAAGGTGTCCATGAGCCAGCACTGCACTTGCGGCCAAGAAGGTCAGTGGTGTCCTGAGGTGCATTAGGAGAAATGTTGCCAGGAGGTCAAGGGAGGTGATCCTGCCCCTCTACTCAGCCCTGGTGAGGCCTGGAATGCTGTGGTCAGTTCTGGGCTCCTCAGTGCAAGAGAGACATGGAGCTCCTGGAACAGGTCCAGCGGAGGGCTATGAAGATGATCAAGGGACTGGATCATCTCTCTTACAAGGAAAGGCTGAAGGAGCCAGACCTGTTCATCCTGAGAAGAGACTGAGGGGACCTCATCAGTGTCTGAAGGGAGGGTGTCAGGAGGATGGAGCCAGGTTCTTCTCAATGGTGCCAAGCAACAGGGCAAGAGGCAATGGGCAGAAACTGATGCATAGAAGTTCCACCATAGTACAAGGAAGAACTTCTTTACTGTGCAGTGACCATGCACTCGAATGGATTGCCCAGAGAGGGTGTGGAGTCTCCCTCACTGGAGATATTCCAGAACCATCTGGTCGCAATCCTGTGCCATGTACTCTGGGATGACCCTGCTTGAGCCAGGAGGTTAGACTAGATGACCCACTGTGGTCCCTTCCAGCCTGACCCACTGTGATTCTGTGAGTCAACAACCTCTCTGTGAACTTGTTCCAGTACTTTACTCCTTTCACTGTGAACGTTGTTTTCTTACACATAGCTGGAATTTCTATGATGCAACTTCTATATCTTGTCCTCTTGGTGCATTCCCCTGGGAAAAGCTTTGTGCTGACTTCTGTGGAAGCCACTCCGGGAAACTGAATGCAAGATCATGGAGAAAATCCTCCTAGAAACCATGCTAAGGCATATGGAAGAGAAAGAACTGATTAGCGACAGCCAACATGGCCTCACCTAGGCCAAATCATGCCTGAGAAATTTAGTGGCCTTCTACAACAGGGCTACAGTGTTGGTGGATGAGGGAGGAGCAACAGGTGTCACCTACCTGGACTTGTGCAAAGCATTTGACACTATCCTGAATGACATCCTTGTCTCTAAACTGGAGAGACGTGGATTTGACAGATGGACCACTCAGTGGATAAGGAATTGGCTAGATATTTGCGCTCTGAGGGTTGTGGTCAACAGCTCTATTGCTGAGACCAGTGACAAGTGGTGTTCCTCAGGGGTCAGAACTGGAACCAGCGCTGTTTAACCTTTCTGTTGGTGACATGGAAAGTGGGACCGAGGGTACCCTTAGTGGGTTTGATGACACCAGGCTGTGTGGTGGGGTCAGCATGCTGGAGGGAAGGGATCCCAATCAGAGGGATCTTGACAGTTTGAGAGGTCGACTTGTGAACCTCATGAACTTCAACAAGGTCAAGTGCAGGATCCTGCACATGGGTCAGGGTAATCCCAAGCACAAATACAGGCAGGGCAGAGAATGGATTGAGAGCAGCCCTGAGGAGAAGGCCTTGGGGGTGTTGGTTGATGAGAAGCTCACCATGACCTGGCAATGTGCACTCACAGCCCAGAAAGCCAAATGTGTCCTGGGCTGCATCAGAAGCAACATGGGCAGCAGGTCAAGGAAGCAGATTTTCCCCCTCTGCTCTGGTGAAGACCCCACCTGGAGTGCTGCATCCGGCTCTGGGGTCACCAGCATAAGAAGAATGTGGTGTTGGAGTGGGTCCAGAGAATTTCCACGAAGATGCTCAGAGGGTTGGAGCTTCCTGAGAAGGCTGAGCGAATTGGGGTTGTTCAGCTTGGAGAAGAGAAAGCTCCACAGAGACCTTAGAGCACCTTCCAGTACATGAACGAGCCCTACAAGAAACCTGAAGAGGGACTTTTTACAAGGACATGTAGTGATAGAACAAGAGGGAATGGCTTTAAACTGACAGAGGGTAGGTTTAAATTCAGAGGAACATCAGTGCACCTTGTGAAGGCAGGACAAAAGTTTTTCTCTACTTCCCATTGAAAAGATATTGCTATAAAGCAAGGATTTATTTTAGGAATGTCATTGTGGAAAGTTACATTAAAATCACAAAACATTTACAGTGGAAGTAGGTTTTCTCAGCAAGATACTGCAGGAGTGCTGAACTTGTGGCTCCAGTTTTGATAATGTGAGCACATGAAGCAGAACATAAGGGAGATGAAGAAATAGTGCCATCACTGAGTTCTCCCATTGTCCACTGCTTCCAGCTCTCTTACCAACGTAACAGGTCCTGAAAAATCTCTGAGTTGGTTTTGGGTCCTTTTGTATTTCTATGCTTTTGCAGGTCATGTCATATTCTAGCTGTTAAAGATGGGTTGGGGCTTTTTAAAATACATCTGGAGGATGTATATTGTTGGAGGAACCAAAGCTTAAAGAATTAAGGAGACCTACAGTAAAATGGTGAGAATTATAATTTATAGCACTTGCAATTATCTCATAACAGATAGCATGCAAGTGCCAGGCATTTTTGATACAAGCACCATTTTTTTTTAATAGAATGACATTTGAATTTTTTTAATGCATTTAAATGCCAACCGTCTTCATGCTGTGTGTGAGTCATGGTTTCAAGTGTGTAATTGTTTAGTCAATCTTCTGTTGCATTATTACTTTATCACATTATGAGTTTGGGCTAAATAGTTCACATTGTATCACCATCTAGGCTAGAAACTGCTTTATACATTCACAAAGTGGGCATTTATAAGTAAACATAATGAAGGCTCCACTGAAATCAATTTGGTTGCATGTGCTTCCGAGTCGTTCTTCCCTCGGTACTATATAAACACTATTAGCAGATCCTTTAGAAAATTGATTTGCTGATCATCTAAGTGACAGGCCTGTTTGGAGCTGTGTTGAAATGCATCCTTATTCTTAATCATGCTCCTGTAATTAAACTAAGGAGTTTCATGAGAACATGGCTGAACAGACCATCCAAGAGGATGCTTCTTGGATTACTGTTATTTTACTCTCAATTTTTGATGACTTTTACAGCTGCTGTATTCCTTCCCCTTGCCCTGTTTCTGCAACCACAGCTGCAATGCTGCTGTACTGCTTCACCTTGCCTTAGCCCTCCAAGCACAGCTGTGTGGCTGAAGGCCCTTTCGTGTCTGTGTGTGTCCGTCTTGGCCTTGGAGTTGTTTCCTCCAAGTTCTGCCTGGCCTCTTTTTGGGAGAGAAAGAAAATTCGGGAAGACCTTTAATCTGGTGATCCCTGCTTGATGCTGCCTGCATTAGAAGAGCCGCTGTTCCATTGTCCTGCTTCTTGCTGGTCCAGCTGGGCTCCTGCTGTTCCACTGGGAGGCACGAAGCACAGATCCAGAATTTCTGCCTGCCACAGGCTTCTTTCTGAGACAGCATTAGTAGGACCCCACTGCTGAGTGGATAATGGGGAATAAAAATTATGTGGGGAGGATCTGTGTATCAGCAAGGGACTAACAAATGGGAAGATTGCTGTGTTCTTGTTCTCATTTGGGAGGCAATTATTTGAGCAGAAAATGCTGCCTGAATCCAGAATGTATGGTTAATTCAGGTGGTGGATGGTTTTGGGCAGCCTGTGTAATGAGTCCTCTGTGTGGGTATGGTGTAATTTGTGACATGCTTGAACAGATTTTTTAGTGACAGAACCCAGATTCCCTTATGCATTTCCTGGATTTTGGTGAATGTGCATAAGTCACTGAAGGTAGGAATGGAGAACACGGGGTGGGGGGGAAGCAGCAATGTGAAACCTGGGAGGAAAAGTAAGGAGTGTGTGGGGGAAAGGAAGGTAATATTTCTCCCAAGCATGTATCAGCGTAACAGAAATTAAAAATGTCAAATAATAAGCCACAGATCTGAGTTCGACACTTGTAGCAATATCTAGGAATCTTTGAAAGCTCAAGAAAAGAACAAATTTTGGTGTAGTGATAAGATTGGATGCTCGCTTAGAGACAGCACTAGCCAGCTGGCCTGTCTCTCACCCTTGACTTTTATCTTCTCATACTGAAAAAAAATCTTCTCTTTTGATCTCATTCTCTTACCATCTTCTTTGGGGCAAATATTTTGTTCTAGTTGTACCTATTTTGGTACATTTTCCCATCTGTTTACTACTCTTTCCCTGAATTTATTCTGCAGAAACAGCCTGTTTATTCCTAGCTTTGGATTATCAGCTTTGTGCTGTTAACTAATAGAAAAAGTGCTTCAGTTTGTTTTGAGAATAATTTATGAAGATGGAGCTTTGTGGCTCTAATGCATCTGTGTGTTTCTCCTTGCATATCTCCCATACTGTAATTTTGATCAGAATAAAAAGACAAGTAGAAACATTGCATGAGAGCACACTGAATTTAAGGTGGGATAAATTAGAAATTATTTGTAATTTTGAGGAAAAACAAGGGCAGAAGGATAAACCCTCTCACATCTATAGGTAGCCAGTTATATTGCTTTCAGCCAGAATTAACCTGCTCTTGGTCCACTGTGACCAGGCCACCACCTTTCCTCCTACCTTCTGCACCTGACCAGCCTCTTGTTTTAGGTCTGTCACCAACTCGTGTCTAGCCTGTCCCCAGTATGGTGTGGAAGAAGCTGGATATTGAAGAATTTGGCCTATGCAAGTAGCAGATGTACAAATCTATAGTGATGCATCTGTGATACAAAGGTAGTGAGAAAGACATCTTAGTTGTTTAATTTCTTATTGTGTTTTCTTTGTTGATATGGAGTTTTATATAAAGAGAAGCAAGAGCAAAGCAGTGCTATCTCTTGTGCTGAAAGCAGAGTTCCCCAGCCTCTTCTGGACAAGGACAGAAAACAATGCTGCTTTCATCTCCCCCTGTTTGGTTCAGAGATCTGCAAACCAGTTCATCTGCACTAGATATTCCCTGAATCAGAGCCACAGATCTGAGTTCGACACATCTGTAAAGCTTGGATGCAAACTCCCATAATTTCCTCTTGGACTGTTCAGGAGATCAAGACAAGGGATGAAGTTTTGGCCTAACTTCATACATGTGCTTGTTCACTTTATCTGCAGATGTGGTCTTTCTTTGCATCCTTTCCAGGACAGAAGAAAAAGCTGGTGCAAGAATCTGTATGACCTTTGTTATGATAAACTTTGCTTTGATCAAGGGACAGGAGTATCTCTTTTGTGAGGAAAGGCTGAGGAGCTGGGCCTATTCAGCCTTGAGAAGAGACGACTGAGAGGGGAACTCATCAATGTCTATCAGTATCTAAGGGGGGGGTGCCATGAAGATGGATCCAGGCTCTTGCCAATGGTGCCAAGCAATAGGAGAAGAGGCAACAGGCAGAAACTGATGCATAGAAGTTCCACCTGAACATGAGGAAGAACTTCTTTCCTGGGCAGGTGACCTTTCACTGGAACAGGTTGCCCAGAGAGGTTGTGAAGTCTCCCTCACTGGAGATTTTCAAGAACCATCTGGGCACAATCCTGTGCCATGTGTGCTGGGATGATCCTGCTTGAGCAGGGAGGTTGGACCAGATGACCCGCTGTGAGCCCTGCCTACCTGACCCATTCTGGGATGCCCTTTCTTAGTTTGCTGAGTGTGTGGCTGTGACTGGTAATCCTTGTAGCAGATTGTTTGCTTTTCAAGTCCTGACTATCAGATCAAGTTAGTACATAACTAACAAGTGGCAGTGTTCCTGATAATGACATGTCTGTTTGTTGTCACTGGTGCTCTGTGAGTAACTGATCTTGGGGTTTTGGTGCTGAAGAGATTGGAAGTGGTTAGATACTGAAATATTTAGAGTTTTGATCTTGTTATCTAAACTGAAAAACCTGATTGTTTTGTAGAGAATCCACATAAAATACTCCATTGCATGTAGGAGGAGCACACCATATGCAGGAAGAATATTGGCGGCGTGCTCGTGTCAAAAGTACAAGGAGTGTGGGAGATTTATATTCTGTTCCCTATTGCTGCAGAGATTCCACCTGTGTTTCCCCCAGCCTACAATGGCACATAGATTTTGTGCCTTTGGGGCTGGTAGGAAACACTGTCAAATCCTCTGTAAGATTTTATTGGGAAAAGGAGAAGAGCACACATACAAGCACTAGGGATTGCCAGCTTCATACCTGCTGCCTTTGGTTCAGAAGCTGACATTGACTTCACCACTGACCCACAGAATCTCCAGGCAACTGAGGTAGAAGAATTGTTTCTACCACACTGAATATAATTAAACTGAACTATTGCATCTCTATGTACATAAAAGCTTTCATTCTGTTCAGAACAGTGTGGTGTATTCACCAGTTTAGGTGCTAATCGAAAATGTGGTGGGTTTTTTCTCAGTATTGGTAGCAAGCGTTTGTGTCCCAGCACAGGGTGAGTTGTGGGGTATGTTTGATTCACAGAATACTGCTAGTTTCTGAACTGTTTCCCTGTACTGAATGCAGTAATGTAAGGTTAAAAAAAAAAAAGAGAAAAAGAATCGTGACAACAAAATGATGAAATCCTTTGGGGAGGGAAGGAAGCATGGCAGTCTGGACTTACCTTAAAAATTCCTCCTCCGCTTGCGGTCTGTTTTGAAATGTGTTCTAGCTGCAGGGAGCAAAACTATTAACCTATTTAGAAACAGGCTCTGTACATCTATATTAGCATCATCCCTCCTGCACAGCTTGCTGCTTGTCTTCCTTCTCCCAACAAAATGCACTTTATATGTGCACAGCTGATTTTTGTCTGGCTGGATTTCAGCTGGTGTAGACTGGAAGACAGTGAGTGGGTATAAAGTTGTGATAAAAGCACAGGTCATCTCTGTGTTTGGTGAATCAGTGGGACATTTCTCTCTCTGCAGGAGGGGGTTGACATCTCAGTGTCAGAATGACTGGGGAAGATATTTCAGTGTCTGTGGTGAGCAAGTGGAATCTGTGACCAGAATCCTGTTGTTAGCCAGTAAAAACTGTTTCACCTTGCAGTTGGATGAAATTATTTTTAAAAGCCCATTTCATAGCAGTTGTAGAAATCCGTCAATAGATGCTTGTCAAATCATCCTTCTGGAAACATTGTGTGCACAACAGAATTTTGCAGTTGCTGAGGGGTTTTTGGTGATTTTGTCAAAATTAATAACATGAATTCCTTACATTCAGAAATCAGGTTGCTTTTTCAAATTGTGGTCCCCAGTGCTGCAACAATAACTGGTACCATGGACATAGTAACTTTCCATCCAAAGCACTCAAAGCTCTGTACAGTGTGGTCGTATTTCTGAAGATAAAAGAGTGTCTTTTTCACAACGTGGATGGAGTTTTTCATGCTTGAACTAACAGGTGAACTCTTTCAGTTGGCTGCCAAACAGTTATTCTTAGTGGTTTTTCCTGCACTTCTCTGCAGGCTTGGAAACCTGATTGGGTGTAGCTGATGCAGTAATACTGCTTTTGTCCATCTGTATAGGTGTTTGTTTGTTTTGTTTAATTTTCATTTGTATAGTTTTTATTTATTATGGGGAATACAGTGGTGTAAATGTACCAATGCAGGCTGGCATGTTTGTGCACATCTGCTCTCAGCAAGAGAGCCTTCCTCTATGGGTTTTCATCTGTATTTTATTAGTGTATCACAATTATACCTCCATATTTCCATAGATAGGTAGGAAATCCTTTTGAATTGTGTTTACAGAATGGAGATTATGCATTTTTAAATTTGCCTATTGGACTTTCTATTGGAAAAGTCTTATGATCTGGCTTAAATACTTGAGAAATTACAGTAAGACTTTCATGACTTAAGTTAGCTTAAGCTTCCAGTTGGAGCCTCAAAAGTTTAAATAGTGTTGGCCTAAATGTACCAACCTTTTTCAGACAAGTGAACTTCAGTGAAGAGATGTAGACTGGGTGCTCAGGTGTACGTGGATCAGCCCTGGATGGAGGCACCGTTTGGATTTCTGTGTGGAGGGTTGTTTGATGGTGGCAGCATGTGAAATTCAAGCTAAGTGGGGCAAGGAAATATACAATTGTTAGTGTGAAATCTGGCAAATAGAACAATTTTCTACCCTTAAGTGACTTAGAACCATTTGCAACCTTAATCCTAAAAGACTCTGCTTAAAGCAGTGTTCTGCTCTAGAGATGAACAACAGTACAATAATCGGACAGAAATGCATGGTTTCACTTCTCATGATATTACTGTACTTGACAGTATTCTTTGTTTCCCCTAAATTTTATATGGTGCAGCAATCCAGAGGCTTTGGTTCTTCTGCCACTGATTCTGTAAATAATTTAATTTTTTTGAGGCTCACTTTTTCCCTTGGATAAAAAATGGAAATTGTATTTTACTTGCCTTCGCTAAAACCTTCATTGCCTTGAAGGGAGATTTGTAACTGGAAAGCATTGTTAGTTATTGTTTACTTTTACTAATAAGTGGTGAATTAATAAGTGTAATATTCAGAAAATTAAATACTTTGGGGACAGAGAAGAGGAATAGAATACTTTCCATCTCACTTTCTTCTCTGCTATTTATTTGGCTCTATTGTTAAGGTTCTCATCAACACCAAATACACTGGTCTGGGAAGCTACTGTGTTACATGGGGAGGTATCAGAAAAACCAAGACTTGAGACTTTTTTCCTTTTTTAATAGGAGATGCTTAACAAAGGGATATAGACAGGAAATATGACAACAAGGATAAAATTCTCAGGAATTTGAGGCACATTGCTCCTCCATTCATACAATTTTGAATTATCTTTTTTGCTTGTTAGAATTAACCAGATCAGTTCAACCAGAAGACAAAGAGGGAAGAAAACAACTATCTTGACTAAATGTTCACCAGCCACATAGTTAAATTTCTTGTTCAGGTTCATTTCATTTCATGATAAGAATTGGGTAGCAAAAAAAGTGTTCTCTCAATCTGTCACTTTGTTAATGTCCCTGTATCTCTCTCTGTGCTCCCCTTACACTATGTCAAGGCAGTGACTTATCTTCCCTTCCAGGTCCTTTTTCATTCTTATCTGACTGACTTTCTCACATTTTTTCAGTTGCTGCATCTGCCCAACAAAATCCAGCAAAGTCCCTCACCCAGCTTGCCTCAAAATGGTTCAAACATGATTTCCCCAACACAGTAAATACGTCTGTGCAGCAGCTGATGGGCAGGCATGAAGTTCAGGAGCACAGCCTGCTCCTAATCCTGTCCACCTTCTGTCCATGTGCTGACTTGCGGACAGCCTGTGAACTGCGGGTCTGGGCGCTGTGAAAGCTGCCTGTGAGGGTGGAGGGGGAGACAAATTGTTTAAATGAACCATTAAAGACAGTTCCTTCAACATGGGATCGTGGTGCACTGACAGGGTGGTGGCAAGGAAGCATATGTTAGGTGTTACTGTTCTGTTCTGTGGTTAGTGTGGTTGTCATCAAGTTCTGTTTTATCTTAACTTTTCTGAGATGCCAGTAAGCAATAATATCCAACTTCCTTGCTGTCACTGGATTCACACCCACACCAACTTCACTGCCACCCTAAACCACCACATTCTTAATTAAAATATGTTTCTGTAAGAGCTCAGTGATTAAAAAAAAAAAAGTATTTTCCCTAAAAATGAGATATCATAGCTCATTTCTATCATTAAGTGAAATTTTCATTTTGATGGGTACATAAGCATAGAAAGAAAACAAAATTCAGGTTCAGTCTGATGTGAAAACATTATTCAAAGCTGGTGTGGTCTGGAGAGATAAGAAGAGAGTGTGGGTAATGAAAAAAAATTTATAAATATCATTGAAACATGTATTGTCATCACAATCTTGTTGATTCATTATGCGTATAAATTGGGGCAAACTCCTTGCTGACTTATACTTGGAGTTTTCAGATTTGCAGATGGTGTGAATCACTAGAGACTGCAAGCAGTATTTTTATAGAACTTCAGTTTTATTAGGTGGAAAACACACCCAAGTACATTTCAATCACCACGAAAAAGCATGGCTAGGGCAGCGGCAGAACAAACATCCTGCAATGATTTGCAATGTGGATTCACAGGGAAAATTCCCCAAGAAAGAAGGCAGCTCAGTATCCATTGTCTGTTCAATCCCTGGCCTGTTTCTGCAATAATTATAAAAATTATTGCTAAACATAGTGTGCTTTTTTTTTCTTTCCTTGATAAAGCTTTGCAAGTCAACAGGTAACTTGGTGGTTTGAGTTTTTTTTCTTCAAGCTCCTAAAGAAATATGAGATGGTCCTTATATATATATATATGTATGATTTGTAATCTTAATTGGCACCCTGGATCAAATTAGGGTGGATAACTGAAAGATAATGAATGAATAACAGATAATAACTGAAAGATAATGAAAAGGGAACAGGCAGAAGGTTGTTCCTCTGGCTATGGTCAGAGCACTGCACCTCCTTCACAACACTGTGAAAATATTGTGAAATACCGAGTGGAGAGGAGTAGTTAGTTATTTGGGGTTTGGATGGAAAAACGGCAGCTCCAGCCGCTCAACACCCCAGAGCATTAAAATGGGTGAGTTATAATTGAAAGAGGAAGATGTTTCCAAATTAATTATGTAAACCCCACTGCAGCACAGCCCAGCTGTATTTTCAGTAATACGATATAATTTGTTGCACAGTTACACAGTGTATTGTGAGGAACCACCAATCTTAAGAAGCCGCAGCTTTACTCAGCTGTGGCTTTAGATTTAGGATAAACAACGTTGTGAGATTAAAGACAAAACAAAACAACCCCAACCACAAAAAATACCAAACGAAAACCAACGTCAAAATAGAAAAAAACGTGCCCCCAAAATGCTTTGGGAGTTTCTTTATATGCCCTCTAATTGTGAGCCTGCCTAATGTTATGCTTAAAAGTTTTTTACTGTAACTGAGAAATAGGAAATAAGAATGTGCTTTTCCATAAATTAAAATAGATATCTTCATGCCATCACTAGACTTCTATTTCTGGAGATTTAACAAAATATAAACTACTGTGAAACTTTTTAAAATAAAATGATAAGAACAGAGGAGGAGTTATTTTTGTCAGCCTCCTTTCAGAGAGACACTGAAACTTTTATTGAAGAAACTTTCCTCCAATCATATGTGCTTGATACCAGACCTCAATCTCTTTCAGGTATAGCAGGAATGTCTCTTAACATTTTCATAACCTGCAGACATGTCAAAAGGTTTGTGTGTGAGACTCTTGCACTTGCACTTACTGGTTCTGTGAAAACAATGTGCTTAATACCTATCAGATGTGTTTCAATGCACTTATATATGATGCAAGTATAAATTATGTGCCAGCAAATAAAGAGTAGTGTTTTGGCTACAGAGTTGGGAATGTTGGTGAAAAAAAAGGAGAAAAAAAAGAAAAATATAAGGAGATATAAATGTGCAGTATATTTGAGGTTAATCTCTTTTCCATCCTTCCCCCTTTCTGTCAGTGCTGGTGTTGGTTCCCAGTTACAAAGAGATACCCAGTTACACGTGTCTGACTCGTGTGGTTGTTACCCTCTTAGCAGCTGGTCCAGTTTGAGAATATGAAGATCTGTTCCAGAAGTATTAAATCTAGAGGTGCTGGGAGCTTTATTCTTCACAAATGTTCTGCAAGCCTCTCACAGCTTCTGTTAGTTGCTCTTCTACCATTGCAGATCTAATTCCTAACTTGGAGGGATACTGCATCCATAGGGAGAAATGCTTCCCTTGTAATCACATTTTATAGTTCCCTTTGTGGTTTATTCTGCCACTTTGACTTGTCATAGTTGAATAAATTGAATTCTATGGAGTGCTCTTCTAAAACGCCACACTTCTGATTTTTAAATATGCTTCAGTGTGATGAATGCAGCATTAGAGTGGGATGCGGAGCAGTGCTTAAATTTGTGGATTGTAGCTCTGGGTTTTATTCTCAAGCCTCTCACCAGATTATTATATGATTCACAGATAGGCCATTTTCAGGATTTCTGCTCCTGCATTCCCTCTCTGTTAAATGAACATGTTTTGCCTGTGCACCAGGTCTGTGTAGACACCCAGTTGGTTCTTTTTGAACAGCTCGGCAGAAGGCACGGTGTAACAAGTCATGGACGGGCTGTTGCACTCATGTACTAATTACCAGACTGCTACCTTGTTCTTCCATCATCTTTTAATTAAGAGCAGAGACTTTGGGTTGTAAAGTGTCTAAAAAGAAATCGTTGCTTCAACATCTATTTATGTGGTGCCTGTCAGAGTGAGCTTTCCTTCCTTGAGTGAAGCAAGACAGAAGCAGAAGAAGAGGTATTATTAGAATGCAAACACAAAGTTTTTTGAGAATGTGCTTTGAGATCTTTGAGTGAAATATGCTGAGGATTATTACAGCTGTTTTCTTTCCAAGAAAACGAGTCTTCTGAGAAAACACTAGCACTTCACTAGATCTAACACAAGATCTTTCTGGTCTTCCAAGAAAATGCTCTCAAACAGCATTATTTTTATAGACACTTTAATCTGCTGTCCTTTAAAAGCACCAGTAATTACCAGGGTGTCTCAATCTATCTGCTAATGGAGGAAACCAAAGGACCTGAGCAAAAGATATCTCTCCGTTAATGAGGTCTGAAGTAAAATTCTAACACCTGCCAGAGTGTAGGAAGGGCATGTTTGCTCTAGTGTGCTTTACCTTTTGAGGAGTTTTCTTGTTAATGAACAGCAGCTTAAGAGTAGTAAAACTGAAACTAATTCAGAATTAACATCTGAAGTAGGTTTACCGACTCATAAAAATGATCTGTTTATGTACTAAACCTGGAACATAATATCTGATCCATCTATGTGTTTTAGGCAGCTAATGACTTTTTCCATCAAATTTGGAGATGTATTAGTTTGTGAAATAGTTTTATGTCACGTGGAATTTTGAGAAAAGAATTCTAGCCGAGATGAGGGAAGAAATACAGAAAGTAGCAACGCTGAAAAGGCTATAGATACGATTTTGCAGAGTGACAGATTAATTAGTTCTAGGTGTTATATGTAGGAGTATCCCATGTTTTGTTTTAACTACTTAGTTCTGAAGGGAGTGTGTCGGGGAAGCTGTTCTTCCATATTTTCTCTGGAAAGCGAGGAAGGGAGGCAATGCATCTAATCAGCCCCTTAAGGAAAATAAGTGTTTGAATGAGCATTCATTACAAGATTTGAAAAAACTGTTTTTCAGATAATTGCCTTTGACGAACTTCGGACAGACTTCAAGAGCCCCATCGACCAGTGCAACCCAGCCCACGCCGTGAGTACAGCCAGGGCCTGCTGGGCAGGAGCTGCTCCACAACGGGGGAGCACTGAGCTGTCAGTGAAGGATGAGTGTGGAAATGAATAGGGAGTCTCTTGTGAAGTCAGCTGTGGATTGGAAAATTGATTTATTGGGCCAGTCTTAGGAAGCCAGATGGTGACTTTTTATGCTAACGGCTTTCCTTTTTGCTGAAGGAGGCAGGAAAGTAATTTGGAAGTTCAAAAACTGAAAGATGTTACGTGATGCTAATGCTTTCTTTTTTACCTTTTCATTCTGTGGCACAAGTTTTTCTTTCTGAAATAATTTGCTATTTGTGTGTTCAAACAAGGGATGACCACCTTCTACCATACTGTCTGTATCAATGAGCCGAAACCTTGAAGAGATTTGTTAAGAGGTGCATGCCTAGACCTCTCTGTCCCATGGTAGGGCTCTAAATTCTCCTGTGCTTTAAGAGTAGATATAATATTCTGCTGCATCTGCTATGGAAAAGCAATAAGTTCTACTCTGGGACTGTACACTCAGTTTTTACTAATGAACCAAAAGTGCAGCCTAGATTTAAGCATATCAAAATTCCTCAGTTAATTAAAGCTGTAATCTAGGGTGATTTAGCTGACTACAGCTACACGTGTCACTTTGTACCACCAGAACTGAGCAGAACTTGCCTCCCCAGCCTCTCACGGGGAATCATAATGATTCATACGACAGGTGCTGAATTTGGTCTCTGCAGAGTATCAAATTTTTGAATTGCCTACAAATGATAACCAGATTCAGTAGCTACTACTTTGCCATTTAACCTTGGTTCATAACTCTGCAGATGATTTGTGGTACTGCTTAGACCACTGATGTTTTTAAACATAAACTTAACATAAATCTTAAAAGTAAACTTTTGACTGAGGACTAACACATAAGCAAAGAATGAGAACTGAAGGAAGAAATTACATTAAGAAATCCCATAGAGGAATTCAGTGGATGTAATCTGATTTTGAATTTACTGGAAGTAATCTGATTCTGAATTCACTTTATCTGTTTTTACTTCCCATCTTAAGAACTGCACACTGTATTTATATGTACCAAATTCTGGTAAATTGTTCTCTTCCTAAAATTTGTGAGATACTCTGTGGGGATAATATCATCTTATTTTAAAATGGTAGTGGAATTGGTCTCCATGATAAAAAAAGTTAACAAGTCTCTCATTCAGTCATATTAGTGCTGTAGTCAAAAAGTTAATCATGAAGTTTATAGTAAAGCACAGCGAAGTATTCTATGATTGGCTGATGTATTTGACTTGGAATTTTCTCTGATAATTCAAGCAATAATCTCAGATTGCTTTCTTCTGCACAGTATACATGTTGATGCCTTTTATATTGTCATAAAAGAAAGATTTTTAGCAGATATTTCTTGTATCTTTGGCCAAGTCTATTTTCCTTTTTCCCTATGCACAGTTGCCTGTGCCCATATTCCATTTGTTTGGTGGGGTAGTTTTCTTTATTGCACTGTAAGAATGCCTGATGTTTACCCATGTGTTCTCCACAATATTTTCATGACAGAGGGCAGAGCTTTTTTGACAAGAGGAGGCTGAGTTAAAGAGAAATCAGAGGCAAAAACAATGGCAGTACTGAGAATTTAATTCAAATTTCCTGGTTTGCTCTCTATTACCTACAGTGCAGAGATGGACTTCCTTCTTCTCCAAGGCCAGCTGCAGTTGGCCTCTGTATTCTAAAGGGAATTGGGAGGTCTGTCTTTCCCTCTCCACTTACCTCTTTCTAAAGGCAAGGGAGCTTTCTGCAGCTCCACAGGCACATCCACACACATCCATTCTCATGTTCGCAACTGTGAGTCTAAAATTTCTGACTCTCCTTTAGCTCAGAGACTCCAAAAAGAGGCACAGTGTTTTTCTGGTGCCTATCAAGCTGCCACTGCCTCATTGTCTTTCCAAAATGATGCTTTTTTTAAAAAATGGCTTAAACTTGGGGACAGGAAAGCAAAAGACACATTTCTTTGGAGAACAGAAATAGGACTCAGACTTGTGGCAGACTTGGAAAAGCAAAAAGCTTAGGGACAGTTGGCTTCTCACATTGGTATAGTACACTACCTGTTTAAAAAAAGTTCATTGTTTGGAATATTTTTTCCCATGTCTAAATGAAAATACCAGATAGTCTTCTGAGGACAACAGAACCCCTCTGCCTTCTGCAGTGTAACTAACAGTAGACTCACAGTAACTACAGTGATGAGGTTGTGCAGTGAAATTTGAGTTTGCTGCTGAGTTTCTCATTATAAACAATTGAAAAGAAAGCCTGTCTTTGATTTGTCTTCTTTCTGTAGTCGAACTTAGAGAGTTTTTTTGAGTCACAGTGCTTAATTACAGTGATTTTCAGCATTTATGAATGAATCTATTGTTTAAAGTGGCATTTCTAGGACACTTCAGATATTTTTCACTGGTGCATTAAATTCTAGTATCACATGTTCTGAGGCTCCATCTTAGCAATACAGGAGGAGCTGCAAACAAACTTCACTGTTGTTTTCCCATTCAGAATTATCTTGAAGTCAGAGGCTGGGTACCTGAAAACGCAAGACCAAGTTCTCTGTGGTATAAATTGGCACAATCGGATAGAGCCACAGATGCTGACTTAAAAAAGAGTTGCAGCCTCTGGCTCAAGGCTAACGTAGACTTGAATCCTCAGCTGATATTGTTACACCCAGTAACAGATGAAAAATAACTTATGGGACTCAGAAATGAGTAAATCACAGTAAATCATTGGGTCTGCAAGCAGTAGGTAAGAAGTGAGTGCTGTCGTTTCAGATTAATAACACTTCACTGCAGCCATTAATTAAAACACTGACCCCTTGTAATTGTCTTAATTTATAACACCAGCTAATCTCCTGCCTTTTCCCAACTTTCTCTTGACAGAGGGAGAGGCTGAGGAATATTGAGCGGATTTGCTTCCTCCTGCGAAAGGTGAGCATGAACCAGCCCAGGATTTGTGAAGTTTATGAGAATTAAAGTCATCCAGTGGTGATGTGCATTTATTTTCTCTTTGATCCTCACACTCTCTTGATGGAAAGCTGGATTCTACTGAGAAGTGAAAGTCCTGATGACCTTGTAAAGACAGAGTAAGACAAATTATAAAAGGTTGACATAATAGAGGGTGTCTGGATAGGAAATGAACTTCAGAACATCAGCCCATTTATTTTGGAACAAGCTTTTTGAAGGTGGTGAATTGTTTTGCAGTTGCAGCTTGAGGTTCTTTTATAGTCCTATAAAACTGCTGATATTGTTGTAGCACAGGTTTTAAAAATACCCTTTTTTTGAAAAGTGGCTTGCTATTTGACAAACTGAACATTTTTATTAGTTACATATTTAATGTTTAAGGTTTCTGCTTGATGGAATGAAAAGTTGATATAGTGTGCATTTTAGCTTGACACAGGTGAGATGCTGAGTGCCTCAGTTTCTGAGGGATTCAAAGCAGCTGATAAATTGTGGGTTACTTATCTGTGGCTTCAAAGAGCATTTTCACAAACAATCTTTGTTTTGCTGACTGTGTCCCATTGAAGTAAAAACAATCAAAACTTCAGATTATTTTATTCTATATGTTTAAATTTCTATATGTTGTGTTCTGCAGAGTAGTAATGGAGTCACCTAAATTCTGCATTTTTGCTTTAAAAGGTCACAATTGAAGTGTGGCCTGCTGACTGCATCCTAATCCAGCTAAGACCTAAATTCAGATATGGTTTTAAGAAAGTGATGGCCTCATCCTTAGAGTTTTTGGGAAAGCCAGTGCTGGGGATTATCGGTTTGAGCTGATCCGAAGGCGTGTGACTCCAGGCAGAACCTATGAACTGTCATCCTCGGATCAGTCAGAACCTGAGTCGTGTCTGTTTGGCACCACAATGAGCATGGGACTCTTAGGAGCCACATTTAAGTACACCCTGAGCCTGTTTATGACACTTGGGATACGAAAATAAGAGAAAATACTTACCACCAATAGCTTTCCATTTTATCAAATAGGCAGCCAGCCAGTCTCAAGCTGTGTCCCAGTTTCTTGGACATAAAGCAACTCTTGAGTGGTAATGGTTTAATATGTGTGAGCCCCATGGGAATGCCTTGCCTGCATCAATGTTTAATTTTTATTGAGCCTCAGCCTCGTTGTGAACAGCAAAATGGAGCATTTTGGCTAATTGCAGACTCTGTGTTCATAAGGGATTGGCTTGCTTCTGGTTCACTTAAATGGTTTGTTAATTCTGCCTCTTCTTCAAAGTTCTTTGGGGACACATTTGTTTTAATTGAGAGATTATATGCAAGAAGAGGAAGGTGCAATAACTACAGAGATTTGTAGCCTTCAAATCTGACAAGCACTAAAAATAGCTGTGGTTTATGTAGTATAGAGGAAAACTGAGGAAAAACAGTAAAGAATTGAGTGCCAGCTATATTGATACAGGAAAATAGCAGTTAGGATGCTTCCAGCAAGCACTAAATATATCCTTCAATATAACATTGTGTGGCTTTAGGGTCTGTTTCTATTTCTATGAAACAACAGCATACCTGTTTTCCTATGTCTTGAAGTCAGGTAATTCTTTTAAAGAGCTTTGAAAAGACTGGTATCTTGCAATTTATGACATTAGAACTTAATCCTTAAGAGCTGATGTAAATCTGTTTTTTAAAGAGGTTATGGGTGGGCTATAAAACTATGTTCAATTTCATTACATGCTGGTGTTAGAAGGGGTTCACACAATATGTCATATAAATTGATCCCAATGGGCAAAGACTTTCTTAAGGATGGATTTCCAGTTTTATCTGCAAAATACCCGGAGAAGTTTATTGAGAAACTGTGACCAGGTATGTGATATTTCAATAGATATTATATAACTTATTTACATTTTCCGAAATAGAATGGAGGATGTAACCACTCTGCAGCCAGGCATTTTCTGATGTTTGGTTTGGGGAAAATGTTTCTATATCATTAAAACAAGTAGGGATTGTGTGAAGCAGATATATATGATGCTGGCATGTGCACATGCATGAACACAGGGGTCCTTGTTTCTATGGTGATGTAGAATTAGATAAGCCTAAATTTTCTGCTTACTGGAGAATGATTAAGTATAAAGAAGCTATGAACGTTGTATAGCCACGGTCAAATCTCTTCTATCTTGAAGTAAATGATAAGGCAGCTTATCTTCTGAACCCAGCACCATGTGAGGTTCTCTCAGGCTGCAGGTGTCTCATTTTATTCACTGGTGTGGGGATTTACAGGATGGATTTGTGTTCACGTGCTGTAACTGTTGAATATCCCGTTATGTGGACACTGGTGGCCATACACGTGTCAGATGATTCACACAGGACACACACCACTCTTAGTGAATGCTGTGGAGTCTTTTTTTGCTAAATTGCCTTTGTTTCCCCAAGGATGTGATTCCATGGCTCACTACAGTGCTGTCCAGAGGACACAAAGTAGTTGTGGGTGGAAGCAGAGCAGTGCAGAAAAAGCCTGTTCTGGGCTCATTAGCCCTGATGAGGAGTGGGATAGGTAAGGTGTGCCTGTGAGGTCTACCATGATTTTTACAGTTAAATATTTTGGTGGGGTTGTTAAAATAGATTCAGTTAATGACAATTATACATTATTACATAATTGTTATTGCAGTTGTATTTCAAGAAATCTATCTAACGGATTGATTCCTTATTGTTTAATTGCTAATTGATACTTATTTTAGCACTAAGGACAATTAGGAATTTCCTAGATTAAAATACAGTCAAATTCATTAATCAACCACTGTAATATTATTACTTTACCTTGGAGGAAATTTAAATTAAATTATGATTAGGTTATGCATCATAATTTTTAAATTAATGTGATAAGTCCTTACTAAGGAGGAGAGTTGATTGAACATCTTACTCAGTGAACACATTTCAGATTTCAGTTTGCTCATGCCAAACACTGCTCAACAATATAAGTTACCTTTATCCAATTATCAGCAAATATTTGTTTTTAAAGCCCATCAGGCTAAAGTAAGAGTGATTTATGCACATCAGAACTGGAACTTAACTGGGAAGGAGTTGAGGTAGATAAAAGATGGATTTTACAGATTTTTCTGCTGTAGTGGAGCATCTTAGTTAAGTTACACTTAAAATTCCTAAAACTGCAAGTGTAATCTCTGTACCAGAGCTCAATCCTTTCTCTTCATTTTATTTGGGCTTTTTTTTTTTTCTTTTTGCAAGTCCTGAAGGAATGATTGGAAGAGAGTAAATTCAGCAAGAAATCTAACCACAGGCAAGGTGACATTAATCTCAAAGATGTTCCAGATGAACTTGAACTGTCTTGAAAAATACAAACAACTACACAGACAAAAAACCCTGCAGGGACTACATTTGAATAACCAAACTTGTCCAGTTCAGCACTCCAGTACTAGCAGTAGTATAGTAGATAGTGAATCAGGAGCTGGGGTGTTTAAAACAATACAAACCTAAAATGGTCTCCACCTAATCTGTTTTGAAGCTAGTTTTAATGTTTTAGGTAGGTGATTGGGCAGTGCCAGTGCTTGATCTGGTCTCGTACCTCTGTCACTGTGGTTTGCAGTGGAGCTGGATCTGCAGTAGTAATCTTGGAAATTTATTTTGTATTCAGTAGTTCTGGTGTTTACCAGATTCAATTCTGGTTTTTACTACTCTGCAAAAATAAAAGAAATATCTATTTTAAATTTATATTCCATTGTATTTACCCTAATGTACATGACAC
Organism: Ptilonorhynchus violaceus; assembly: GCA_013397565.1. Lineage (NCBI taxonomy): Eukaryota > Metazoa > Chordata > Aves > Passeriformes > Ptilonorhynchidae > Ptilonorhynchus > Ptilonorhynchus violaceus. Next base: position 78,367 of record VZRJ01001307.1, on the reverse strand, counting down.
TTACATTTTACTTACAGGTTTGGGTAAATAACCAAAAACAATGTTAGCTCAAAGAGCAATTGTAGAAGCTATTCCGTTCAGACTGAGATAATGTAAATAAAATGTAAAACCCAGTGAGTGTAATACACTATTCCAGACACCTGAGTGTCTGTACAGTTTTGTTTTGGTATGTTTCAATTGTTTACCCTTATCCAGCTGACTTTTTTCTTCCTCCCATATTTTGGGCGAAGGAGACCAACTGATGTGCACTAGAGTAATTGCCATATGAAATAACTTTTTTTCTTGTACCTTGTTAGGTTCCAGACCTTCACCTTCCAGTGGCTCCTACCATTCTCTGCACGTAGAAGCTACAGTGGACACACTCCTTTGAGGAGTGTCAGGAGTCACAGTAGCTCATTTCAATTGACTGATCATATTCTTTTCTTCTCGATAAATTTGCTGGTTATTACGACGATCGCTCTCTTTGTTGTTCTGCCTCATAGCCGCTGACAAGCCTGAGACAATGCGATGGGTTTTAAGTGTGTGTTTCTGGGATGTGTCTGTTGATTGCGTCGTCACGCGTTTAGGGATTTTTATGGACGTGTGTGTGACATTCTTTCACCCAGTCTGCAGGCTGATGGTCATTAGCAGAGCACTTCTGGAAGCCTATAGCATGCTTCATTAAAATGCTTAATGGGAGGTTATATAAGCAAATCTAGCAAATGTGATGCATAATCACAAGGAATTTTTAAAGCGGTGTATAACCATCCATATTGTAAGAAGGAATCATACTTTGTCCCTGGGGCTGAGAAATCTCATGGGTGGAAACTACAGCAGTAAGACAATTAGTTTGTTGTGAAACTGGGAATAGCAGCAATGGTTTTACCTCGGTAGTGCTATACATATTTTGCAATCTCAACAAAGTTGTTTTAATTCCTCATTTAGTTGGACTTAACAGAAAAAGAAAATGTTGCAGCATAGCCACACTTAGAGGGATAAGTCTGCAGGATTAATAGATCCCTGGTTTCCTCCTAACTGGTAGTGGACATTTAGTCTTTGAAGCTTACGTGCTTGTGTTATCTAAGAGAAAAAGCAGAATTTTCAGTCTAGTCATAAGGTATTTTTGGACTGTGGAAATCACAGTGATATGCTGCCTTGCAGGAGAAAGAGGCTGATGTTTCCAGAGTTCTGATAAACTGCTGGTGTAACAAAGATCACAAAGGGAACAAAAAATGGCACCGTGTGACATTTTTCCTGTTAATAGTGATTGTTACAATGATGGAGCACATGAACTTTGTCCACTCTCATTAGGGGCCAAAGAGTTCATCATTGCTACTGGTTTCTATGTCATATTTCTTGATGTATCTAATGCTCTCTCTCTTCATACCTCATCAATGCGATGAAACTGCTGAGTTTTGATTAATCTTCTGGGCAGTAGGAAAACAGTCAGGAGACCCTTCCTACGGAGTGACTGGGAGCATAAACCTTAATCAAGAGGCAATGTGGATAACTCCTCAAGAGTGAATATAAAATTCTGTGTGTAGAAAACATACTGCAGATACCCAGGTAGTTATTCAATGTCTCCCTGTGACTCAGGCAGGCATCACTGTGTATAAAACTATTTAGTAAATACTACGTATTTGTAAGATTATTTTTATCCTCTCAAATGCCTTTCTTTTTTTTTTCCCTCCCCAATCTTTGCACTGCAATTCAGTGTTTCAGAACAGAGTTGAAACCTTTTGATTGGATCACGTTAGATAATTTTGTCAAGATCTGAGCTTTCTATTAAAGCTGGCCTGATAAGCAATCTGAATCTGAAACAGGTGTTCAGTGGTCCTTTTTTTAGAGGTTTAAACATATGATCTGTTATTGGAACTACCGTGAAATTCTGAATTAACATTATCAGATTAAAACCTTGCATTTTAAAAGTGTCTTAAGTCAAAAGGGTAGTTTAAGGCTGTTTCATTTGTCTTCTTTCTGGAAGAAAATATAATACAGGTGCAACTCTGCTTTTGTTGTCTTTGGGTAGATGTTGTCTTATGTTTTGCCACTTTTTGAATTTTGCATTCTTTTTTTGTTCTCTTAGTTGGACACTTTGATCTTTTAAAGGTTGTGTTGTGCCAGAGATTACTTTCAGGAATATTTGGCTCTGCTCTTCTGTGATGTTTGCATTAGTGTTTGTGTTACAGCAGTGCTTTCAGTCTTGGGTACAGAATAAAGCCTTGTTGTGCCAGATGCTACAAAAAACACATGGCAATAAATATGAAAAGCATTTGTTTACACTCACAAGACATGTCCACAACGGGAAAGGAAAGTTTGCAGAGTTGATCTGATGATAGACATCGTGTTTTCGGAGACCTACTTAGTTTTCTTGTTAGCAGGCGTAGCTTGACTCTTCTATTTTTCATTGAAGATAAAATTTTTTTTGCTGGTTTTGAGGGGTCTGATGGTTTGTTGAGATGATAATTGCATGGAGTCTTGAATGTCTACAGCAGCTGCTCAAATCCAGCCCAGTATGGAGTCAGACTCAAACTACTGTGGTCCCAGTGATGACTGCTGGGAGTAAAATTATCTGGTGTTGCACGCTTAGAGGCTTGTGATGCTTTCCCTTAGAGAAGTACTAATAAACATAGGCAATATGATGAGATAGATCTCTGTCAACATTGAGCTACAACCCTCTGCTATACGTGTGCACACATAATTAGCTTCCAAGCTGCCTCAGAAGAAGTTCTAGAGTTTGCATGCAGCCTCTGGAATAAAGGGTATTGCTGTTGCCGAGGCATTAATTAAATCTGCAGATTTTGTAGGAGGAAAGCCTGCCATGCTGTGTATAATCTGTCAGTTAGGATGTGGACTGTGATTACATCTTCTTTCATAAAACTAAAGTCATTGACGTTCTCCTTTGTTTGAAGTGTTCTAGAACTTTTTAGAATACATTAGGCTCTGAGCATGTGTGTGAAACCCAAAACTGGTGTGTATTTCAGTATTCCATCCTTATTTGAAAGGTACTGCTGAACTGCTATTACATGATAAAGCCAGCTTCATGCTGGCCTTCAGAGTGGCTCTGACAAGATATTTTAACATTAGGAGTGAGTAACTTTACACTTTAGGGATAAAATTTGAAGTTAGCTGAAAATGTATTAGTACACCATTTTTAGTTTGTAAATCACAACTTACGGTTGAGTTCTTTTTAGACAATTTTCATACAGCATCTCTTGTTAGTCAAAAGTGGAAAGAGATAAATTCTAAATCTTCTGTTCGTGTAAACAGTGGGAATTGTCCTTATGTTGTACAAGGGAAAGAAAGAAGGATGTAACTTGACAGGGGAAGTGAAGATACAGGAAAAGGAAGTAAAGTGTTTGTAACTGAAGTATTACACACTTTCACTAGCTCTGTGTTAGTTTAATTGTTTTCTGCAGCTTGCCTAAATGAGGATGGAGGTAATATATTCATAGTGATTCACACTTGGTAGAGATTTTGTTTGCATCCAGGAGGCAGGACATAATGATTTTCCCTGAATCTTGCAATAGATTTCCAGTATAGACAAAACTTGGGCCTTCAGTACCTTTGTTACTGAGCTGCCTTTTCCAGTTTTGCACTCTGACAGGAAATTCAGTCCAGATCATCTAAAAGCTTCTCTCTTTCCCTCTCTTAAGTCTTTTCTGCCTACTTTTTAGTTCCATTTATTATCTGTGAAGTGTGGAATGTGATAAAATGGGGCATGCCCTATTCAGTTAGTCTTTTGGGCGCCCACATAATTTAAATTTCATCAGAAAGAGTGGAACCTGGCACAGGAGCTATTTTGCAGAACTGACAATAGAATTGGGATCAAAGAGCTGGCAGTATTTATACTTTGTACACGAACAATCCCATAGATGTTGTTTGACCAGAGATAGCGCATCTCTTCTTCACACTTTTTGTTTTATTTTAAATAGATTGCATTCGTATTTACTAGAAAAGTATTACTATTGCAGTAAAAATACTGAATATAATCCCTTTTGTCCTTTCTTTGGATACGGTATCATATCTGGAAAGAAAGTCCTTAAAATAGTACTAAAGAACTGAGAGGAAGTGTAGTATTTCTGGCAGGCAATTCATTCACTACTGACACTCATTTATTAAGTGCATTGTGCCAACACTATTTTTAGTCAATTTTACAAGTTTCTGAATTCAGCACTTTTGAAAAGTTAGAACATAACAATTGTTATTTTTAGCAATAATTGCCTAAGGATGTCTGTGTGCTTACCTAGGGATAATGAGAAGATATATCCTGCTGTGTCTGCCAGGTGCTCGTAGCAGGGGGAGCTTGTAAGTGGAGAAGTTATGAAAACTATTGCAGGAGTGAAGAGTTCAAACTTTTGACTCAGCCACAGTTTGGTCCTTATCCCTCTTTTATTCCAGGAGGGAAGTAAGATTTGCCAGAGTGATGCCTGATGAAAACTGAAATACCCTTTGATGGGAGATCTTCATAGTGTTATTACTCATGAAAATATTTCTGTATCAAACTATTTCAGCTTAACTGACTGTATTTTGCTGCTAGTCTCGTCTCTTAAGTGTTTATTCAATAGTCAAAGTGCCAAACAAAGTATCACCCTGTATTAGATGACCTCTTGCTCTACAATTCTGCTTCTCCCAGTACTGTTCTGGAGGATATGTAAACATATGCTCCTACAGTGTGAGAACATCACAAGTAACAGTGGAATAAGTTGAAGATGCAGCAAAAATGTAGATGAGTAATGTTTGCACTGTGCTCCTGAGAGCAGTGTACTTCTCAGACACTTGGGGTGGTGCAATTTATGCATCTGTTCCTCAGAGCTATGTTGAAATATTGGCAAAATTTGACTTGCTAATGGCCTATATTCACTCTAATTCAGTATGCAATAAAGTAAGTATTTGCATTTTGATAAAACCAAAGAAGTTAAACCAAAGGTGACTGTTATGTTTAGCAGAGTGTTCAGTGAGGGTTTAAGTTGGGATCAGACCCTGTAAAGCTACTATGCAATTACAAAGAGCAATAGAATGCCTAAATGCAGAGCATAATGATTTTACACCTTACCTGTTATATGGATGCAATTTTTTTCTGCTGCGAGTTAAATGTCCTCCCTCGCATCTCATTGCTGATGTTTTCTATAAAGCTGTTGTAGTGCCAGGGAAGGAAATGTCTTTGCCATGTCTGCACTGCACCAAATCTGCTTCCTCAGACTGACAGTCTTTGCACACCAGATACAGAAACAGCCCTTTAGTGAGCACTTAGTTTCCAGCATTTATGGAAGTGTCAATCTCAGGCAGACCCCCAGGAGAAGGCCCGAGGGCCCTTCCTGAGCCGTGCAGATGGCTGAGCTTCATTTTGATCATCCCCGAGATTTCTGCATTCGTAGCCGTGCCCGTGAACTGGGGGGGCCGGCTCTGTAGCTCCTGACGAACAGCTGCAGTGCTAATTGCCATTCTCCCCAGTTTGGGGTGAGCAGACAAAGGCAGCAGGAGCTCTTGGAATAGCCCAGCTGCGGGGTGTCCTGCCCGGTTGTGTCTGAAATACAAAAGCGAGGTAGGGCAAGAAGGCGTTTATTACCCTGTTTTCTCTCAGTGTTGTGGAAATTAGCGAAGTTCGCACTCCGGGGTTGCTAACCCAGCTTCTGTTCCTGGTTCTGAAGTAAGGTTAGAAAAAGGAAGGTCATAAAGATGTCTCCTGATCCCTGCTGAGTGGAAAAGAACAGTTTGCAGAGGAGATACACTTGTAAGATCACAGCCCCTGTACTTTAATGATGTGCCTTCCAAGGATGGGGCACTTCTTGAATTGTGCTGGTGCCCTGCAGACCTTAGAGTCTTTTTTTAAATCTGTTTCATAACCTTTTTACCTGTTGGCCGCTGTGACCTCCCATAGGTTCTGCGATACTGAAATATTTATAGATATTCCTGATGAATGTCCCATAAAGACCTGATCTTCATCTGTACCTCTTGTTAAAGTTACTATTGGTCTTAAGAAAAAGCTTAAATATTCTGGTCATAAACTAGCTCCAGTGGAATCTATAGATATTGAATATAATTACCCCCATGCTGCAGAACACAAAAGTGAGACAATGAGAAGTGAAATGATAGGCCTAAATATAGATGTGTTTAGTAGCTGAGATGGAAAGAGCATCCAGAAATCCTGTATTTTAATATTAGATCTGGTGCCATGTTACAGATGGATATGGAGTGAGAATAGTAATTAGGCTCTTTGTGTTACTCATTTCATTGTCTGGTATTTGCGCTGTGGAGTGACTTACGTTCACATCCACTTAACAGAAATGTTTAAAGAAATTCCGGTAGTGCTTCAGAACAATTAAATTACCTTCGCAAAGCATTGGCTTTTTGCTGCTTTGTTTCACTGTGATCCAGAACGGTGGGTGGAGGGTGAAAACACAGACGTTACATCCCTTTTTTTAATCTGTGCTCTGCATTTGGTCTGTAGCGTAGAGTCCTGCGTGTGTGCGCCGCTGCTCTCCCCCAGATAAAATGGAAAGCTGGGTATATGAACTTAGCAGGTTCGACTGCACGTTGTCCTTTTGGCGATCTGGAATCCATTTCCCAGGCATTTTCTTTTCAGCTAGTTGCACACATCTGCCTATCGAACTGCTAAATACTTCCAGAGGTTTGCATAATGTGGTTTTGAATAACTTAAAATGCTTTTTTTTACGGGTTTCTGTTGCAACAATTTCATGCTACTGAATTTCTAAGTGATTGCTATAAGCAACTAGAGGACAGTTTGTAGAGACACAAGCAAGTGTGGATTTTAACAGGAGAATTGAAATAAAGGGAACCTGAATATTTGGAATGAAACCCTTAGTATATTTACTGTGACAGCATTGTATTGGGCTCTAGGGCTGCCTTTCAGAAGAGGTTTTGGAAGTCAAGTAGCTCAAATCACTTAAAGTAGATTAGAAAGATACACTGAAAAATGTAAGCAGAAAAACTTCCTGCATTTCAACAGTAAATTTAGTGTTTCATATGTTCGATCAGTGCAAACAGTATGTTTAAAACCATTACGATTATTAGGATGTGTGGTCTGTGTATTTAAATTACAAACAGTTGACCCTACTTCTTTGGTTTGTGCAACAGCAGGAGGGAGCAGATGATTTGTTTCCATGTATGTACATTCCACATACACACACAGTCTGGGCTAAGGCACATGCTACTGCTATTTTTTTATTTGGTTTTGCTTTCTTTTTTGCACTGGCTTGCACTACACTTCTGATTTTTGTGATTCAATTAGGAGAATTTCAGAGTCATTAAGTAATCTCCCTTTGGCCTTACAATGTACTTAATTCAGCTGACACTCCCCAGTAACCTAGGTTAGCTCTGGCAGTCTCTCTAGGGATGGGCTTTAAAGTGTAATTGAAATAACTCCTGTGTCCTGAAAACCTTGGGTACATCTCCATCCCCTCTTTCTCTGCTGCTGCTGAGGACCAATTCTGTCAGCTTTTTTAAGGGATATGGTGAAAAAAGCAGCAAAGTGAGCATCACAGTGACAAGCTACAGTCATCCTCTAGTGCAAGCAGATGCATTAGCAATAACCACTGCAATAAAGCAGCATGCACTTAGATCAGTCCTAATCTCGGCCTTGGAGTGGTTCTACACGTGCATGGTGCTTTCCATTTCTTGTTGCTTTTAGCTGGATGGAAAGGGGTTCGTGTGTTTTTAAGGTGAACAACTTGTTTCCACTGGGATAATCACCAGACCTCTTAAAATTATGTGAAGGAGATTCAACCCCCACTTCTTTTCATGTTTTTTCCTGCCATCTGTGGGAGGAGAAGGCAGGCATTAAGAAGGGAAGTTGCCTCAGCCTCTAACAGTGTAAGGAGGACTCTCAGAAGCCCTGGTAAGGTAGAGTGTCTAATGGCTGGAAATTTCTGGGTACAGTGTAAAATCCGTGGTTGCAGTGTGGAGGTTGGCATGCACAGATGGAGACTGATGCAAACTCAGAGTCTTTTGGGGGAAGGAACAGCAGTTCTGTGAGAATTGTTATTATTGTGTAGCACTCAAGAGTATTGGTCTAAGCAAACTGCTGGAAAGAAATATCTTGACATTTCAGTGGCTTGACAGTGACTGGGACAACTGATCGACTTGTTGCAATTGATTTTCTAACTACAAGAATTCAATAGCACTGACAATGGGATATTACTATTCCTGCTATAATTTCTTCCCTGTTCTCGTTCCTGTGAGGTATTTTATGGGCCCTGTTCACTGGTGAGACAATTGGTAAGAGTCACTGGACATAAAAATGATACAGTGTCCTGTAAAAACAAAATTACATTTGAGAAGGAGGTATCCACATGTAATAAACAGAAAAAGGAGGAAAGATACTGACAGAAAAAGACAGGTTTATTTTTTGCATAAGAACAACAGAATGTATTTAGGAAATAGGAAGTGGAATAAAATTATTTAGGACTGAGCTTCTCTAAAGAGGTCTTTGTATTCCTGTAAACAGAAAGAAGCTGCTGATAGGTGCCTAAATTCAGTGCTTGTTTTCCTGTTCTTTAGTTCAGCCAAACCTAGATGTCTATACACAGCAAAGCCTGCCTTATTTTCTTCAGAATTAGAGGGGAAGGATCTATCTACATGTGCATGTGTGTGTGTGCTAATTTGTATGAGTATGAACTCTTATGGCGAGTAATGATACGAGTACGATACCTACCTAAGATTTTACATTCTAAATGTGAATGATGAATTGTGAGTAAGAGCTTTGAATATTTACTGATGTGGATTTTTGTTTAACTGTGCATGCCAGAGCAAAACTTAGCAAGGTATGGTAGTTTCTTTTTCCCTTACTTATGCTATAGCAAAAGGCATTTTGGATTAGCGGCAATTTTTTTTCGTCTAGAAGCTAACTTCCTTTTCAGGCTTTCCTGTGGTTTTCCACAGGTAAATATCAGCCAGCTGAATTTCTGGTGATATGTTTGTAGTGCCATTTGAGCTTAGGACTCAAAGGGGCCAAGTTGCACCCCTTAAGAATTGTGCTGCTTTGCCAGCTTCTCCTTCTTCTCCATGTTTCATAACCATCTCAGGCTTCATCTTGAGCTCTGTCAGAAAGCAGAGGTCGTTATCTGAATCAGGATGTTCCTGGTTCAAAATAGAAAGATACTATTTATATCCTAACATGTTTACCATCTGACAGCTTCCTATGCTCTCACAGGAATGAATTAAAGATGTTGGTTTAATTCCTGTTGCAGTTATCTGTATCACAGAAGTTACTTTTCGGTTGAGTACCTCAGCAGGAAACACAAGGATTGACTGCTGCTTGCTTCTCAGGCAGCTTTCTTCTCTCCAGGAGCTGAGTCCCATGTTTGCTAAAGTTGATTTAAAGTTTCCATTGTTTTCAGAGGATATCATGTCAAATTGCAGGATAATTCTTACAGCCAAGAACTGAGGCAGTGTTATATTTTAGTTATTTACTTTACCTCACAAGCCTTGCTGTTAGTGCCTTTCTAAACTTAATGCTTCCAATTCTTTCACCTCCTTTTAGATTTGGTCTCTTAGGTACATCACCTGAATGTAATTGTCTTTGCAGGCTGAGCTTCGTTTGCTTCCTTGCATGAATTCTCTCCAGAAACAGTGATCAGCACTGATCCTTTATTTATGTCTACAGGAAAATACCACTCCAAGAAAAGGGCGAAGAGACATAAATGACCCTTTTGCTGTTCTATCAAAAGCATAGATAGATTGAATTTACACCAGAAATTGTGACTGGAAAGTGAGCCTGTTTCTGAGAGTCCTCTGCTTCCTTTGTTTCCTTTCTAGTTTGACAGCAAATTTTTGTTTTGTTTTTCAAGCTCTGCATAAATTTTCACCCTGGGTTTCCTTCTGTGATATTACCAGCCAGCCCACTGATCAGGAACCGGGGTTGCAGTCTTGCTAAGTTTGTGTATTGTGTTGGAATCAGAAATCAAATATGAGATAATGAATGTAATATTCTTTTAAGTATTGTACTGTTTAGTGGGCAGACCTACATCATGAAGACCTTTCTTGTCTACAATTTGTGATGAAGATGAATCATTTTTGGGAAAGGTTGTAGTCATGTTGTAAATCACATTCTAAAGTTGAAAAAAAAAAAGATCCAGCAGTGATAAATACCATCTGGAATCTGAACTATATAATTGTAATATGATTTGTCATCCATGTAAGATAAGCACTTGAGAATGTTTAAGTTGAAGGCATAGTCACAGAGATACCCAAATGTGTTCACTTCTTCAACTACTGAAGTGAAATGAATTAAAACAATATGTTCCTTGTGAGGTGGAAAGACTCCTAGAACCAAGGTAATGGAATTCCTTGCAGCACAGCTGTATGGCAGTAGGCCCTGGGAGAAGCTGTACAGTAAGTTTTACATTGTTTTTTATAAATAGGGCTCACTAATTATTTGACAGATGATAATGAATTTACATCAAAAGAAGCTCTCAGATGCCTTTTGTGATTTAGCTTTGCTTGATGTATCTCCAAGATGAAGCAATGGATGCAGATGAGCTGTGCATGAGTTTGTCTAGCTTTGAGAAATATGTACTGCTGGAAATTAATCTCTTCTATGACTTGAAGAAAAGAGAGAGAGATTGCTGAGAAAAGACATGGGAAGAAAACAGGAGAAGAAAGACAGCTGAGAAATGCGAAAACAGTGAAAAAAGCAAAATGCCTTTTGAAATAACTACTCTGAATCAACATCACATAAATTTCTGCTTCTGCCAGCTGCCCACTCATTTTCTCTTTTAATAGAAAGAATCATGATGGTTCTGAAACAAGTAGTGTAGGGAGCTGTGGATTTTCTTAGGAAGTGAGTTTCCTGTCTCAGTGGGTTTTAGCTTGCAAGACTGACTTAGTAATGGACTTGATCTCTTTAGGGTGTATATAACACATCAAAATGGTAGAAGCAGTGTTTTATTTTTCCAAGGGTGCTCCTCCAATATAGAAGTGAGGCTTCAGAAACAGCTTCATTTCCTTTCTGAATGCATCAGTAATAACACTTAATTCTTTAAAAACTCTTTTACTGACATCCATTTAGTCTCAAAATGCTTCTGTGAAGGAGGCATTAATATAATGTATGTTTTGTAGACATAAATCTGGAACACCAGGTAAGAGAGCAAGTGATTTGTCCCATGCCTTCAACAAGGCCTTGGAGAACAGACATGATTAGGACCTTACCAAGCCTGGCCCTGAGTCTTGTGCTCGTTGCTCAAAGCCACGGTGTCTGTCAGCGGAGGTGTGTCGAGAGACAGACACACGGGACACTTCCAAGACTTGCGCAGTTGATTTGTTTTCTGAAAAACTACCTAGGTGACTAAAATCAGGGGTGCTTGTTTTATTGACATCTGTTATTTCTTTTCTTTTCTTTTTAGCTTGTGCTGCCGGAGTACTCTATCCATAGTCTTTTCTGCATAATGTTTTTATGCGCTCAGGAGTGGCTCACACTGGGATTAAATGTTCCTTTGCTTTTTTATCACTTCTGGAGGTAAGTCCTTCTTTTGTATGCTGACTGCTTGTTAGCCTTGCTTGCCAGCTCAGCACACATGCAGAGTGTATGAACGATGAAGCACAGTGATAGGAGGATGGATGAGTATCTTTTGCCTAAAGGCTCTTGCCTAAAAGCAGCTGAAACTTGTATTTCCAGAGAAAAAGGAATTTTTTTAATGTTTTAGGATGGCTAAAGAAAACGTGTAGTAGTACAAATGTGGCTTTCAGTTACTTAGATAAATGTTCTGAAGGGTGTCAGGATACACTCACTGCAAGTGAGTGAAAACATGGAAGTTAAATAGGCTGGAATATGAGTGTGGAGCTTGGCGAGGCTCTAAATACTTCACACGGGGGGGTTGTAAGACACTTCATATCTGAAAGAGCTTGGAGCTATTCATTCAGCCCTAATAAGGAAACCTTTTCATTGTAGTTGTGAAATAGAGACTGGGCAGGTTGACAGATTTTTGTGTCTCATCTTCTATGGCAGTTTTATGATTTTTTTTTTTCAGTATAAAATAAGTTGTTTCTTTCTGTGCAGTAGGGAATTTCTGTTTTTTAAGAGAATTCTCTCGAACAGGTTCTTGGAGTAGGGATTACAGTAGGTAAAGAAGTGTTGTCTTCACACTTCCCATATGAGGAAGTGGGGAGTGTTTCCACTCTGGATCTCTGATGTGTGTTTATATTCACTGAGGGGCTTTCAGAGTTGATCACCTAAGACCTGCTGTTGTTTTCTGAAGAGGCAGTGCTGCTGCTGCTGCTGCTGCTGCATCTTCCTCTGCATTCTAGTGGAAGATCAGCCTTCTGTTGCTTCTGAAAATAACCAAGAGACATCAGCTTTTGTGGCTGTCAATCTGGAGTCTTCCCTAGTTTTGCATTTTCACAATGTTTGTAAAAGCACAGATGATTTTTGTCTGTCAGGGTCTCTTTGTGTTACAAAGATACATATGGTAGCAGAAGAATAATTCTGTAAAGAAGTCAGAACCATCAACTCAACCAGGAACTAAAAAGTAGTAGCTTTTTTACACTTTTTTGCTGCAAATGCTTGGTAGTAATTCAGAGTCATATGACAAAGTGTATTATTCAGAAATTAGAGTGCCAGTATAGTTCTCAGAAAGATAAAGGAAGGGAAGCTACAAGTGCTTTTCTCCCTACTGTTCTGCTGCAATAAAAATAATAAGGTTTTATGCTGCTGTTTTTCTAAGGGTTAACAACCAAAATGTGACAATGATAGTTTTAAAAGTTTCTAAAAACAAATATATCCAAAAGGAAAATGGTCAGACTCTAAGTAATGATATCAACCTTTGGAGAGAACTTTTAATTCTCTCTTCTTTCCATGATTCTTCAAATGCTTTGCTATAGAGACTCCATTACTTCTCCTGCTTTAGCCACAGACAGGTTTGGGTTCATTGTGTAAAGTTCTGCACAGAACCATGGGAAGACACTGTGTAATATCTTCATCCCAATGAAGATAATTAAGCAAGATTTCACCTCTGGTTCTCCATAAAAGAATGTGAAATCTTATTAGAAATTGTAAGTGGATGTGGCTAACATTGGAAGGCAAAGTTATTTTGAGAACATCTACTTTCAAAGTTCACTGCTGGTCGCTTGTTGGGTGTTTTTATATCTACCTGTCTGTCTGTCTATCCATCTGTAAGCAATCAGCAATCTTCTGTTTACTTTGTCAAAGCAACAGAAATAACAATATTTCATCTGATTTCTCCTGATCTTAGAGCAGTTCATTAATTTTGTTGAGGACTTCTTTTGGTTTGCTTTTGCTTTTTACTGCAAAGTAACTGAGACAAAAACTCCTTTGCCAAAGAAATCTTTTTGTCACGATTTTCTCAAACATTCAGTCACTGCTGAGAATAATTAGAAATTTCTCCTATGTAAGAAGAAAAACATTTTCCAAAGAAAATTATTTGGATGATAAATTTTTGAGCTGTGCTACATGAAGACAGCATTAGTCAGCCACCTCTTACATTACTCCATACTGGCGTTTTTCCTTTTCAGAGTTGAAGGAACTTAGCTACCAGTTGGTTGGGACTGTCCCCTTTCATCAAGTCTGAAATCAGTTTGTAGGTGCTGTTAATGCCCAGTAATCCTTCCTCCACTCTGTGATCACAAGCCACCATATATTGTAACTCACAATATGTTCAGTCATTAGTGTACAAGCTAGAAATAACTATATAGGAAGGGGGAATGTTACAATCTGAAGAACTAATAGTAAACAGAAAATCCACATTCATTAATTGCTTGGTTCTATAAGAAAGGAGTGCTTAGACTAGCATCCTGATTTTAACAATGTCTGGAAGTAAAGACTTGAAAAAGAAAGGGAAATTTCTCCTGTATCATGGAAAACGGTAATCTTCTGAGCTGGTGATCAGGAGGGTGTGTATCTGCACATATTTAATACAGATTTTTACAGTGTCATTCCAGATGTCTTCTCCTGCTCTTTCAGGTATTTTCGCTGCCCAGCAGATAGCTCAGAGCTGGCATATGATCCACCTGCAGTCATGAATGCAGATACCTTGAGTTACTGCCAAAAAGAGGCCTGGTGCAAGCTGGCTTTCTACCTCCTCTCCTTCTTCTACTATCTCTACTGGTAAGTCTGGTCATTTCACTAAGAAAATCGTAGCTGCTTTTCATTTCACTTGTCAAATTGCATTTAGGAATGACTGGAACCAATTGGCCAATTTCCATAGTCTCATGAAACTTGCCTCTGATGTTGATTCAGGGAAGCACTCCCACTGACTGCTGGCATTTCAGTACAGAATATTTAGTGTTTACCTAAGGCCTGAGCCAGGCCCCAGGGCCAACCAAAGGAAATAACTTTTGCTCCTCTGTATGGTCTCTTAGGATGCGTGAAATAGTGAATGTTATGCTAATGGCATTAGATCAAATAAAAAACTATCATTCCTTATGATTGAAGAGAATCATAAGAAAAATACTACACCTGCTGTGTAGTAGTACTCAAGATGGTAAATAAATGGGTAGGTAGATGTTGGGTGTGAACATGGGATGCACCATGCCTGTAGTCATTTCTACAGGCTCCCTTTCATGGCAGGGTAAAGCCTGTGCATGTCCAAACCCCTAATTAAATTTCACTCATGAAGCTATGCACCCTAGTTGTGCATAGCCCCTTAGGGTTGTGCCCCTGCCCCTTTCAGCTGTCAGATGTCCTCAGCACACAGTCACAAATGCCCAGTGCAAAAATGTGTGCGGATCATATTGAAGGTGAGGCCTTGGCAGAATCCCTGTGCTTTCAGTCACCCCTGTAATCACACCGTAAGAGGACAACAAACTTTAACACACTTTGAACGGAGGTGGTGTTTTGTGAGGCCTTTCTTCTGCTCCTTCCTCCGTAGTGTATTTGCATAGAGTTGCCTCTTCAAGCCAGTCTTGCCCGTAGTCATCCCTCTGCAAGGCAGGTTTGTGCCCTGGTGGAAGAAGAGAAGTGATTCCTCCTCTGATTACTGGTCTGAGTTCTGCTGTTCCCCACATCTTGAGGAGTCACTGCTGCACATTGTTTCTCAATATTCCTTTTAAATACTATTGAGAACAAAGCTTTCTGTCCACCTGTGCATGTTGTAGGGGCCTGTGTCTACACGTGAGAGCAAGAAGCTGGGAGGTGGCAAACTCACATGAAGATGGATATGGCATGGGAATTTGAGTAGGAGTAGCTTTGCGGGTTTAGGCTGAGCACTTTTCCCTGCCAGTCCTCTTCATGGGGCTGAGAGTGAAAAGCATGGTTGATAAGCTCTGTCAGCAGTGCAAGGAGAGATAGCAGGGAATGGCTGGAGAGAAAAGCATTTTTAACTGCATGTTTTTGTGTTGGGATCAAAGTCAGCTCTGTAGGAGGGCCTAGCATTTCTGCTGGGACTTTACTGCTGTGCAGCTTCCTCTGAGCCCTGCTTCCTTCATTCTAAAATGTGGCCACCATCCAAAATCCACTGCCTGGTGCTAGATAAAATAGTATAAATTACAGACTGTTTTCCAGCACTTTCCTGGGTATTGGCAGAATTAGAATCACAGTAAAATGGAGCTGTGGCAATATACTGTGTTTTCTTCACTTTTCAGAGTTGCATTTAATATGTATGGATTCACTCCAGCCAGTGGCTGCATTTTACGTTTCTTCTAGTGCGCAGAGTTTTTTTTTCAAAGGAATCAAAACAATGCAGTTTCGTGGAAAACCTTGCCTGCCCTGCGGAGGGCTGCTGGTTGAAGTTTTAAAGATCAAACAGGCTAAAGCAAAATGGTTTTGTTTCTTCGCTGTTCAAATTCAGACATCAGACTGAGCTTTAAAAAGCTCAAACACAGCTTGTGGTGCAGTAGGATGTCGATAATGAATTTGTTATTTCTTGAGTGCCTTTTGATACCCATCTTGAATACACCATAATTAAGATGCTTTAGAGAGATAGAAAGAATGCAGAGGAAAGCACAGGCCATTACGGTCAGACCTGAGGAACAGACAGCAAAGGGTTATAAAAATCAAAGTACTCCATGTGCTTCAAAAGGATACTTTCATATTGTGTCTTTTTTTTACATTCAGCATGATCTACACTCTGGTGAGCTCTTAACTGAAAGATCATCATTAAAGACTGAAAACAACAAAGGCTGGAGGTGCAAGGACGAGTGAACCAAGGGATGCATGATTAAAAAAAGCAAAGAGGAAAACTTTGAACCCAAGCAGTAAATACAGTACATGAAAGAGAGATCCAGCAAAGAGAAGCAGAATACCGTGGGAGAATGCCTGAGTTAATTGTGTTTGTCTCCTGTTTCTCAATGTGTTGCAGCAAATGATTTTCAAAACCCAAGCAAACAAAAAAAAAATGCAACAAGGTGGGCCAAATTATACAACTATTCACCTCTCCAGGGATAATGCTGCTTGATTTACTGGATTCATTAAAACTATGATCCCTATAGTCCCTACTGTCTTCCAGGAAGCAATGTTTCTTTTCTTAAGGACTATTCTGGACTGAGGAAGTACAGGACAAGATGATCTTATACAGAAAGAAGAGCTGTACAGCACATTCTGGAAATGAGCACTGAGTGGACTTCAGATAAGATGTGTGATTGTCCTGCAGGGATATTCGCATGACACTAGTCAAACAGGAATGTCAAATCTCATGGAACTGCTTCAGTGGTTTTGGTTTGGCTTTTTTTTTCCAACCAAAACAACAATAACAAAAGAATTTACAGTTTCAGTGTTCTGTATTGTAACTATATGGTATTCCTGCAGGTGAACATCCAGTATATTTCTGTACTTCATTTGTGATGCACCAATAACATACAGAGATGTGTAGAAATACATTGGGTTTAACCTAATCAGGCCAAGCACTTACCAGAATAGTGTTCCTCTGACTGAAAAAAAAAATCCCAAGGTAAAAGCTGCATATATGAAGGAGGATTGTAACGTAGCTATTATAGTCATCACAATGCTGGATAGCAAATACTGGACCAGCTAATTGTGGTCTGTAATTCTGTTTTGCAGCTTTACTTCTGCTGTAAAATTTAAGCTGGAACAAACATACAAAATGTTTTTGTCTTGTATGAGGTTCATATTGAAAGATGTTCAGTTTTTTATAATTTAAATGTTTTAAAATTTTGTCATATAATTCTCATTCGAATTCATTTATATGGGCTGTATATCTTTATACGCATATATGTATATACAAATACACATCTACATAAATGCTCACAGTCTATTTACCTTTTAGGTTAATTGTTTAATTGGCAGGTCAGAGGCATCAAGTGTCCAGAACTGCTGCTAAATATATTTCAGTGCTGAACCAAGTGAACCTGAGCTCGCTCCCTCAAAGTCCCTGGTGCTGTGGGTAGTAGGCAAGGCTGTAAGCTCAAGACCAACACTAAAGCATGCACAGACACTGCTTGGATCTTGCATTGGGAATGAATAAGGTGAGTTTCTGCCAGAGACTGGCAGAGAACTGGCCCTGTACCAACCTCTGAGGTGTTTTTACTCTGGGCACAGGACTTCAGCAGGAGAGATGTAGTCTCCCATTCAGCACTGCCTCTGTGGTAACTTACCCTGTTTCAGAGCGTGGGGCAGTGGCCATGGCTGCCAAGTCATTTCATGGCTGGCATGTTCCATACGGAGCTGGAGTTGCTGTATGCCAACAGTGCCAGGACTCACTCTGGTTTCATCTGGCTACGTTAACAAAATTAAATCCTGTTAAGTGAAGCACAGTGGCTGCATGCAAACCCTCTGCTCCTGGACCATGCCAGCTCCCAAACCCTGCCTGGGCATTGCTCGGAACAGAGGTAGCTGGCCTTGGCAAACATTACACCAGGGTCATTCTAACAACATTTATATGATGAAGTTGTACCAAGGGCTGACATTCTTTAATTTACAAGTACAAACATAGTCAGTAGTTCTTATTGGATGTATTTTATCTTCATACAACATAGCATTCCCGGTTCTGGAAGCACAAGGCTGCCAAATCAGGTTACTTGGGAAGCTAATTTGGACTCTGATGGCTCATAGGTTTGGATTGCACACACTACACAGGTAACTGAACTGCTCTTGAAATCACACTGACGCTGCAAGCAGCACAGATGTGTTTTGGAGTGAGCTTGAGCTAAGAAACTTCACTGGATCATTACAGAACTAACTGAGCTCTGCTGCTGTGGAAGAATTAATGCACAACCCATGAAAAGCTGATGATTGTCTGTAACTGAATTTCTTCTCTGCATCCTTCTCTGCATCCTAAAG
Source organism: Ptilonorhynchus violaceus (assembly GCA_013397565.1). Classification (NCBI taxonomy): domain Eukaryota; kingdom Metazoa; phylum Chordata; class Aves; order Passeriformes; family Ptilonorhynchidae; genus Ptilonorhynchus; species Ptilonorhynchus violaceus. Next base: position 60,180 of record VZRJ01001307.1, on the reverse strand, counting down.
CATCTAGCTCTACAGAAATATAGAAACTAGATCCGCAAGAACAAATCACAGTGATTAACTTCTAGATGTCTTGCTACCTCATAAAACTCTCAACTCTGAGCAGGTGACTGAATCTTTCCGTGCATTTTCTAGGATGCATAGGAGATGAAAAGAAATTAATTCACATTTCCTATATTCCAGATACATGGTTTAAAGTCAGTTCCATTGAAAGCCTTGGAATCTTTTTGTGAGGTTGGATGGGTGAAAGTATGATCACTTCTTGCCTGAAGACACAGAGTTTTCAAATCCTGAGGTTTAGGCATGAGCTGGGCTGCCAGCAGATCAATTGTTTGCCTACAGGGCTGAGTAGAAGCTCTGTGAGTTTTTGTAACTGGTATTGGCGTGTAATTCTTGACTTTGCACAAGAAGCAGTTACATATGTGAGTCCTCTGAATGTAACTTCAGGTGACTTCAAGTACATAATGCTTGAATGGACATGCTAGGTCGTTTGAAAGAAATTCTTGATTTCAGGCAACTTTGTCAGTATGCTTAAAAAACTCCACTTGAAAGCAGAACACTCAGAACATTTTATTTGATCCTACTACTGCTTTGAGCAAGTGTTTCCAGGATCTCACTACTCTGGTACTAGAAAATTCTTTCTGCATTTCCAGAGTAAATTTATTCTTGGATAGTTTATTCCACTTGCTTTTGAGCCAACATTAGCCTAACTACACCTTCTCTCATACTGCTTAAGATTCCAATATATAGAGAAAACTGTCCTTTTCAGCTTCCATTCTGTTAAGAGTGAGGTGTCTCACATCCTGCCGTGGAAAAGCTCTCCATTCTCCATGTCCTGTTTAAAGGATTTCTCTGTTGTCTTTCCAGTCAAATGAATCTTTCTTAAGAGTGGATAATCACAGCTGTTCAGAGCATTCTGGAGAGTACCTTGCTCTAACTAGTCCTTGCTATGAATGGACAATGAAAGCTAACATTGTCAGTTCTTTCCAATAATAATTATTCAAAAAAGTAATCACACAGCTCTCAATAGCACTTTGTTTCTCTTCAAGATAACCCGTAAAGTTGATGGAAACTGATTAATATTAGGATACTTTCCTTTTCATTGAATTTAGTGTGTAGGGCCAGGATTTGGACTCGACGATTCTTCTGGGTCCCTTCCAGCTCAGGAGATTCTGTGATTCTACTTTAACCACAGCAAGGGAAGTAAACTGCATAGTTGTTACTGAAGAACAGAAAAAAATACTGCGATCTTTGATCACAAGGAAGTCTCTTCCCCATGTCACACTTTTAAGGGAGAAATAATCCATGCTATCTCTTGTGTCTCCAGTTCCATGTTGGTTAGTGGAGACTAGAGATTTCTTCCCCAAGTCTGCTTTCTTCCTGTCTCTTTTCCTGGAAGGGCTGATCCTATTACTTGGCAGCAGAGTTGTCTTCTCTCACATGCTATGGTGATATGGATAGATCCCATAAAAGACATAAGAAAGCACATCATCACCCTTTGCTCCTTCAGGAACAGGTGTGCAATGAGCACGTGCTTAAATGAGTATTCATTTTCCTCATTTGCACCATCTGTAGAGTGAGAAGGTAATGCCTACCTTGTGAACTCTGTCATACAGGTTGTACTCTTTTTTTCTTTTTTTCTTTTTTCTTTTTTTTTCTGTAACTGTTCAATCTGCTTAGAGGAAAAAGGTAAGAGATGGGAAAAATGGGAGAGGATGAAACCTACATGAGCTGCTTACCAAAGAGGTACCTACACAGTGTGCTGGCCTTTTAGCTGCCTGTTTCTGGAAGGGATGAAAGGCAAGGTGTCCTATTTATAGTCAGGTAATTGCAGTGATGCTGAATAAAATTGTTGCTGCTCTGACTGTTTCAGTTTCAAATACAGCAAATCAGTGCTGATAGCAGAATGCTTCGCCTACAAATAATTAACTGTACTTAAGCTGTCAGAAATGTTTTTCCATCTGCTTCCTTGAGCCACACTCTTCCTTTTGCACTAAGCCACTGAAAGGGGAAGAAGAAGTTCTTCAACCTACACCTTCTTACAGAAACTGCTTGAGGTCTTTATGATCTGGCACTGCTGTTGGGGTCATGAGTAATCATACATTATTAGTAAGGGCATTAGCAATCTTTTGCTTTTCCTTTCTCCATTCCATCTCCACACAGATATTTTTGCGAAAAAAGAAGAAAAAAATTAAAGTGCGTGATCCAAAATCCTTGAATTTGCTGGAGGGTTTTTGTTGTTTCCAATAAGAAACAAAAGGAAACAAAAATATTTCCCTTTAATATCCATTACTCTAGAGCTACATGGGCAATAGGTTCACACTGGAAAATCTCTCAAGTTTTGCTAGTACGGATCCCTTTCTTTAGATTTTGAAACCACATCTATTTAACTGAATTATGTTAAAGGAAGAGGAATCTGCGTTCTTGAGGGATAAGGATAACATGTCAGTGCTCATGCCAAACTATCACAGAAAGTTGTACCAACTTGGTAAAAACCAACTTGGCTTCGTGGACGTTGATGGAAATCATACCTTTTGTTTCATGTGAGCCTCACTTACCATTGCACAATTTCTACCAAGAGGTCGGTGGAAATTAAAAATAAAACAAACAAACAAACACGATTAGTTAATCAAAAATTCTGTTGTATGTTAGATAAAGCTTGGGTTGCTATAAATAGAACAGGAGATGAAAAGGTCAAAATAAAGCAAGAGTTGGAGGTTTTTTTCCGTTGGGAAGCAACAAGTGTTAGACTTCCATCCCTGCTGCACTGAACTTTACATCAGTGATCTCAGTCCATATTCCTGCTCTGGTGAGTTTTTTGATTGTTCATTGCTCATGAACACATTGTTCTGATTTATTTTAGCTCTGCTCAGTAATGCAGTTGTAGGTGGGAAGGAGGGAAAATTCTCCTCTGAAGTACAATATTCCCCTTCATTTCTCCCAGATAACCTGTGAACATTCTGTAACAAAATTCTGATGGTGTGTTTCAGTGGTACACCTCAACCAAAGAATGAAGCTGTTTGCTGCAGAAGATATTCTGGTGCAATTTAATAAATCACAGTTCTAGGAACATCATCAAGTGCTTACACACTTCAAGTAGTTATTTTATTACCTTTATTTGCTGGCTAACTTCTCATGTAAGAGAAAATGTACTTTTGTGGCCCAACTCCATGGATTTCTGTATGGTCAAACTCTCAGTAAAACTCTGAGAAATGTAAAGTGCTTTTTAATTACTTTTTCCTAATAATGAAACCCCGTATTTGGGTGATATGTTATGGCAATGGAGTGAAACATTAAAAAGCCAAAATATCTTATCTAGTCTAAATCTTGAAGAGATGTTGCTCCTTTTTTCCTGTGAATTATCTCTAATATCACTAGTCTCCAGACAGATCTGAAGAAATCTGCTTGTCCCACAGTTCTGACTGTTTCAGTCTTTTTAAAGAGATTTGCAGCTGCTGATTATTAGTGTGAAACACTGACTGGAAAGCAAAGCTCCTACAGACCACCCCAAGATTTATGGAAATGTCTTAAATAACACAGAAGTCACCCAGTCTTATGAAATAGCTCTCACCTGTGCATAGTATTATAAACTACCAAGCACTTAATTGTACAAATAATACATAGTACAAGTCATACACTACAAGCAAAGCAGAATTTCTATCTGTGTTCTATCTCTAATACATTTTTTGATAATATAGTATTCTGCTTGTAAAAAGCAATGTAAATTACAAGACCAAAGATAATCAGGCTGCACCAGTTAACAGGAATGCAACGTTTGACCACTGTTATTTCTAAAAATTTCAAATAATTACTGTTTCTGACAGTTATTGATAGCTTGCAGTTACTGGAGGTGCGAATTGGGATGTTAATAGTAGCTTTAGCAATACATACATTTGCTTCTTTTGAAATAAGAATCCATGTTCCTTTCTAAAACATATTTAACTCAATTTCAGAACTTCCTTGACTCTCAGGATATAACAAATTTAAATATATTACAAAAAATCCAAACGAAATGCAACTACAAAATTCAGCAAACATGGCAGATTATTTACCAAATTTCTGGACAGCCTTCTTACCCAAAGGAAATTTCTAGGTTTGATGTCTGTTAATGTGGGTGTCTGGACTGTCAAAGCTCACCTGAATCCTGTCATTGTCAACAACAGTTCAGCAAGACTATGAGCAAATACAAGCTCCCTCGTATCTTCCCAGTTCCCCAGAGACATCTCATCATGTAGCCACATTTTCTATGGAGCAGATAACATCCACTTTGTCCCTTTGGATCCCTTGCCCTTTTAGAAGGTAAGAACATCCTAACTGTGCATAAATGTTCTTAGCCATTTGAAGGCACCCCCTGCTCTCTGTTGAAAGATACCATCAAGCAAGAGCAGTTTTCAATTACCTGTTCTTGAGCTTCAGCTTTTACTGTTTTGGAATGGGTTTTTTGCGGTGGTTTTTTTTTTAATTTTGTGTTTAAAAGGAAGATTTGTTTTCTATGCATGTGTTCGCTCAGGTACTCAGATTCTGTTCTCAAATGACCGTAAATTCAGAACATCTATTTAATTGGAAACTGTGTTTCAAATTTTTAATTTCTCCACACCAACAAAAGTTTCAAAAACTCTTAAATTACGTTGGAGTGTAAGCCTAATTTTCACAAACATTTGGCTGTTTACTTAGGATCCTAAAAACCTCTTGAAAGTGAGATGAAAGGCTTGTCCACATACCAAGGCTTTAATACAGGTAGCTTGCACTGGAAATACCCATAGAGGAAGCTGATGCAGAATGGTTGATATGTTCTTTGGTCCTTTGTTGCCTTTTAGGTTCACTTTCCCAACAGATAAACCCTTAGACTCCTAAATACTTTGGGCACTTGAAAGTGTTATTTGAGTACTGTCTGCTCGCTTCTGTTGACTGCAGGGTACATGCTCCAAGAAACTAACTGGAAAACCTTCTTTAAGAAATGAAGTTCTCATCACTGAGTAACCAAAACTGAGAAAATGAGAGTTCAGTTCTTGCCCCTTCCTTTGTCACTTTAGTTAGACACTTAATCTCTCAGCTCACCATCTCCTAACCAGAGGTGATTGTACTTCCTTTCTCCCCCATTTTGTCCGTCTTGTCAGTTTAGATTATGAGCTCTTGTAAGAGGGAGGCATTTCTTTCTCTGAGTAATGCCTGGTACTGCACAGCTGAAACTGGGAGTTACGTGTCTAGATGGTATTATAATCCTAAATAATGAATACTTTTTCTCATGGGAGGAAACAACAGAATTCAATGGAATTAGTCAAAATGCATTTGTTCCACTGCCACCAAGATGGGTACCTAACCTGCTCTGTTGCTGTGCCTTGGGGCCTACTGACAAGCTGAAGTGTGCTTCAGCCTCTGAATGTATGTTTACTGTAATTTGATGCTGCCAAAAAGCACTAAAACGTGAAGAATAAAATTATCAGAACAGCTCCCCATTTCAGTATTTTGCACCCTTCTAATTCGTTTTGGCTTTACCCTTTTATCCTCTTCCTTATCACACAGTGGATCCCGTTTCACTCATCTTTCAGTGTTGCATTTAAAGCAAACCCCCAGTGCAAGCCCAGACTAAAACAGTGACACTGGCTCTAATCCAAATAATTCATCTGCTTGTGGCCACTTATTTGAGAATAAAATTATCCTGGTTTGATTTTAGCTACGTACAAATGGAAATCAGCTGTTTTGATAGACATCCTTTTCATCCTGGAGGATGAACAAAGCCACCTTTGTACAGGAGTTTGATGTTTAAATGTGCATTAGCGCAAAACTGTTATTAGACTAGATCAACAGCGTAAGGATTTGCCTCAATTTGGCAAAGGATATTTTTGTAGGTATAACCTAGCTGCAGAAAAGTGGAGCTGTGTTCACCAAGGGGAACAGGTCCCACTTGCAAGCACTGGTGTAACCTTTCATGGTGTGGGGTCATGCAGGTTACTGGGGGGCATTTGGCCCATTTTAACCCTTGTTTCTTCCACTACAATTTATATCACCCTTGAATTTTGCTACCTAACATTTTGGTTCAATATCCTTGAGTTCAGCCCTCAAGCAGATTTTTGTTAATATATATTTATACATATTTATATTGTCTAAGACATTGCATAAGATGAACTCTAAAGCAATCTAAAGTGGGTTTTATATCCCCTTTATTGTCTGTTTATAGGCTTTTAAATACTTTGGTATTTAACTACATGCTCCTTGATATGCACATACATAAGCCATCTAGAAGCTAAATAAATTCTTGTCTGTTAATATGATCAACAAATGGAAGTGCTCTACTGTTATGTGTGTGTCTGCCACACATAGCAGGTCCAAACTAACATTACTTATGGAGTTATACTGAACAAGAAAAGGAAGCTGTATTTCTAACATGTTAATTTAGAATACATTTTTGACAAGTGCTGCTGGCAGGTTCAGAGGAGCTGCTGTGGGGTCATTGTAAGCCATGCCACCTCAGGTCATTTGAGAGCCTTTTCTCAAGAGATGTCAAAGATACTTCCTGAATGTGCTCATTCTTTGACTCTTTGGCCTTGAAAACATAATTGCAGTTAGCAAGGTCTGCAGGAGAAAACAAAAGCTGATCAGTCCTGCCTGTCATGCAGAGCACACTCCCAGCAGCAGCCAGTGCTTTGGCTTTGAATATCTGTGCAGGAATCTGTTGTATTTTCTATCATGGGTTTGCCTTAAGAGAGCACGCAGTGTCCCTTTATGTTAATTATTAAATAAGATTGTTAAGTTGTATTGGAAAATGTGACTCATTCTTTCAAAACCTGTTGTCTTTAAGCAGAAGCAGTATTTATCCTCCAAAAGCTTCCTGAAGTGGTAGTGGCAGCAACAGAATTTTAATGTACCCTCTCCCATTCATCATTTGAAGTCTACAACAACAAGCGATGAATCTTTGATGAACCTTGTCAAGCCTCCTTCAGATTGTAATAGCAGTTTTATAAGCTTCAAACAAATTCAGAAGCAATTTGCTATGACTGTATCTACCTTTTTTAGTCTATGAGCACTCAGCCCAGTGCTGAGGACTGATACATCACTGGATTAGAAAGTCTTGTCCCTGTGTTTCTGGTGTGAATGAAGACCCATGTACCAGATATTACAAGTATACTTTCCACAGAAATGCCAGTACAAGTTGCTGGACTAGAGAGATCCTTTTAAATACATATATATTTAAATATATGTTTGGGGTTTTTTTGCTGTAAGTGCAATAAATCTGTTGACAGTATCTAGAGACAATCCCTTATCCTGGAGCGCTGGGAGTAATTATGAATCGATGATGGTTTATTTCCATTTGATTGTGGGGCTCTGGTTTCTCTCTGCAGCATGTTTTGACACCCATGAAACACACTTCTATCTCCACCAGATATCTTGTTCCGAGAGCATGGTACAGATTTTATCAGAGATAAACAGTGTGTTCCCAAATGAGGACGTTACTTTTGTCATTTCTTGTTTTGTCATCTTGTTTTTGTGCCTCACTGTGCTAGAGGCTAGAGTCAGAACTACTGAGAACTCAAAGACCTGGAAATTTGTTTACTGTGAGCACAACCTTTGCAGTCACCAGTATTGTTGGCTACAAAAATAACTTGTCCTTTTAAAAGAAATTTGCCCTGGAACTTTATGACTTGCAGAAACTCTGAATGTAGTTTCTTGCCTGGATTAAGGCACATCCACACAGTTGCTGTGTTTCAAGCCCCTCATAAAGACAGAGCAACTGATCTACAAAAGATTCCTGGCACTCTGCAAAGCCCAAACAGAGCAGAGCTGCTTTGCCATGTCCTTGCCAATGACTGGGGGCGATGTGCCCTTGGTAGGACTCCATCCTGCCTTACTGACTCTGCTGGAGTGGTTCCCAAGGAGGAACTGCTATTCACTGGCCCAGGCTGAGATCAGCTTTCTTATCATGTTAAGTGCTGGGCCACTCTGCCAGTTCTAGCCTTGTTTCTCCAGTGTTTTAGGTCAGCAATACATCGAAGCGATAGAGTAACACTGGAGAGGCACAGCAAAAATTACAAATTGTTTAGTGGTTCTCTGCTGATTGGTAGTGAGGCTACAGACTGCTTATGTCCTCTCGGGGCAGACAGGTATTTATCAATTCTATCAGCTAAGAACATTTCAATTTCAGTCACTAATGACTTAACGGGCTGTATGCGCAGAGGTGAATTTGTCAGGAAAGTTTCTTCATCAATAGCGGGTGAAAGAGGTGACCAAATGATGTTGGAACTGATATGTTCTCTTTTAAGCCTGACTTTCGAGTCTGTGGTTTCTCCAGAATGTTCAGAAAACTCTCATAGTGTGAGTCTTTGTAATTTGGCTATGAGATTGGCAAGACAGATGTTCCTGATGTATCACCTCTGCAATATTCATTATCGAATACTGTGATAAACAGCATCATCTTTTTTTAGTGAGCAATACCAGAATTCTAAGTGTTTCTGCACCTATTTTTCTATGCCTCATCTCTCTTTCTATGATCCCATAACTGCATGTATTTTTAGTTTGGGTGATTTGAACAGCATTTTTGTATTCTCTGTGTTACTCATTGTTCTGCTTCCCAATTCAACTGTGCGTGGTTTTCTTTTTTTATGTTTAAATTATAGCTGTCGTGCAGGAGTCTTCCCTGAGCTCTCCAACTGTGATAGCCAGTTGGGCAGATATCCAGCTGGGCAGATTGAACTGAGATGTCCAGTTGGACTAATTCCTTATTTGGATTTGGAATCCAACACAGCTTCTTTTAAAACTGAAGTAAAGCTGTGTGTTGGCCCTTGCATACATACAAGCTGTTGACCAAACAAGGCTGCAGGGCACCACCTTTACTCTGGCCTGTGGCTCTGCAGAAATATTACTTCTGACAAGCCCCTGAAAGACACATACACCCCCAAATAAAAGTACTGCTCATCCCAATTTCTCAAACCAAGAGATGTGGCTTTGTAAGAGGGAGAGAAGAGAAGGAACACAGAAGTGGATGAAGAAAATTAGCTTTGGAGGGAAGCAGGACAGTATAAGACAAGCAAAAAATCTGTTCTTCCCAAAGAGCCAGTTGTGTTTCTCCAGTCTGAGGAGGCTGATTTGTTTTAATGATCAAAGTTACGGGTAGGTGGTCATTTGAACAGGCCCGCCAGACCTTTTTTGGGGTAAATTTTCTGAGTCATTGCCGCAAACTTGAGAAGCAGATGAACTATTGTGCTCTGACACAGGTTCAGTGTGTGACCATGGCCAGATGGCCTAACATTTCTACACTGCTGTTATTTCATCCCTGCAGTGGAGATTAAGATATTGTGTCTCCATAGTGCATTGTAAGGGTTATCTATAGCTTGTAAAGGAATTTGAATACATCGAGTGTGACACATTTCATTAACCAGAGAAATCCTTTTCTAATGAAGAGAGGCAGCATATTTTAATATTTTAAATACTTGACAGGGAAGCCTCGGTTTATTTCTGATTACCCTAATGACTTATTGTCAATGAGGCATCACTTCATTTTTAAGAACACTGATTTTTCCCTCTCTTCTAAATTGGGTGAATGCTGAAATATCCTATTTTGTACTGCATAAGGAAATTTCCAGATGGAAAATATCGGAGAGGAAAGCACATTATCACAGCTCAAAAATGCTGTGTACTCTTCAAAGGATTTTGAATGGTTAACAAATTGCATGTCTTCTTACAAAAACTGCCTTGGCAGCAGAAGTCTTAAAAATGGCACTGTGGAAATGACGGCATTGTTTTTAAGAAATTGTGAGTCCTTATTTGCATAATAGCCCAAAAAGTTCATCTGTTCAGATCCCGTTTGCAAGAAAACCAACGCATTTGGTTGGCACTCTGAGCAGTCCATAGACATGTGGGTTGTGACACATGGCACAGGAGTTTTCCAGGTCTGGCTGCACGATAGCTCCCAGGATTATACTAGTTGGCTGGCTGTTATCAGAATTATCTAGTTTTAATTCACATTCATCAAGGGGGAGACAAAGGCACTCTGCAAAATAGTGCTCCTGTAATCCTGTAATTCAGGTTGGTGAAATCGATTCCCTTGAGAATCTGCTTGAGAATGAAAACTCACGTAACCCATATCGGTGCCTGACAAGTGATCACTCATTTCAATTACCAAAGTGCACTTTTTGCTCTCAACAGCACAGCAAGTGGAGTTCTGACTTCCAGAAACAATTTCTTATAGTGGATCAAAAATGCATTAATTTTCATTTGCAGTATTTAATTTATTAGACAAGTTGGGCTTGCACAGTGGTGTAGCAATTCCATTCTATGTCTAGGTAAAAAAATTGCAGTTAAAAACAAAAACCCCATGACATGCTGGCTATTTATTATGCTATCAGAAAGTTTGGCTGAAATCTTGACCAGTTCATAAGGACATGTTAGAGTTCTGTTCTCCAAATTTTGAACCGTGGCTCCCAGGGTGGGACTGAGTCATTCACACCAGTGATGTGCTAAAGCCACAATTTCCAGAGCTCTTTAACATCCTGGGGTGAAACACGTGATTGATTTAGAATTGAATTGGTTTGGATTTCATTTATTGTAGGAATTGCACGTGTCGTCGTATCTCCATAGCAGCAAACATTTTAAAGGCGGTATCTGTAAACTTTATAACTTATGTTGTGCTCTGACACTGTTGTAAGAGTAGAATTGCTGTTAATTTTTTACATTAAATTTACTGTCTAAGCCCAAGCTGTGATGGATCCCAAACAACTCAATTTTATATCCATATTGTTCTCAGAAAACAATTTTGATTTCACAACGAGGTCAAACTCTTCACTGGGTTATTAGCAATTTGAGAATATTCTGTCTAGGCCCTCACTTGGCTTTCTGGTTTCCAAGTTCCTTCCAGTCATTTGAAGAGGGAAAATTTTGTAAATACTCGTTAGAGACAAGAGGTGAAAAAAAGAGAAACAAATGTTAATTTCTGTGTATAAATTTAAAAGATATCTTGTTCTTGAAAGTGTTTTCTCTGCTTTTCTCTGTAGCTTTGGTAGTATCTTGGGGAAAATATGCTGGCTCATCTTCACATAGGAGTTAATTGATGATTAGCCTGGTGCAGTCAGAGGACAGTTTCACTTCCCTGCTGGTTTTATTGCCACTAAGAAGCTTGGAAAAAGACAAAAGGAAAATGCTGTACTGCAAAAACCACTAAAAAATGGGAGAAAAAGTAAAACACCCACATATACAAAAAACCTCCCAAACACAAAAAAGCTGTAGATGTTCTGATAAACCTTATAAAACATGCTAAAACACATTAAACCATCAAAAATTGCTTGAAACACCAGAACACACCATGCACTGTACACGACTTCATGGAATCTCAGGGACTTCCAACTTGTGTTAGTGTAACAAAGATGTGACACACGGAATAGTGCTGATCTCTGCCATGCCAGACATTGAGTCTTATCCATGTTTGAAGCTGGAGATTCAAGAAGACAGAGGGGTGAAGGACAAACTCTGAACTTCAAAATATATCTCTACGACTGCTTTAAAAATTCCATCTGACTGATGAGATATTTGCTGTCTGCTTGAGGACTCTGGGTATCTGTGATCCACGTCCTGCATCCCGTGAAGTGCTGACGTTTGACATACTGTGGATTAAACAGCAGGTAACAGAGGAACTAAACAAAGTCATCAGTTATCCCCTAAGCTATCACTATCACTCTATCACTAACAGCTATCCACTAAGCATATCAGACATTCTCTGAGAGATTTAAAGAATAACGACACTATCTGCCTAATTACTTATTGCATATTTAACTGATTGTTTTGACAGTAAAATTATTTTAACTTAGATGTCTGATCACTTAGGACATGATTTTTTTTACCTCTTTTAATTCATCCCTTATTGCCCTGCCACTATTACATTCTATGTTCCCATGGAGTTTAATCCTCATGTCTCTAAAATATTAAAACCACTTGAGACACAAGGTCAATGTTGCCATGCAAGCAGTGAATACTAATGCAGAGGCTGTGCTTCATATTCCAGACTGAGGCTTCCAGGAGGAGGAAGGATCAGAAAACCTTTTAAGTGCTGCACTAACATTGACAGCTTTATTATAATGCAAATCAAATAAAAGGAAACATGTTTAACAAAACATCAGAGTTTGTCAGGGGTTTTTTTATTATTTAGGAAATGCCACATACAAAATGTAATTTTAGTTTGTGGTTTATATTAACTGGAAGCCTGAATGCAGCTGTACAGTTTCTGTAAATGTGATGGATACGGAGAGTTCACTGTTAGATAGAACACTTGTGTGAATGGCAAAATCTGTATACGAACCAACATGTGCAACAGACTGTGACATTTCTTGGCATGTAAAATTGCATAACTGGAATTGGGGTTGCCTGGCAAGGGTCAGCAGTTGCTGCTTCCAAGAGCTGCCGCCGTACTTATGTATTACCACAATATCTGAGTATAACTCATAAATATTTGGTGGGTCCTCATATTGTCTCACTGAACTAGAAAGACCTGGTGATAAAGGTTTTTATTCAGCATCTGTGCTCTGGAATCAGGAGGAAAGGATAAAGGTGGTGAGAGAGGCAGACAGGTAATCAGGCAAAATTAATTGATGGAAGAGAGGCAAAAATCCACTTAACAATGGAGAAGGACAGAAGGGTAGCAAGGGGAATTTAAAATGATAAATAAACCTGTTCTGTCTGTCCATATATGTTTCTCACTGCTCAGCTGAGTTCCAAGAACACACAATTCCAAGCGTGGAGACTGGGAAGATTGCAATTATTCAGAGCACAGGAGCGAGATAATCGTGACGAGTATAATCCTGAACTGGAGCTTGCTCATTTCAATTTCTAATCAGACCTGTCCATGCCACAGAATAAATAATTATGAGCACTGCAGGAGCTTGTTGCTGTCATGACTGAAGTCTGATCATTCTGTATCTGTTATTTAATTAAATTTGCTTATAAATTCCACATTACATGACATTAAAAATAAGACCCAAAGTTGTTCTTTTAATCCATCGAAACTTCTAAGCCCAAACTGCTCCATTACGCTTTCTTCCCTGGAAAAACCTGCTGGTAGTTAAATCTGTTATTTTTATTGTAACAGCCTGCTCCTTTCAAACTCCTTCATGCATTGAAGCCAAAGGCTGGGTTTTCCACGGTGACTTAAACTTTGACTTGTTTTTATTAAGTGTAACGGGTCTGATTAGCTATTTATGGAAGCAATCATCCAGCCACTGGTGCAGAGCATCTGAATACCTGCAATGATAGAAAAATTGTCAGGGTTTCCAGCCTCTGGGGATTGTATTTCTGATTTCAGATTTAACAGCTCAGAGGCTGTGGAGAAAACGTGCATATACAAGCACCTCACAAGTTCTTTCCCTACTTGAGAAAGATCTGTAGATGGAAACTTTGGGCAAAGGAACAGTTCAGAGAACCAAAGGAGGCTCTGCTCTGCCACTGCACAGACTTGAGGCTCTGAGGTTTTTTTGGTCTTTTCTTTTTTCTCCCTTTTAAAATTTTTTTTTGTTCATTGACTTCAACATAGCCTGAATTTTACTTTGAGGATTAAAGGGACTGAGCAGTGAAAGTGACCACTTCTTTGAGGGGCTTGTTCTTCTGTGCAGCACTGACTGCTAGATGCTACCATTTCTTAGCTTCCTGAGTAGAAGGCTTAACATCCCAGATTTCCCTTTTGTTAAAAATCTTAAACTATGTCCTTGGAGGTAGGGATGAGCCAACATTTTTACTTCAAAAGAATTAATTCACTTTTTGCATATGATCTTTTCTTTCCCCAGACTGACTTGGAATTGTTTTATTCTTCTTACAGTTTTGATGTCTTTTTTCCCTAACCTGAAATGCAAACTACCAGTTCATGATGTTTATATGGCTTAATAAAACTCACTTTTTTTCTTTTATCAGCAAAATATATCCTGACACATCAACTAATTGAAATTAGTTTTACATAGTGGTCATTTGTTGTAAAAACTCTTTCCTAATACTAATGATAGAATCATAGAATGGTTTGGATTGGAAGGGACCTTAAAGATCATACAGTTCCAATGCCCTGCCATAGACAGGAACACCTTTTCCTAGACCAGGTTGCTCAGAGCCCCATCCAACTTGGCCTTGAACACTTCCAGGATTGGGGAATCTACAACTTCTCTGGGCAACCCGTTCTTGTCTTACCACTCTCACAGTAAACAATTTTTTCCTAATATCTTGTCTAAACCTACTCTCAGATTGAAAACATTCCTCTTTGTCCTGTCACTAAGTTCCTCACTCTGCGTTTGGTGCTGTTTGTTATCAAAACCAGTTTGATGAGAAAAGGGCTCATAAGAATTTGTAATGGTCTGTGAGAAACACAGTGGCTTCACAATAGTCTAGCATATTTTGTGTGATACATTCTCTCTTAACTGCAAAGGGTCCTTCAAGTAAAAATGACCTTTAGTCTTAGCATTCATTAACACATGACAGCACAGAGGCTGTCACACCCCTGCTACTGCTCTGCATGTTCATGTTCATATTTTAATTGGCACTGGACTGCACTGAGGTATCAATTTCAGTTGGCTACAACCAATTTATACATGAGATGTGAGTACAGGAGTCTCCATTGTTTTAATCAGCGTGGTCTTTGTATGACTAGGGTTCATAAAACAGATCATTTGTTATATCTTGCAGTTTTAAAGTTTTATCTTTACAGTTTTAAAGAAAAGTACACTATTGAACCACTTTAATCATCTAAAATGAAGATTAATTGCACAGTTGCAGTAATACATTGTCCTCTTTGTGAGCAAAATAACAATAAAATAAGGACAAGATTTTGGATGGGAGACCTATCATTTTTAATGAATAACAACACTAAATGACAGAATTAGATACAACTTCAGTTTCATCTCTAACTTCACTTTCAGCTTGGCCACATCTCCTGTACTCTTTTCGGGTCAGCAGCGTGGCTTTGTTAAATGTGTCCTGGTCAAGTCTAGCAAACTTACTCTTCTATTTCTGATGCCAGAAAGACACTCATCCTTTTCTGCTTAGCTTAGTTTAGAGACAGTTTTTCAGACCAAATTTTTTTTTTCCCCCCAGCATTATAGTTCCTCACTGCACCTTTCCTGCATATTTTGCTTTTTCCGGTTGTTTGTTACTGGAGGTTGAAGAGACAGTTCTTAGTCATTGGAGAGATTTTTATTTGCAGGATGTAGCATTTGCCTATGATGTAGCCAAAGCAAAGAATTCCCATATTCCCAGGACTGCAGGGAGATGAGTGCTGTTATTCTGCTGGATAAGGGGAAGAGGGCAGGCACAGCACGTCCCTCTGTGTTTGCCATCGCGTGGGTGTGAAGGCTTGCAGTGGGTGAGGAACAAAGCAATCCCAATCCCACCTAACAAAGCTGCTCTCCTGCTGGCACTTGGGAGTGTGATGCTGCAGAGCACTTGGATGCATCTTTTTGTCTGGGCAAACTTGCCAGGAAAACAATGACTCTTGCACTCACAAGCTAGTGTTCATTATAATGACTTGCCTGAGAAGCTCAACCACCAAGGAAAAATTTTCAAGCTGTTTTATTTTTAGCACACACATACACACACATGCTGTCTAGAAACTTCATGATTAATTAATGTTTTGTGAGTCTGAGACTCCTTAATTAGACCAACAATTTGAAATTGCATTCAACAATGCAGGATGTAATTTATATTAGAGATGCCCATAGTAATTATCAAGACTGGAAAAGAAGTGACCCAGACATGATTTTAGTAAAAAATTGTCAGCAAAAGAAATTAAATAAGCACTCAGTGTTCCTATGAGATGAGAAAAGTGAGTCCCTGATCACTCTCTCACTGGGTGATTTTATGCAAAACTGGTCCATAGTGCTAATCAAGGATTACTTCCTGATATTAAATCCCCCCTTTCCTTCTCCTCTATATAGTTTCAAATGGTGAAATCCTTTAACAATATACCTGTAGCATTAGTGAGAACTTGTCAGATTTCTACACAGAAATAACTGCATCTCAGGCAGTGACCTTTGCATACAACTTCTAGAAGAAATACCTATAAATCATTAATTGTCTAATGAGAATTTACTCAATACCTTCATCATAATTAGCTTTTGGGGTTTTTTAAACAGTTGTCTTAGGTTGTGTGGTTAAAGGCTCATCTCTATGGCACAACGAAGCACAGAAGCACCGTGGCAGATGGGGGAAGCCCAAATAACCCAGGAGTTATTGCCTGGGAGTGTGTGACACATTACAGTCACTAAACTCCATTTCTGACTGTTGTCCTGAGGGAGGGGACTCTGCTCCGTGTTTGTGTGTGTAGATTTAAGTGCCAGCAGCTGGGATGGGGACCATGGGTCACAACAGGTGCCCATGTGTCTTTGTGTCCACAGGGGGAGGGATGGGGGTCCGTAGCCACCATCGGGGTGCATGTGCCAGATGCGGTCACCGGTTACCATCGAGCGGGACCAGTGGCAAGCAGGAGAAGAGGCTTGGGAGCCAGATATTGAGGTGGCTGTAAGTCTGGGTCGTGTCCTGGAGAGATCAGCATCACAAGGTGCCAGCTGAAGGCTCCAGGAGGTCCAAGCCAGCTACCAGTGAGACCACGGGTCTGGGGCTGACTGAGACCATTTTGCAGGTCTGTTCTTCTGTGTGGGGGGCTGCTGGAGCTGAAGGGATCCAAGGGCCAGCTACCGGGGCCATGATGTACATGAATGAATGTATTTTCTACTAAAGGACTTTCATCCTTATCACCCAGAGAGGGGAACAGAAAGAGGCCATTGGTGCTACCCTGTGCATGCATGAGTGTTTCCGTCTGAGGCAAGGTGTGTGTGTTTATTTATCATCTACTTGCAGGAGAGAAGTTCCTGTTATCTCCTAGTTTCTGTAAGGTGAACTTTCCTATACATCAGGTACATTGAGCACTGTGGGGGAGAGGCACCAGAGCTGAGGCAAATACGTGGACAATAAAAGCAAGATACCCTTGCATCCTTCCCTTTTCCTAGGGATGATCTACACCAACAGCAGCAACATTTTACCGGATTGCAAATACACAGTTTGCTCTATGAATATAAAAATTACTCACAGTACTGCTTTCAGCTTGAATCTTCCAGCCCAGAGAAATGAGGACATTGATGGGCATGAATAATCAATCAGTGGCATATATCTTTGTCAGCTCAATATTTTTTCAGCAATCTGGAAATGAAAATCAGAAAAAATTCTGTGTGCCTGTTTGTATTTAAGCATTAATGGCTGACAGTATTAATTATTATTTAATATTTCTATTTAAGGCACTAGACATTTAGTCATCTGATTGCCCAGACTCTTCCTCAGCTTTGCATCAGGTTTATGAATAACCTGTAATGACAGATGGCAAAGGGCATTTCCTGACAGCTATTGATTTGCTGGAGTTGCTGAGAGATAGAGGCAAATAGCTCCCTAACCATCCATGGGACAATTACCATACTGGCTTCTCAAAATAAAATTTCTAGCTAACAACTTAATAAATTTTCCTCTTTTCCTAACGTATTTTTCCTGGATTTATTCTCTCAGAGCCTCTTGAAGTTCTACGGAATGAAAGCTGTCTACTTTCAGGCTAGCTAGTCAAATTGGCTGCTTTTAACATTTTTCAATAATAAAGAAAGCCATTGTCGGCTGTGGACCAACAACATTTTTCCTGACATATTTTCAAAATGTTTTCCTGTAAAGAATTTCAGAGTGTTACATGGAACATATTCATTTTCTATTAAAAAAAATAACAAGAGCTGGACCAGAGACCTGACTGCGTATCTGTTGCCAGTATGTGCTTCTTCCTTCTGGCTTTTTCAAGAATTGCAACACAGAACATTTCGGTGGAATCCAACATCGGTGGCTTGTCTAGCAAAGTACTGTGAAAGCCATGCTTTTAAAGGAAATAAAACTCATCTTTCTTCTTTTATTAATACTGTTTGAAGTCTATTCTATGACTCCCCTTCATGTGTACTAGACTGGCCCTGCAGACCACTAGAAATTCAGTCTCAGGTCTGCAGAGCTCATGCACATTAGCATTTGTTATTACATCTTAAATGAAACTCAGAAGACAAAATTAATCCTGAAGAAGGCAAGGCCATCAACAGCCTTTGTCATCTTATTTTAAAAGATTTGGGAGATTCTGCCTTTTAGGGCAAAGGCTCAGCTCTCATGAAGTAGAAAATTTTAATATAAATTTTCAACATCACTAAGTGATGTTTATTTGAAAATCACAGTCTGCATGGCTTTTTTTCCTTTTTTTTTTTTTAGTAAGAATTACCATAGTAAGTGCTAACTGTTTCTGACCTCTGTATAATGTTTATGCAGCCTTCCAGTTCCCAGGAGGAAATGGTCTGCCTGCTGAGCTGACCACAAGGTTGACAAGGCCAATTCTGAGGGCATTTTCTGTACTGTTGGTATCTGCAAACTTAGAAAGAAATTGATTCATACAAATTTCACACTGACATAGTGAAATTTGACTAAAGATTTAATAAAGGAATAATAAAGGCATTTAGTTAAAATGAAAAAGAGTGCAGAACAGTACTGCCAAAGTTTCATAAGGACAAATATTTTGATCAGGGAACAGCCTGATCTGCAGTGTTGTCAGTTCTGATGCAGCATGTTTAGGGTTCTGTTCACAAGTCTCTGTATCTCTGCCACCCTCTTTTTGCTCTAGCAGCAGACACAGGCTATATATGCACCTCCCACAGGAGCAGGAAAGATGAATACACAAGCCATGAAGTTTCTCTTCCAGGCCAGAATTCCATTCAAAAAAGAAGGGCAGGGTGAGCACTGTTCATATCAAAAATTCACAGCAAAAGAGTTACTCTATTCCTTATATTCTTTCTTCTCCTGGTACTTATTTGACATAACTTCTTTCTCCTGGCATATGCACATTTAGCAGCCTGTTCTTTTGAAGGCTGATTTCAGGTCTTTGACCAAAAAATGGGAGTTTTCCTGATATGCCAGCAGTCTTAGCCAGAGGCAACAGCTACCTCAGCATTCTCACTGTGGCTCTCCTAGAGACCTTCAGCCTCAAAGCTGTCCATGGAAGTTCCATATGTTTGTTCAGGGACTCATCAGGAAGAACAGAAACAGCAACCACTTTTCAGGAAGATGGGAGAAAGTGAGAGAGGACCTGATAATAGAGCAGTGATTATGTACTGTCTAGCTAATAGTGTACAATTATTATCTAGATATCAATAAATTTACTGATTATCTGGCAGAGCCCACAGTCACTCCCTTGCACGTATCTGGGACACAGCAGTTCATAGAGGCAGGAAACAACACGGCCCAGAACAGACAAGCAAGTCCTCATCTCCATCATGAGACTGTCACATTAAGGGACACCAGCGTCTACTTGGATCTGGAATTCCTGGAGGAGGTATAAATTGGCCAAATGTTAACATGGTGCTATAAATTGCTTTCTTTGCACTGGAGTAAAGTTTGATGTTTGCGTGTTTATCCTTCCCTGGGTCCAGACTAAACAGCTCCTTTTTTAAATTTCTTTTAAACTAATCTATTCTCTACCTCGGACAGAGCACTGCAGAGCTGGTCTGCTGTCATCTGATTTAGACCAGGAGATCAGTAGAATCTGCCTCAGTCAGAGCCCTCCTTCATTATGCATTCTATTTTCTGTGTGATTACATGAAATCCAATATGAAAACATTCCAAAATATAAGAGAGAACAGCAAACCTGTCTGGAAAGAAGGACTGTGGTATTTGATAATTATCTTGTATTTGAGTCTGTGAATGGAGACTTTATCTTCAAAGATATAGGTTGGTTTCAGGAGTAGGAGCTGACTGTCCTAGAAACCCTTTCTTCACAGTCTCACAGTTAGAGCAGAAAAGATTTCTTACAGGAACTTGTTGGAAAAATCTAAAAAAAGGAGTGTAGAACTAGCCTGTAGAAGTGGATGATACAGTTCTGTGCTAAAAAGAGTTTTGCTTACTGGAAAGAGGTGAGAGAGCAAAATATACAAATACAAAATAAGTTGTACTGTAAACACTGAAACTAATGAAGACTGGTGGTTTCCTAATCTGTGCTTTAATACTCCCTAATCACTCCCCAGAAAACCTTCCATCTTCAATTTCCATGCTTGGATTCCTCCTCTCAGCTTTCTCTCAAATCACCTACTAATTCAACCCAACTATCAACAGCAAGTATTTTGATGCAAGCCACAATGCAGGTCCTTACTAGTACAATGCTTCGTGGTATCTGGGATGGAGACCATTCTCATGGCTCAAAACTGATGAAAATTGAAGTTCCATTTACACAGAACCTGATTTTTCACAAACTGAGAAGAAGTTCACATCCTCCAGATGTCTACAGCTCTCATATAGGTTTAGATGCAAGAGGTCAATTGGTTCAAAATTCAATAAGAAGAAACTGATAGATGAGCTTCAGTTTTTCCAAATACAGAATTTAGACTAAAATACCCCAAGTGTGGTTTTAATCCAATCTACAGAATTCAGGAATGGAGTTTCACCTTCAAGAAAACATTCTTGTCTCTTCAGCCTCAGAAAAATATTTGCCTTCCTCATCACCTGTAAAAAGGGCGAGGAATCCAAAAAATGAACTGTGCCAGAAGACTGGAGATTACAAACTTCTAGAGCTTCCTGCCACAGGTATCTGAGGAGGATGATGGTTTGAGGAGGTTCAAAAAGGGAAAAGACAAATTCATGGTCAGCAGGTTCACAAACATATACAGGGCAGCACTACGGTCCCAAATGTACATAATCCAATAATTCTGGATGTGAGGGGAAGACAAGGGAAATGGACAGCAGAAAGCAGGTTTGTGTGACTGCCTTAAATAGCCTCTACTCCTGCTAATTTTACAGACAGAGTCCTGGACTTCACCTTGTTGTGCCATTTCAAAGGATTTTGATACAGTATTTGAGAGCAATATGAACACTCCTTTAGTTTCGCTTCAAGACAATAACTATTAAAAAATTCATCGAGGGGAGTCCACCAACAATGGCAGGTCTGTAGCTCGATTTTAAGCAAAACTGCTTTTCTTCTAAATTCCCATATTTTAATTGTTACTCGGTATCAAATACTTCCTGCAGGAGAAGGCCTCACAATAAAAGGCAGCCTTTGAAGTTTTCCTTACAAGGTTCGTAGGAGGAAAATTTTCACTCCCACGACTGCACAGGCATTAAATATGTAATCAACATGTATTCATATAACATTTTCCCAGCCAGAAGCCAGACTTAAAAAAAACTTAAAATGCCCTGCATAAAAATGCTGTAAATCTAGGATGATCCTATGTATACTGAAGTTATCCAACCAAACGGTGCCTGCCTACACATAAGGCTAACATGAATTTTTTCAGTCTTAAAAAACATCCCAATTTCCCCAAAGCCTCATTGGCAAAAAAAGAAACACCTGTGCAAAAATTACTTTAACATTAACACTTTAAGAGAGTCTCTAAAGGCTCCTATATTCTGCTACAATATTTTGGGTTTGGACCACTCCTAAAACACCTCTAACCTCTCAGCGATGCCACATTTCCAACAGCCACAGCTGCCCAGGCCCAGAGACCTGGCCAGAACTGCACATGCAGCAGCACTTTCTTTAATTTAGTAGTAATAATCTGGCCTCCAGGATTAGCAGATTCTGGCCACAATTTTTAAAGATGTAATTTTGGACTTTTGGACACTTGGATTTAGAAAGGACTCAGGAACGTTCATACTTTTGTACTTTGCTTTGACACAGTATAGAACTGTAACAGTAAACTCTAAGTCAGACTTTTAGTATAATGGAACTGCAGCTAGAATTATATCCTTCATCCTAACAGTAAGAAAATAAGCATTGAGTTAAATCTGCAGCAATGACTGTCTCCCCACTATGCCCTCAGTGTGAGCTGCATACTCAAGATCAGAACACCTTATTAGAAATCAGGTGGTGGTTGGATATTTGCTTCAACAGTGTTGCAAATTAAAAACACTTGACAAATTAAAAACAGTTAATTGTGCACTAAGTGGCAAACTGAGCATTTATTTGCTTTGAAAAAATTAATAGTGGGAAACTATAAAGTCAAATGCATTTAGTGCATTAACCACAATTTAGATAAAAGAAGAACACACATTTTTATGAGGAGGTCTACAGGAAAATAAAAAAAAAATTCTAAACGTTTTAAACCTTATATTTTATATACACTATCTATGGAAAGTATAAAGGAATCTAAAAGATACTCTGATGATTTTTGAAAATCCTAAACCCAGACAAAAATAGTAATCTAAAAAATCCAGTTCAATAAGACCATTGTACTTTCTAATTAGCAAAGTGTTAATACAGAGTAGAAAAGCATTGAAATCTAAGAAAGAACAGAGGTCTTCAATCCTAGCTTGCAAGTCTCACTCAGGTATCAGATTTGTTTAGCTTCCCAGTTAGGTCCCTCTTCTCCAGTTCCTCAACATGCTTCAAAATCACAGCATCATCAAAACCCAGCCATGATGATACATACCCTGGTGAAACTGTCCAGTGTTATAAACTTAACTGTGAACTGCAAATTTATATAAAATAAAAAATAGATGAAAATGGATTACTGCAAATCAGTATCTACAAATCTAGGATCTGACTCAACATGGGCTACCTCACTGCAAAAGCCAGCCTGTTCTGCATCCACCACTTGCAAATGTTGCTCTCTGCTGATATCTGTTTAAAAGCGTCAAGGAAGAGCAGCTCCCCTTGATTTGGCCTTCGTGGTGGACAAGAGGCAGATGTGCAAGGGGAGAAAGTGATCTGACAGGATATGCAGCTCCTTCATTCTCTTCATTTCATATGTTAGCAGCTCACAGCCCACGTCTCACAGATTAAATACTCCCAACTTCCCACTAAAAAAGCGACTGGTGTCCCAATAGCTTCTCTCTAGAAAAGAGATGCTTTATTTGCATTCCATTATAAATGAACTGTTTAAGCCAAATACTTAAATTCGGGAAGGACCACTGAAATTGTGTTGCATATTACATTTTCAGTGATTTTAACAACATCCATGGAAGAATAAATGCTGCTTGAAGCGTTATCTGCTATTGTATATTACATAAAAAGAAAGTGTATGACATAGATAAATTCAAATCGCATTCAAATTGCAAGAGGCTTAATCGTTGTGTGTCTTTTGTCTGGGGTTTGAAATTCAATGTGTTAAGTCCCTGAGCTATGTTTGCTCATTGCTGTGGGAGTTAAGGAAACAACAGCTGAATGTAATTTTATGAGACTGCAAACTTAGCTGATCCCTTGAGGTCAGCTTTCTTATCCTGTTTCTCTAGGATCCACAATTAGCCCCGTGCATCAGGGCTCAGGCCACTTGAAATTAGGAAATGGAAGGAAAGAGGACTTGTCTTACCCCAGTGGATGGGATCTCTTCCAAACCCACACAGTCTTCTTTAGATCCAGGTGTATCCACAGTGGCAGCAGGTCCCTGTGCTCACTGGATTAAAGATGAAGTGCAAGATGTGAAAGCACAGCCATACCCTAAATTTCACCATGTGCTGAAGAGGTTTGCTGAATCCTGATCCAGCATTAATGTGGAAGTTTAGTTCTGATGAATCCTGATCTAGCATTAATGTGAAAGTTTAGTCTTTGTCTTTCCTGAAGGGTTGGTAACGTTCCTTTTTTTGACGACATGAGAACATCCTGTTTTGAGAAGTGGCACATTCCCTTCCTGTAGCTTTACTTTATAAAGCGAGTTTCTAACAGTCTAAAGCAGTTTCAGCAGGGAAGTGCTGTGAGGCAGCTGCAATGCTGACAACAACCCCTTCAAACCATTCCTTCTAAATCCAGGGCATCCATTCACATCCCAAGAGAACAATGTGCTGCTCTTTCCTCACCACTTCTTGTCACTCAACCAGGAGCTAATATTCCCACAAACAACACACTTTCAGACATCACCTGCATGTTCTTCGCTCTCTTTGGTACAGAACAGATGGTTCAAGCCAATCCAACAGCCAATTGTGCCCTGGAATTTATCAGGGCAGTTCTCAGGCAGAGTTAGAGGAACTGTGGAAGTGTCAAGCTCCAAATGACTAGTAAGGAACTCTTTACCCACAACAGCCAGATCTAAAAACACTACAATCATGCCTCAAGGGGCATATACACTAATAACGCTATATAAGTAAAACATTTCCTTGATACAGAAGCAGCTATCGTGGCAGTAGCCATGCAGAAGCAATTAGTACCTCTAACAGCAGTATCTCACATCTCTGCTAAGAATCAGCTATTACAGATCTGGACAGACCTTCCAGCTACACCCCCAAGATCCTCCTGTTAAAGCCTGAGCTGTAACATCATTGGGAAGAACAGAGGGGACGACTATGACCCACTCATTTCATTAATTTTTAGAGGATAGCAAGATAGGAGAGCTAAAAAGGAGGGAAAACTGAAGAAGGCTGAAGACACCATTCATTTTTCTTGAACAGAAACACCATTAAAAACTGCCTATTGTTTAAGCACAAGAATCAAAATTGACTAGTTTAAAAAGTAATCATTAACTTATTAAGGACTTAACTGACCAAATACTTTCAGGAAGCACTATAAGAAATCCAGCTGATGGTCAACCAAAATGCTTGATCTTTTCAATTGCCAGCAAAAAAATCTGGAGAAATAATAAAATGCATGTCTGTTTGAAAAACACATGGCATGATTTGTTAGTTTCTACCTGTAAATACCTTGGTATATGCGTGTCAAAATTTAAAAATGTGCATGATGAAAACATGCGTATTTGGTGCTGTAATGAAGTGGGACAGGACATCTGAGACATATTAGTGTCATCTCCCTGGTTCATGAAGCACCAAAATCTGACTGGAGAGTGGTCATTGCAGCATTGAAACCCTGCGGTTGAGAGGTGAAGGTTAATTTTTGGTGGAATTGTTCTGTGGTAATGCTGAGTGAAGCCAACATAAGTAAGTTTATTCATTTCTTTCAACAATGTCTCTGTCTAATGGGGAGATGCTACAGTAAGTTGAAGATGACGTTAACAAATCAAAAACTTAGTTAAAATAATCAGATGTTACTACCCCCTTACCGAGGTGATGATCCACCAAAGTGGAATTTTTCAAAGGTAAAACTATTTGATACTTCAGTATCTTGAAGTCAATCGGTTTATAAGTTTTCTTGAGTCCCCAGTGTAGAGAGTTTATAGCCTTCAACTTGTTTCTTACTAATCATAACATTTTTTCATAATTAAAAGAACAAAATACACTTTAAGAGATGTAGGGCAATTTAACAGAACTGCCAGACAGAAATCTGAAAAGGAAAATAAAAGTCCACTCAGGACCATCAACTCATCCATACTTGATTTGACCATACATGGCTTTCCCTGAAGATGGAAATGGTGACTAAGCCTTTATTTGTTAATCTGAAATGCTTACACTCAAATAAAATATGATTTCTTCAAACACATTAATATGGATAAGTCTGGCTTGGAGAACCAGTTGCAAGTGTCATACTAAGAAAATGGAATCTCAAGAGACATAACAAATAATTAAGTCCTTGCAGGAAATTCATCTGTTTTCCCACTTACCCACAGGAGATTTACACGCAAAGCTTGTATTGAAGCTACTTGTAATTAACATTAAGCACTTACAAGAATACAAAAAGTTGGGATGCTGGGGAAAAAAAAAGTAGTATTTTCCAGCCATGAAGATCTATGTCTTAATTTAGATCTGCAGATTTTGATGTTTATACAAGATTTGGGTTTATGAAACACATACAGAGGATGGCTCCTGAAAACCAAGACTCTCAGTATTATCCTTTTATTCTAGGACAGGTTCAGCTAAGAAATGTTCCACTTTAATCCAAGAATAAAAAATTCTATGATAAGTGCCACTATGAATCTGGATGCAATTAATTTGAGAAGCACTTCCGATTATTTTTGCTGGCGTAAATAATTGCATGAATGTGGTTAATATTTGTAACTGGGAACATTCCATGTGGCTTTGACATGAACTTCCAACATCCGACTTCTTTTTGTTATTTATGACTGTATTGACACAATGTTTTGTAGATTTAGGTAGGGTAGTTTCTCTTTGTGTGGGAAATTCGTGCTGAGATAAATCACATTACTGCAAAACTGATTGAAGGACAACATGTTCCCAACCAAGTACAGCAAACAAAGTCCAAATGAACACATGAACACTTTCTTTAAGTACTGTATTTCATTAGCAGATAGGAAATAATGACTCTAAAATAATTTTGACCCTAAAACATTACAAATCTAATCTGAGAGCACTCCAGAACAGTTGAGGAATGTCAAGAGGAATGATAGTTTTCCAGTATGACACGTAAGTTCAAACATATTTAAATAAAAGTCTTTAATCTTTAACACGTACATTCAGTGTATGTAAACAAAAATAAGTAGAACACCCCTAGATCCATCTGAATCCTACAGATTTGCACTGAATTTTTTGTATTGTAGTCATGTGAAGGAATATCTGTAACACATGAAGGTCCCACTGTGATGGACATCCCAAGAATGACATGGAAAAATATCTATGGACTCATATGAGATATGAGCCAGCTCCTATAGGAATTAATGGAGCAAGAGTTTTGCTCACTGTTATAAAATGAAGAAATTTCTAAAATCCTGTGTATTTTTGCAGCAAAACCAGTATCACCTCCAAAGAAAAACAGTATTTTCTGTTTTTTAAAGTGGTGGTGAAGTACCAAAGTATGGCCCTGAACAACAAAAACTATGCAGGTGTATGTCTGGCTTCTGAGGCCTGGGCATTCTGACACTCGTGCTCAAGTGACTCTCTTT
Organism: Ptilonorhynchus violaceus; assembly: GCA_013397565.1. Taxonomy (NCBI): domain Eukaryota; kingdom Metazoa; phylum Chordata; class Aves; order Passeriformes; family Ptilonorhynchidae; genus Ptilonorhynchus; species Ptilonorhynchus violaceus. Next base: position 33,460 of record VZRJ01001307.1, on the reverse strand, counting down.
CCCAGTGGAGAAGAGATTTCTTGAAGAAGCCTTTGTGAGTGGTTTTTGCAGAGGTATTGGCAATAACAAGTGTACACTGATTTTCAGGAAAACAAGTGATGGAAGACAGTGTTTCCCTGCAGCCTCTGAGTCTCTCCTAGCCCAGCCAGCCCAAACACCCCTTGGGTTTGCTGCATGGCTGCTCCTGTATACCTTCAAAGCTTGCTGAATCTTCACATGCAAAACCTGTGCCATCTGACTGTCATGTTCCCTGGCTTTGCTTTTTTCCAAGTGGTTCTTTGCCTGTCAGGAGTGCAGCCTGGTACAGCATGCTGAAGTGCTTTCACGTTAATGACAGTGACACTGCTCAGACTGCATTAACTTGACTGCTTCATGGATGTGACATCTTGGTTGTTCCTAAACAGATCCTCTGTTACACAGCAGAATGAAGTCTCCTCTTTCCACAGAAAAGATTTAAGGCACATTAGTCGTGATCCATTCGGAATGATCATGAATGATCCTGAAATTTCCTGGACAAGATACTCTGTAAGTTAAACTTTTCTCATCAGCTCGCTGGGAAAGAAAAACACAACAAACAAAGGCTACATCACCTTTGCACATGAATTGACCACTTAGTTCATCCCCTCTCTTACTGACAAGTTCTTTAATTTATAACTCCCAACTCATGGTTTGTAACTCATGCACCATTGAGCAAAGTTGCTACCTACCAACTGTGAGAGTGCTAATCCTGCCTTCCTCCTCCATCAGAGTGTGGGCATCCCCCGCATCCCACTGGGATGCACAAAAGCCTGAGCAGTCTGGCTGCTGTTGGAGCTGTTTCAGAAGCTTTCTGAGTGAGCTGACACATTTCTACCACCCTGCGTGGAAGTTAATCACTTCCACTGCCGTGAGTGAGGGGGCTCCGAAGAAACTGCCCAAAATCAGTGTGCAAGGAGGATGGATGGATGGATGGATGGATGGATGGATGGATAGATGGATGGATGGATGGATGGATGGATGGATGGATGGATGGATGGATGGATGGATGGATGTCTGGCTGCAGGGGACAGTGGCTGTGTAAGGACTTTCAGCCTTTCCTGGTGTGGTAAATGGTCAGAATTTTACAGGCGACTTTAAGTCGGTGAAGAATTAATGAGGCTGGTTGAGAGAAGCTTGAGCAGAGCCCCTTGTTTGTCTTGCAGCAGGCTTGAGCAAGGGCCAAGGACCGCAGGATATCTGGAATGAAGGAGAAGTCTCATGGGCTGGTGCTGTTTCAGTGAGACACAGAAGGGCACCTGCACACCTCTACCACCCATTGGCCTCGCTCCCCTTCACTGTGTGTAAGAAGCCTTGTTGTAAATCTGGTCTAAGGATGTGCCCAAAGACTCTGGTGAAGGCCAGACAGCCTTTACTGCCACCTCAGCATGTGGAGGAGGACCAAAGTGTTTATTGTACCTTCTGTGTCAACCATAAATTCTGATAGCAAGTAACTGAGACCCTCATTAAACTCCTTTTCCGTATGAACTTTCACACCCCAAAGAATGCCAGCAAAGAGAAAAGAGAACACGTAACACATGTACGACCAAAGTCACCAAAACTTCAGCTGTAAGATGTGATTGTTCCACCCCACTGGGAAGAGTCAAAATTCATAGTGTAAAAGGGGGGCTTTGGGGCAAAAAGGACAGAGGGGGAAAACACTTCAGCCTGCTCAGGAAGAGTTGACAGACTGTGTGTGTCCTTCCACCTCTCCTGAAGGGACACCTTGAGGTGGACTTTTTACCTTCAACTGCATTGGAGCAGACATGGGAATATTGATTTTTATATTTATATTGCTGGCAGATCTCTGTTACTATACTTTCTGTGGCAACACATATTAACACTCTGTAGTCAGTGCATTTATCACCAGCAATTCTGAACATGCTTTTCTGTTCCTTCAATCTGTACAACTTGTGAGTCTGCATCTTGCAAGCCCTTATTGAGCACAGTTATAGTGCTGAACTGGCTGTGGTCAGAAATTAAACCCAGACCCACCCAGCCCACTGATCTCCAAGAACCAGCTGGATCTCAGGGGAATTTATTGTCTGACAAATTTCTGTACACAACTGGCTCTAAGACACCCTCTCCATCACATTGGTCTGGTGTTTTCAGGGCCAGTGTGTTAGACCGTCTCACTAATTTAGCTGAAAATTAATTAAAATACTTTATATGTTTATTTATCTCCTTGTCAGGTTAATTTTCAGTCAGATTAAAGAGCTAAGCCATCTCACCAGAAGCTCAGAGTAGTGATAGTCCTAAATGAAGCACTAAAAATAATAGCTTTTAAGAATATGAGCAGCATGTTTCACGATGTTTCATCAGATCTTATATGTTTTTGAAGACAGCTCAACTTTGAAGTCCTTTTTGTCTTTAGCATCAGTAAATTTTAGAATTAGTATGACACTAAACTTGCATGGATTAAGTGATAATTGCATAATTTACATAACTATATTCTTGCTGGATGCTAAACTCCTTGTACATATGAGATGCTTGATTTGAATGACAGAAAATCACAGATATAGCTTAGAAATTGCTGCAATTACTGTTGTTAAAATGGGGAAAACATATTTTCTATCAGTGGAGCTACTAAAATTTTATAAAACTAAATCAGAAGAAAAGAATAAATGTTGGGAACCTGACTGGGGAAAAAAAGGCCACAACCTTGTTCCTTTGCCTTGAGAATGCAAGTACAGTTCCTTGAGTACAGGAATTTTAAGTACAGCCTTGATTTAAGTACAAAGTGATTTGTTCCAAAATGTCTGCAATAAAGTATCTACTATTTGTTTTGGTTAAACAACAGAACCATCTATTCAAAACAATTAATTAGTGCTTAGTATCCAGTCTTCTCTCATACTGCCATGAAAGATAAGAAAGGTTTCTACAAAAGTACATCTACCCATTGCCACTTTTCTGTATTCTTGCCAGTCAGACTCCAGGCCATAATTTGAAAATTATGCTACTTTGGTTTGTAGTTTTAATCTTCTTTCACATGGGTGCGAACATTCTGTTTGGAGAATTAAAATCTATTTGCTTATCCTGTTGCTGATTTGGGTCTAAGACACTGTTTGCCTACCTGAAAGATACAGCAGAGGTCCAGGAAAAGGTTTTTTGGAGTTTGCTGCCAGAAGGTGTTAAGGTCACCACCATCCAGGTGTAGCAGCTGGAAGCTTGTTCAAAATTAAACAAAAACTTCACTGGGAGACAAAATAAAACTGATTTTTTTGCCACCACCGAGGCCATCAGTATTGGTACTTGTTGTCTTTGATAATGAAGGTATGGAAATGCTTTACAAATTCTTTTTGAAAACGACTGCTATTTTTTTCCTTGATACTTTCACTAGTTTTCTGCAGGCCATAATTCGGGAGAAATGGAATTAACACTGGTGCCAAAATGGCTGCATGAAAGGCAGCTGCATTAAGTTACTCAGTTTTATTTTCCAATTTTATGCAAGGAAATGAAAAGTAAATTGAAATGAACCAATTACAGTAATAATTTTTCAATCCCTTTATATGATAAAATGCCATCTTAATACTGTATTGATTCCTGCACAGGCACTCAAGAATTTAAAGAATTACAACATTTAAAGATTACCAAAAAAAAAGTTTTTTGGACTTTATGGCAAATTACTAAAGGAACTAAACATACTCTTTTATCTTTTGATATTTTTTGTTTCTTCTTGTTTATTTAACCTTAGAAAAAGTAAGAGTATCTCTGGAAACACCTTCGTATGCACTAAATTTTAGAAGGCAATTTAGTTCTTCCATTTCTTCTCTTTCTTGCTATAAAGACTGCATGAAATAGATAGTACTGTTACATAGAATACATTCAAGAAAATTATGTACTATTAAACAGGAGAAAATATTTAGTGGTGAATTTATCACATTCTTCTAGCTGTTTTGGAAACATCAGTGAAAACTTTGTAGCTGAATTTTAACCTCTTGCTTAGACAAATGTACAACATTAATCTCCTACACATTTGTTTCAATATTTTTTCATCACTTTTTAGTGGGGAATGCTTGTTTCTGGTTGAATTTGACTTGGATCACAGATTTCACACATATTTGAAACTGTACTTTATGTTTGCCAGTTCCACACTCCAATATAAAAATAAACCAAGAAATCATGATCTTCTTTCATTACTCTGCTCCACAAAATTCTGGGAACATTTGCTGTTACTGTCTATGTGTGTACATGTGTCAATTAGAGAATTAATTATTGCTGTGATGGGAATGTTTAGGAGATAGATAAGCCAATTTTAAACTTTCAACCCAAATTTTATGAGACTGACATTCTTTAACTATGCACTTTATTCTAATGCTTAGTTCATATCCACCTCAGTCATTATAATTCCATAGCCAGTTAATCCTTCACAATCTCGGAGGCTTTTTGTTTGTTTGTTTGTTTGTTTGTTGATTTTGCTTAGTTAGCTGCTGTTTTTTAAAGAAAAAGAGATGTTTGCCCAGTTTTGGGGGTTGTGTTTTATCACTGTGCTATAACTGTGGGTTCTGGGACCCTTTGCTTTCACCACAGGGCTGTGTTCTCAAGCCCTTTACCATTTTCCCACCCTGATCCTAGACCTCACTAGGAAACACCTGGAGTCAAGGTGTAGTTGCACAGGAAGGTCTCAGAATAAGCCTGTAACAAGCCCAACCAGCGAGGACCAGGGCTTGGTGAAGAGTGACCATAAGGCAGGGTTAACTTATAGCAGGGCCTTGCACTTGGCTCTGTTGAACCTCATGAGGTTCCCATGGGTCCACTTCTCCAGCTTGTCCAGGTCTCTGTGGATGGCATTCCGTCCTTCAGGCATGTCAGCTGCACCACTCAGCCTGGTGGCACCTGCCAGCTTGCTGAGGGTGCCCTGGGTCCCTCGGTCTGTAAGGCTGATGAAGATGTGGAACAGCACTGGACAAGTACAGACCCCTGAGGGCACCACTTGTCAAACCACTTCAAAAAACTCTGTCCATCAGAACACTGACCACTGCCCTCTGGACATGACTGTCCAACTAACACCTCATCCACTGAACAGCCCAGCCATCAAACCCATGGCTCTCCAGTTTGAAGAGAAGGATGTTGTGTGGGACCGTGTCAAAGGCCATACACAAGTCCGGAGAGACGACATCCATAGTCCTTCCCTTGCCCACTGATGTGGTCAGCACAGTGGTGTTTGTGGGTACAATAAATCTCTGCCTGAGATACGTTTTCCATGCATCTGTCAAGTGGAGGCAGTGTTTGGGAGCAGGTTTAGAAAGCAGAAATTGGCCAAATAGACCCACATCTGTCTCCCAACTGCCCCAGAGCTGCTCATGAGCTGTTGTGGCAGCAGGTGTGACAGTCTGCAACTTGTACATGCATAAATAATTATTTCTGCTGCTCCTGGGATGGAAAAACACTTTCTAGTCTGGAAAATCAATGTTAGAAGAAGCAAGATGAACAAGACCAAGTCAGTTTGAATGTAGCTTTTTCCTGGGAAAAGAATTAAAGATTACTTGATCTCCTGCTGTGCACTTTACCAAGTTTTATTGTATTTCCCTTTATATATCAACAAAGACCATTATACAAATGCCAGAGTACCTGCTGATAACAGCATGGAAGACTTATTCTGGTAAAATTTTTAAGGTCCTGTCATCTTGCTATGTAGGAGCCTGGAATTTTAACCTGGGGAAACCTGACCTTCATTTTGATGTTTGTATAATGCCAAGCACAGTGCTATTCTGCTTTGTGACTGGGGACTTTTGCTGTAAATAGGATGAAAATAATAATTAATACAGTGTTACATTGTAAAATGAGAGTGGTTGCACTAAATCCAGGCTGAATATGGGTTAAATGAGAAGAGGAATCTCAATCTTCATGTTGAAATGAGTAAACCAAATCCCACCACTCTTCATCTATTCATTCTCCTTAGGACTATCTTTTATTGGCATGTAAATAATATTTGTAATGTGTAGGCTGGGTGATGAAAAACCATTGAAATGAAAAAGACATTGTTAACTTTTCACAAGAGATTGCTTTCCCCTTTAGTGGAAATGTATCCTATAGTTGAGATAATTCTTACAGGTTTTTAATTAGCTCTTGTGTTAAGAAGAGGCTTCTTTCTGGGGATTTGGGCTGTGCTGAAAGTTATATGGATTAGATCTTTCACTTGTACCTAGGGGTAAAGGAACTGGAAAAGGCTGATGGACCTTTTTTCCACTTGAACAGTCAAGTGGAAAAGGCATAAACTGTCAGGCAGCCCTCTGTCTCTCTAATTTTAAAGTTACTGAAATAGGAAAGGTATCTGAGTAAACAGAGGTTTTAATTGCATAAAGTCTGAAAAACTGACATTTATGGAATGTATCATTAAAAATAATATATGATGAGTCCGCTTCAGAAAAAAAATCATTTTTTCTCTTTGCTTGGCATTAGTCAGAGCCATTCTTACTAATTCATACATTAATGCTTAGCAGATAAATAGCATTTTCCCTAATAACAGATTTTTTGTAGGTGGCAAATTCGTCAAAATTCAGTTGGGGCACTTTAAATGACCCAACTGCAGAACTTTTTTAGTATGTTCTATCAAAATCGGATTTGCCTTTTAGAATGTTTCAATGTCCTGAAATCATGTGACCTTAGGTTGTAACCCTTCTAAAAACTAAAAGGAGTCCTGATGCTTCTCACGCTTCAGCATTTGAACAATTTTGTAGGGAAGTTTTTCCTGTAAACAAAGATGGTGACAGAGCGTAGTCACTACAGGGTCCACAAATTCGTTTGTTGAGTTTTTGGGTTTGGTTTCATTCCTCAGTATGGTTGCTGCTCACAAAAAGTTATAGGACCGTCCTATAGGTAAGTTAGGGCAGGATACATTTCCAAAAGGAAATCACAGAAGGACTTCTAATGCTATTTTGACCACCCAGCCTGTTTACGCAACTGACTTTTCCTAGAATTGTTTAGATCTCTATGCATTAAGAAAAGCAATTTTAATGTTATTTTGTTGGACTTGTTCAAAGTCTTTATATTTCTTAATTGTCACATTGAGGCAAGCCCTTTGAAGTTAATTCATGCAATAAATACGTTTGGTTATGCTATTCCTTATTTTAAAGTCATAAACAGGAATACCTCAAACACAGGTAATGAAAGGCTTTGAACACATTTGAGTCACGTGCTGGCTGTTTGCTGTCTCTTCTGTCTTCTGCACCCAGGGGCACACGTGGCTTCACTCACATCACAACCCCAAAAGGAACCTCAGAGTGCCCATGTTTTGATTTGGAGACCATATAATGGCTTTGTTATAAAAAACAAAAAGCTGTGGTCTTAGCCCAGTTTTATGCTTATTCTACCCATTCTACCCCACAGAACCTGAGCTGAGGATTTTGTTATCAGAGCACCTGCTGAAGACACACCCTCCCTTTGGATACCCTAGTGCTGCTCCCAAGAGCATAAAACTCAGTGCTGCTTCTCATCACCTTGTTAGTGCCTCCTGCTACTTAGTGTGACATATTTTAATGGTGTTATATTAAAGGAATTATCTGTAAAACACAGGAATTTCTGGTATTATTTCGGTTGTCCTAAATTCTCAGATTTTGGATTACTCATGGTTTCAGTTATTTATGCCACTGAACAATTAATACGGACAAAACCGCCTGAGATTTACATAAATTATTTTCAAAGAGTAAAGAAGGTTTAAAGGACTCTTACGTAAAGTAAAAAGAAAACAAATATTCCAGGAAAGACCAAACACTTGGAAGCTCTCTGGACTTGCTAGAGTAGAACGTCAGATTATGCTTCTTGAAAAAAGTGCAAAATTTAATTGCTTAAGGATTTTCATAAGCATTAAAAACCTGTCCTTAACTTCTTTTTTTTTTTTTTAATAAAATCTTTAAACAGCAAAGCGAATCAGGAATGTCAAAAGCAAAGCAGCACTGGTGTTTTAGCCATCTCCCCTGATGCCTTTTATATTCAAGGTCTGTACATCTTCTATGGCCTGACTGATGTGAAGGGCAGCTCACCAAGGACCCATTAGCAGCTGATGATCAAAGCCACCAGGACATCATTTGGTAGCTCAGAGCTCACTTGGCACTGACTGTTGTTCCTGCAAATGTGGTGAGAGTGGTTTAAGCCTTGACAATTCCGCTGCTGATTACTGGAGTGCTGTTATTTGTAGCAACAGCTTCTGTGCTTAATTGGTCATATACAGTCCATAATTGGTCATATACAGTCCATGATTTGTCACTGTTTCCCTGCAGTACCACAATCAACCACGTTCTATTCCATCTCAGGACTTACTGGTCCTGAGCGTCAGCATTTTTTCTTTTTTGTGGAATCAGTGCTAAGCTCTATTTTGCTGAGCGTGTTTTTTCCTCCCTTGTAAACCAAGAGGGATTGATCTAGAAGGAATATAATTCAGATGAATAAACACAAGGAAACTGTCTTTTCTCCGTTAAACAGTGTTTCATAGCACTCTGCCTACTTGCAAGGCTACTAAAAGAAAGTCTGGGGATGAAATCTTTAACCAGTGGATATTATTCTCTCTTCTGGTCAGTGTTAACCACATCATCTGCTAATGGGAACTTAACCAGACAGAGTTACATTACTATGACAAACCCTCTTTTTCAGAAATAGAAGATAGCTGCTTTCAGATTTCAGAAAGAGCTTGACAAGTCTACAAGTTAAAATAAAAGCTTAAAGGACTTCTTTAGGAAAAAAAACCCCTGCTAATAAGAAAATAATCAGCACAAATAGAAATATCAAATTATTTTCTTCCAAACAAGATATGATTTTATCAATTGGGATTCTCCTAAGTTTTCACTTTAAAAATTTCCATAAACATTGAAATAATATTGAAGGTGAAATGAAGAGTTGTTATCACAGAGATAACTTTTGTCAAAAATAGTACTGGAGGAAACCCTGCATGAGAAAGCTAAGATCTTCTGGCATTTCTGTTGCTCAGATCTTTCTGACATCATTGTTCTGAAAAGTCAGCAGAAATGAAAATAGCCAAAGTTCCTCCGTTTTGAAATTCATAGGAATATTGTGCGGTTTTAAACAGAGTTTAAGACCCCTGAATATTTCTATTTAGTCTAAAATAAAAATAACAACAGCTGCAGCCTTACTAGAGGCAATTCTTTTATCCCCCTAACAAGAACCAGATCGGGGAAGAAATACAAGGTTCTTGCAAGTTTTCTCCTTCTCTGTTCACTGCTCCATTTTACCACCATTCTTGAAATCACTGCAGTTAATTTGGTCATTGAGGTTGGTGAACGTATGGATTTTCCTGTGTCACTTCTTTTTTGGGTGTGGCATTTCAGGAACAGTCATTCAGCTGCTCCACCTCCTGCACTTTCATCGTCATTCTGTGTTCTTATTTAGAACTTCCTCTGTCTCGAGTGTAACAGTCCTGGTTATTCTGAATTTTGAAGCTGCGATTTGCTTTTAGGGGTGGTTTTTTAAGGTGTGCGAATTAGGTACGTGCTACCCCTGCTCACTATGACATTCTAGACTGGCTCTTTTTAAACTCAGTTCCACCTACAGGGAAATATTTGAATTATTTTGAATCCTTTGTGTAAACACAGTGACCCTGTGATACAGCTTCAGCAACAGACCTGTGTGCATCCAATGCCAACCACCCTTATTTCATGGTGAAGGAACTGATCAGGGAAGGAAGGAGACCTGCTCTTCACATTGTTTGCTGAAGGTTCAGCAACATTCACAGTACAACCATTACCCTGAAGGTTGCTCCAGACCAAAGTGTTAATTTTACATGGAGAAGATGCACAAAAATAGGAGACTATGTAAGAGAAAAGATAACTTCCTGTAGACCAACTGCAATTCCTTGACAAAATTCCCCAAGAGGCAAGGCTGAAGTTTTTGCTGTGTGAACCTTTTCCGTCTGGTTTGAGTAACTCTACAGGAACCAATATCACAATTCTTTACTGTAAAAGCTGTGATGAAAAAAGGTGAAAACAGTGTCTAAAACCATGACCAGACTGGGAACTACTCGTAGCAACAGACTTATTCAACCAAAACATTGCACGTGTCACAAGATCAAGAAATTCGGCTCAAGTGGTGATGGTTCTTGAACTGTAGAAGTTAATTTCAGAAAGTTTGTATTTAATTCCCAGAAGTCTGTGTGCTGCTATATAAAATGAAGCAATATTTGTCCCGAAAAGTTAACATTATAATAACAAAACATCAAGGGAGACCCCAAGAGAGAAGTAATACTGCAAATGTTGATATCATAAACCAAGGTTTTTTAGGCAGACTTTGAAGTAGTTTAAAATGATTGCACAGAATAACAAGTGGAAAAAAATGTAAGAAAACACATTTGTGTGCTCTTTATAGCATTTTGCCTCTCTGACAACTCTGTTTCTCAGAGATGCAGTAGTTTAGAGTGTGTTTAAGTAATTACTGAAAATTGAGTTGCTTCTTCTATCTCATCTTACATACAACTGTGCACCCTTCAAGAACATTGCAATTGCAAGTAGAATGTATTAAGATGGTCCTTACTCTAACAAAGTCCTAACAACTCTTAGTAGACAATTGGCTGCAGTTAAGAGTTAGACATTTTTAATGTACAGAATAAAACTTGCAGTTTTTTCTCTGGCAATGTTCAATCTGCAGATGGCAACTCCTCTGTCTCTTCGTAGTTCAATGGCACAAGCAGAATCCTTCAGCAGAGAGTTTATATTGTTATCTCAGCATGGTGAATAATTGCAGATATCAAAATCAGCACTACAAAAGGAAGTATCTTCAGAAGATTTCAGGAACATTCTATGTAAGTATACAAATGCTCTGCAGTAAGTTGTAGGAATGGCTACTGCAAAACACATCCGCATGATCAAAGTCAAAAGTTCTAACTATCAGAAGACTGCCTTCTGTATTTTGACAGCCTTCCATTTGTCTATGAATAATAAAGTTGAAGAAATTATTTCACGTCTCTTTCAGCTAAGTGGATTTATAGCTGGCAAGACATAAACACTGATGGAGATAAATGAGAATATGTTATGTGATTGTATTTCGTATTTAAAATTCAGTGATACTTTGAAATCAAACGCTGCTTCTTGACAGGGATGACATTGGACATTTATAATGTCTGCTTGGCACTCTGAACTGCATGCTATGAAAGGTTCTGTCTCACAGAGGTTTGTATGATAGCCTGTATCAAATTCAGAAAGTGAATATGCAAAGTGTCTACTCTGGTCAAGACCTTTTATTGGGATGGTCCATGACGGGCACATTTCTGCTTCACTTTCTTCTCTCATGTTTGATACATGAGAAATAAGGCAGAGTCATTCCAGTTCCTTTCAGTTACAGAGTTGTGACCTATCCTTCCATGCCTACATTTTTGAATCTACCTGTGTGTGACTGAATGCCTTCTTTAAACACTAGACCATTTCTGAGCCATCCAGCGCAGATATGGACTTTATTTTTTGAAGTTGTTAAGTCCACATTTCCTGCTCTTTTCCTCCTCATGTAATCTCAGAATAACTGATGTATTTGTGGTTCTGCCTGTGTTAAGAATGAAATGGCAGTGCATATGCTTTATTTGTATGCAGGTTCATTCCACAAGAGAGGATGGTGTATGGATCCCAGTTCTATGATACTTCAAGGGGAAATCTCAGGGAAGAGTGAGGATTTGCAAGCAATAAAAGCACTGCATTCCATTTCCCACTTTCGTTATCACCACAAATTCCCACAGTGTTCCATGAATGTGTCTTTCAGAATTCCTCACTTTCCCTGTCGTTGCCTGGGATTTCTGCTTGCTAGCTTTTTTCCAGCAGTCCCTCCATATTTGGGTTTTACATTGCATTCTTTTGCTCATCTCATAGCAAATATACATAAAGATTTAAACACCGCAGAATCCTTATTTCTGTCCTGGGTGATATTCTGAGGTGTGAGACTTGTATGTCTAGAGAGAAGTCTTTGTTCAGCCATTTTAAATTAAGACTAGGTGAGCTTAATAAAAATAAATAAAACTTACAAAATGTTTAATGACACGTGCTCAAACAAGTTTTTTGGGCGTGCCACAATATAAAAAAGATATGAAGCTATCAGAGAGTGTCCAAAGGAGGGTTATGAGGATGGTGAAGGGCCTTGAGGGGAAGCCCTATGAGGAGCAGCTGAGGGCACTTGGTCTGTTCAGCCTGGAGAAGAGTAGACTGAGGGGAGACCTCACTGCAGTTACAACTTCCTCGTGAGGGGAAGAGGAGGGGCAGGCACTGATCTCTGCTCTGTGGTGACCAGTGACAGGACCCGAGGGAATGGCCTGAAGTTGTGTCAGGGGAGGTTTAGGTTGGATATCAGGAAAAGGTTCTTCATCCAGAGGATGGCTGGGCAGTGGAACAGGCTCTCCAGGGCAATGGTCAGAGTTCCAAGCCTGACAGAGCTCAAGAAGCGTTTGGACAATGCTCCCAGGCACATGGTGTGATTCTTGGGGTGTCCTGTGCAGGGCCAGGAGTTGGACTCGATGGTCTTTGTGGGTCCCTTCCAGCTCAGCTTATTCTGCGAAATTCCATGTTATTCTTCTCCTTGTTGCAAACTTCAAATTTACAAAAAATTTATTCAAGGATATAATGTAATTTACTAACGTAAAAGCTTTCTACATTGTAGAAAGAATGAGTTCTTCACCAATGATAGTACACCTTTCAAATACAACCTACAGTTTGAAATTTTTGCCTCTTTATAAAGACATTTGAATGAAATGTGAATAAAACGTAATGTGTTGCTTTGCAGTTTTAGGTGGTTTTGAAATATCATATGTAATTAACAGCATACATTTTGTTTGATCTTAGAAATTGGTACATGCAGGACTGCAAGAAGAGCAATTACTGTTGTCTGTAGTTGGCCAGCCCAGGCAGAGAAGTTAATAGAGTTTTACAATCAAATTTTCGAACCTGTGTCCATATGAAATCAATAACTCATTTTATTCTTAGCCCTGCTTCCTTGAAAGCACATACTGGGGTTAGCAAACAAACATTAACAATTTCAGATTTTAGTAGCGTCTCAGTAGAATCCAATGTATGTTAACATCAAAATTGGGTTGGTCTTTGCTTTATTAGCTTACATAGACACAGCTTACTGTCAGCATCAATATTTTTCTACTTAAATTTCTGTCATTAAGGTATATTAACACTTACTAGCATAGGAAATGCCATGCCTTAGAGGCACGATATCAGAAAAGACATAATTAAAAACTGAAATGTTTTCTCTGATGCCTTTTTCTGTTCAATCTTTTTTCCTTAGAAGAAAACAAAAGTTTAGGTGGTTTTTTTGGCATTTGGGATTGATGTTTTTTTCCCACAAAAATGTGTATCAGGATTTTTTTTCTAACAATGTAGGTATAGAGAAGACTCCAGACTAGACAGTAGGTCTGAAAGCTTAGGGCATTTATATGTTATTTGAGATGTGTGTGTTGAAATAATTGTTTTGCTTGACCTGCTTCATATTAAACCTAAGCAATTTCTGCCTGTAAGTAGCAATATTTTTTTGGTAAATATACTTTTACATACTAGAGATCTTTTTTTAAAAAACCAGATGCTGAGCTTGCTTTGCACATAAAGTTTAGGGATGTTTGCTGCTTATAGTTTTAATAGGATGACTTTGCAGAAAACAAAACCAAATTCCTAGTTTATGCAGAATGACAAAACAGAGTTCTAAAAGTAAATAAAGTAATGTGTATTTATTTGAATTTTACACTAAAAAACAATGTTAGAAACACCACATTGGCATTTCTTTATAGTTAGTGTCCCGTGCATGCATTGCTATGTAAACATAAATCAATTCCATACCCTGTGATGGCTCTGATTAGGAAAGTAGGTTCACAAGAGCGAGGGGAAGAAGAATGAGCAGTGTGTGACATCCTCAGGAGATCCTGGAAGTGACCTTGTGGAGAATCTGCAAGCACTTGCCAAAAGTGAATCAGAAGGGATGTTTCTGTTTGTACATGTATACATATATATCTATATATATCTCTCTATATATCTGGATAGATAGATAGATAGATAGATAGATGTATCTATATCTCACTATTTATTGCAATGTAGAAATTCTGGTTGAAGTGCTCCTGTAAAGGAATGGGCACCATTCCCCAAGTGAGCTGTTCAGTGTTTGAGTCCTGCATAACTTAATGTTGTCTTTTTAACTGGATTACCAATAGAAATGTTACAGATTGATCAATTCAAATCTGTTTTCAACTACCGTATGAGACGATTTTGGAAGCTGCTCTTCCAAATAAAAAGTTAATCTAATAAATTGTGTCACAAAAGATCTATTGCCTTTCTATTATTAATTAGAGTGGAATCAATATTTCATCTTCAGAAAGCTGCAGATATTTGTCATGTTGTACATTTCCAGGCATAGATGCAGGCAGTGCAAGTATCTAGACATCTGAACAGCTTCTTTGTCACACGAAATGGATGTAGAAATGTTTCTACTTTCTTACAAGGAGTACTGAGACTACCTATAAGGTTTTATTTTATTTTCTTGACAGATCTTAGTGTTACCTGGCCAGACTTGAGAGCTTATTTTAATTATGGCCCCTAATAATTTAATTATCAGCCTCTCCAAAGTCAGCTGATTTTTTGGGCACCCTGAAATTCCAGGATCTGTAGTCATGCTCCAGATAATCCTGTTCTGCCCCAGCTGATCACCTTTGCCGAAACTCGTAGAAAGAAAATTCAAAGAAAAGGTTTCTGACTGTGCTATTTCTATCACAGGGGAATTTCCCAGCCTTGGATGAGGTCAGGAACTTAAATCCTTTGCTTGCTGCAGCCATCCAGTCTGATGAAAAGGACTGGAATGAGAATAAGAAGTTCCTTCTTCTCTTGTATTATCATTTGGATACCTCAGCACCAGGCAGTACTTTCCAGCTTACCGCTGCGTTCAAGGAAAATTCTGGAAAGGGTGCAAAATTCTGACCTAATAGATTATGCAGTAGAAAGAAAGCCTTGAAACATCTGACCATGGGAAATATGCACATCTGCCATAACTTTTCCTGATGATGATCTTTTGTTATGAAGCTTGCAATGGGAACTCAAGCACAGGCGGGAGAGTTGTGTTTTACAGTTGCCAATTCTCGTGCTTATTTTTTGAAAATCTAATTGTTAAAGTAATGCATATGGAGGAAAAAATAATCAAGCTACTATTAAAGTATGCAAAAACCCCTTTATTTGCATCTTATCCATCTGCAGAATGATTCTTTGGCCATGCACTTGTGTGTGTATGATGACATGAATATGCTGCAGCTCACTCAAACTGGTACGGAAAGAGGAGACATTGTCTAATTTCAAGTAACCACTCACGTGCAAAGATTAATAGACTTGACTTTGCTATGGTTTGATTAGTTTGGGTTTTTTTTCTATAGATTCCATGCACAAGCCAAAATTAGCAGTCCTAGTCACGTGATATAAACTTTTCCACCCCCAACAGTTGTTTTTCTTTGCCATTGGATAGCTGTAGCCCACAAGGTGAAGAAAAATACTCCTGGCAAAAATTAGGCTTTCAGAAAAATTGAACTTTGCAACTGGTTCTTCTAAATGATATTTGCATATTCTGAATTGTAAGTAGGGTGCTCAGCAGCAACATGGGACAGAGCAAATCCTTTCTGTCTTCAAGTTATAGGGTCCATTCTCACTGCAGGTGCCTCAGTGGTGTTTGAGAATGGCAGAAAGGGGAGTTTTCTCAAGTGTCTGCAGTATGTGAGCTCTGGCAGCTCTGTCAGTCCCTGAGAACACACTGGAAAGAAGGCTTGCTCCAAACCTGGACTGCTCAGCAGCAAAGAGGGTAACAGAGCTCCTGACACCGAGCCATCCATGCATTGGTCCCCCCTTTCATGCTCACAACCATCTGGCAAAGGGTTGCCTGCTGATATGCTCTGGCTTTGAAAACAGTATCCCTCCTCCAGAAGAGGATGATTTTAGCACTTTTGGGAAGCATAAAGCTGTCCTGTAAACTGTGCATCAAATTTGACAGGTTATCTACTGTATCTCTATGCCAAATAACTGGATGGCAGGTATTGGATCTGTGTGAAAATTACTGGTATTTTCCTGTTTCCTGTGCTTTCCCCTCCCTGTGATTAATAATTGCAGTGAAGGAAAGGTCACAGTCACACGAGAACGACTCAGGCAACCAAACACTCCGGGTTTATTCTTTTGATTTCTTAAGTTCAGACTCGCACCTTATCAAAAGCTTTTTGCTGGATCTGAATTTAATGTCATGACATTTTAAGGTTATATCATTGAGCTCCAGAGACAGCTCTCCCGGCTTTCTCTTCAGCCTCCCTTTCAGGCTGTGATAGATGCTGATTACAGCCTCTTGTGTCTTGGGGGTTCATTCTTTCCTAATTATATCCAGAGAAACCATCTGGATTTCAGCTCCCCTCCAGTAATCAATATGTCATCCAGGGTCAATGCTTTGTTGGGCAAAAGGGTGTCAAGGTTTGTGTTTGTATAAAGAGTTCCAAGACCTTCCTCTAATTTATCGTGCCTTTATGACTCTTGGTATCACCTAAAAATAGAACAAATTTATGAAATATGAGAAATAATGTTGTGCAGACTAACATTCAGCATAGAGAAAGTTGTTACCAATAGCTGGAGATCTTCAAGATAGACTACATCCCAAATCAGAGAGAATTACTTTTGAAAAAACAAGATCTTTTCAAAATTATGGGTCAATGTACTTCTACCTGAAGAACAGATCATACACTCTCCTGAGGCCCCTTCCACCTACTGCAGTTTTTGGGAATGGTTATGTCCTTCCTGTCGGTGATGATGGTGTTAAAATTACTCATTTCTGAGTCTAGGATAGACTTGATTTAGTGGTTTAATAGCTCCTTTTTTGTCTTTTCTTTTTTCAGCTTTATTCAGACATTGTGTCCAAAATTAAGAAAATTTATTATAAAATGTGTTATAAAACTTCTAACAAAAATAATTAAGTTAGAAGGAAACAAGTATTTCAGCAAATATGTTAATAGGCTTTGTCTGGCTCCAGCAGCAAACCTCTATAGACAATAATGAAGCAAAGCTGAAAAAGTGTGTTTGTGAGTGAAATATCATATCTACTAAATTTAAAGTCTGAATTCTCTTGTCAAGCAGGAAACCCAGCAGAAGGATTGCATTTGCTTTCAAAAAGCTTTTTCTGACAAGTGCATTTTTAAATTAAAGTCCTGAAACTGTTAAAATGCAAGGTTTTTTTTGACAGAGACGAATATGACATCTTTATTTTATGATGTGTCCCATCTCTCTTCGGACATGACATTCAATTAAAAGCAGCATTAGAAAAAAAGGTATTTCTGTAAAAGAAGCATACTAAAGGTATGCTCTTCTCTGCAAACAGCATTATAAAAGCAGGGGGTTTTGTATATTCTTTGAGCTATCATATAGGTGATTGGTAGTACAGTCATTTTTAGAAATAAGGAACTATTTGTATCTTACTTGCAATACGAGGAATACTCTTACCTTATAGACAGATACTGCTGCTTGTGAGCTCTGTGTGTCTGTCACATATATTTGTGATAGATGTATGAGCATTTTAAACAATAAGTTATTATTTTAAAAGTAAAAGGCAGACAAAACACTGAGATGGTAAGAGTCACCAAAATGTTAGTGTCAGGTAAATTTGTGACTTGGTGGGACTTTCAGGTTTTTGTGCTTTCCCTGCAATACTATTTTGCTCTGGCAAATACATGCATCTGGTTTTGGATTTTTTTTTAATTTAATAATCTCTTTTTCCACTACAATTTTACACTTGCAGATTTCTGTGATCACATTGCTGGGTTGAGCAAAACTGTCACCAAAATCATGAAGAAAAAAGATAAGACTGTCGCCCCAGAAACAGCACTGGACAACATGGTCACTCAAGGACATATATCAATGTTGCACTTCTCGTCCTGCTTTTTCTTTACTGTGTAATGATGCAGCAATTTTATTGTTTATTCTCTATAAAAAGCAATAAATTTTGCCCTAAGGCACTGTTAAATGTTGTAGCAAAGGGGTAGTATTATTAAAGCCAGTCTCCTTCCAAATTTTTCTTCCAATTACCAGCTGAAACTATGGAGTAAATATTAATGCAGTGACTTCGAGCAGCTGGTGTCTAACTGCTTACTTGTGTTTGTTCATGGTCTTTTTGGAATCTTTGACACCAGTAAGCATTTACTTCAAAGCTTAGCTATCTATACAGACTATAAACATATTCAAAGATACACAGTCTTTTTCACTAATAGTACCAAAATAGTGAAGAATGGGAACCCTTCAGTGTTAAAAGTCTATTAAAAGTTCCACAGAATAGTTACACAGACTTAACAGTTTGTTTCAAAGGAGCTTGGAAAAGGATGAAACATTTTATATAAACACAAAAAAAATTGCAGACATTTCTGTGCCTGAGAAGGCGATTGTGAAAAATCCAATGGTGGTGTTAGACAGATTAAGTAAACAGTAAACATATAAATTCCTTGTAACAGGATCAGGAGTTGCCTTGGATTTTTAAGAATGTGGCTCCATGACAAGGTTCTTAAGGGAAGTTCCTACTCTTGCAGTAAATTCTCATCACTGAATGATAAAGATAATTCATTAATCTTATATTAGTGCCATTAAAATAGGTGAAATTTAGTTTCTGCATTGAATTTCTTAATGGTATATTCCATGCCATGTATGGTCCCAGTTTCAGGGTAACACCAGCCTGGCATTTTGGATACTGGCTTATGAAGTTCCTGTTGTGGCTTTCAAGAGAAGCCTCTGATTTTCTGCTGTCTTGTTCCAAATTTCCCAAGAAACTGAGCTTTATCTCCTCATCTCCCCCATATTGTGTATTGAGCTTTCTCAAAGGTTACATGGGTTGCTGCAATGTGCTGAGTATGCAAACTGAAATATTAGATAAGGTCAGCTAATTGACTGTAGCTGCTTTCAATTTAAGAATTTAAAGACCTAAATTTTTTACTATATTCAAGAAGAAACGAGGCTTGGATGGATTTCTGTTCCATTCTGGTTTTGCTGACAGCATGCACTGATTTTCTGTGGACACACACAGACTTCTGCTGCTTGGAATTAATTAACATTCCAGTTCATCCCTATAGATGGATGTGTGTGGAACATTTGCTATTAAACTAGGAATGTTTTTTGGTTTAACAGTATCTGCTCCTTATTTTGCATTGAAATCATGTAAGAAAATATATTCTTCTAATTGCAAAATTAACTGCCTTTCTCTCAAGAATCCTTTCTGTTTTGACCTTAGCAACATGAAGATACATCCTGAGCTGGAGATTCCATCCAGAACACCACAGCAAGCAGCTAAAGATGTCACCATCTTCCAGGGCCTTGTCTGTCAGAAGACAGCTGCACTTTCTGCTTTCACGGCATCCTGTGGGCAAAGTAAATGAGCTCTGTAATTTGATTAACAGTTGGCGTCAAAAAATGTGCTTTTATTTGGTAGTTTTAACCATGGTATATGGTAATTTCAGAAGAGGCAAGCTATTTTTCATTCAAGGTTCACCTTCTAGGTAGCTTTTCTTTTTAAAGATAACAAAGGTGATGTCCAGATGTAGCTGAAGGACATTCTGTAAGACCCTAAGGCACACATGTAGGCTCAAGAACATCTCTGCAGCTCTTGGATCTCTGCTTATACTCTCCCACGAATTACAACTTCACAGAAGTTTCAGAAATGGATTCTGTATCTGGAAAGTGATCCTGTTTGACCTGAAGGCTAATTAATGTCATAACCCACGGGTTTCATGCATTTGAATTTCGGTAGCAGGACTGCAAAATTATTTACCCTCCTACTCTTAATAGTGATTTATTGTTTCACACTCCATTTGGCTTCTAGTAAGCAAGGACTTCCAAAAATACCAGCCAATTACTCTATATTTTCATAAAACCACGTGAAATGCATTGAGAAGTCGTAATATATGATGGTTTATTGCAGTGAAATATTTGAAGATTATTGACCTCTTTTCTCCTGTTTCATTCATTCAGAGGGAAAAAAAGAAAAAGAAACTATTTCTGGAAAAGTGTCCTGATGAGTTGCAGTCATTATCAGGAAAACTGCATATATTTGCATTTACTTTGGCAGCTACAGGTGTTTTGGGATGAGAGGATGAGTATGAAGATGATTCTCTGCTTAGCATAAACACCCTGTATGAAAGTCTTGTGAAAAAACTGGGAATAACCTTTAATAATCTTGTGCATGACATATTTGAAGGAGAACTACTCCTTCATATTTTTTATATATGAAACATAGTACATGTCATTCATCAGTATTTTTGTGTTTCTGCTATGCTATTCAATCAAGACTAAAGCTTTCAATTAATATGCACGATTGGTTCTTAAAGCCTTCTATCTGAATATGATTTTGTACATTTAAGAAGAAAATCCAATAAGTAATTCTCCCTCTGTTTTCAAATTCGGTGTCAGATCATCTTCCACAAACCATATCTGTCATTATAAGGATTAGACACAGTCATATTCAAATTAATAGCTTGATTGAAAAAAGGTAGAGAATTGGGTTATATCAGCCATGGTTTCTGCTTTGATGGATATTTTTTATGACTTGATGAACATCCTTCACAAAGCAGCAGATTATTAAATTCTAATAACTTTTCTCTAAGTTGTGCTTAACAACTCATGTAGTCCAATATGTTCAAATAAAAAGTACTGGTGTTAGAAGCTGTGAAAAACCCTTGGTTTATAAATCAGATTTTCAATGAGAATTACAGCTTTTGCTTTCAGATTTGGATCTAGATTTGTATGTGAAAACACGGGTTTATAAATTACTTCACTTATTTGGGTCTTAAATCCGCAAATTACCAATGTCAAAGGGTTATTGCAATGGCACCACAGTCAAAGTTAGCTTAAAGTAGAGAGCAGAATTCATCTGTATTCTGCTTGTTCCTCATCATAAGCAGCTTTTCATATTTATTCATGTGAACCCTCAGAGCCTCTTGGACACCTGCGTGTTAGAGAAATCCCGGGTTAGCTGGGAGGCTCACTCAGGTCCTTCTCCTGCCTGTGCTTGGGACATGAAAGAGAAAGAATAAAGACTATTTCTTTGACCTAACCACAAGACATAGACAAATCAACAATGTTATGACCTTAAACTCCAAAAGCCTCTGAAAGATTCTGCCTGGTCTTCTGTTTTTGTCCAACAGCAGATGAAAAATATCAACAGAAACAACGGCTTTTTGGGCTTTCTCTAATTTTCAGCAGAGCTTAAATAAATGCGAGAAATGTAGATGACAGGTTGACATGGAACAATTCTTACCTACATACAGAAAAACACAATTGATTATAGTGAGGGTTGGAATCACTATAATTTCTTTCTGGCAGCCAGCTGATTTTACAGTATCTTTTTTTTATCACAGAATGATACATCAGTTGGAAATCTTAAGAAATGTTGTTTTATGGTCTGCTAAGAGAAGTTAATGTAGGTGACAATGCAAATTGTAGTGCAAGTGATTGTTCAAAATTTCATTTTCCTACTTGGCTGTAATTTTGATAAGGAATACATTGAAAATGTTTGCTGTTAAAAGCAGTGGTAAAAGATCTTGTTGTATGGGAAACCATAAATAAATCAGAACAGAGCTGAGAAAACAAACTTTGACATCTAGAATTTTTTCCAGTTAGGTACGTAATGGTAGTGAAATACTATAGATATAATAAAACAATAAAGAAAGTAAGAGTGATGATTTATCAGCTCTATTTTAACTTTGCATGTGGCACAGAAGTCAGCATGAAGCTTCCTAAATGGATGTTTTGACAAGTGAAGTTGTTACATAACATCATGAGTTGACTTCTTTAACTTTGGACCTCATGACCACCTTCATCAGTCTTTCTGAGAACAATTATATTTGCTAGAGAAGAAAAAAACCAAATCTCTGATAGCTGATTTTCTTTACAGTTTTTTGAGTTTTTTCACGATGAAATAACTCTCAGCACTCTTCCAAGCACCTTGCATATGTCTGCATTCCAAGTAATTCACAAAAATTAATTTGTCTGAGATTTCTTCCAAACCCTTGTGAATCCACTGCAGGAGCTTGCTGTCATATACTGAGTACTAGTTTTATCTTTTTATAGCAACAGGACAAAATCCTTTAAAGGCATTCCTTATCTTTTAGTGTCAGATGCTGGGAAGTCCAAAGATTTACATATTTCATTAAAGAGAATTTCTCCCTGGTATAACTGCCTTGTGCAAACATGTTACAAGATCATTTAAAGGAGCCTTGTGCACCAGTCAAGGCTCATTCAGTAAGAGCTCAGGCAAAAATGGGACTTATTCTTTTTTTTTCTTTTATGTGGAGTAGCCTACAGATGGAAACTGCAAAGAAGCCATTTGAAACTCCACTTATTTCTTAATTTGCAATGAGCTCTCACTGAGTTTTAACCAGCCAAACCTGAACTCACAGTAAGCAGGACTACGGTTTTTCCCATTGCTTTGGTCCTGTCAGGGTGCTGGCTCATCCTCAATGTCAAACCACTCTGTCGCCCTTCTGGCCAGCATGGGGAAGCCCTTCATTCTTACTTCACTTGCCAGTGTTGTTTCTTGATGACACCTCTTTCAAAGCAGCAAAAAAAAATCCATTCTCCTGTTGCTGATCTGCTCCTTTGGGATAAGGTTATCCCCAGGAGGCATCCTCAGTTTCTCCCTACGGTGGACACTGAATTTTATCTTAGTCAGGAATTAATTTGCTGTTCTTTTTTCCTGGGTCTTATACTATGACAACTCCGGCTTAACTTAGTTTCCTCAATTCTATACAAACCTAGTAACTCTATGTAGGAAGTAAAAAAGCTTTCAGCATGCAAATTGTTGCCCTACTTCCACAAAAGGGTTATTTGGATGCGCATGTCTAGATGAAGAACACATCATCATCATCATTCAAGAACTGACAACAATTGTTCTCATGTTTATGTTCATTTTTCTGTAAAAAAATGGATGAAAATTTTCATCATCCATTGTTTATTTTAGATTTTAAAATCTTGTAGACTTTGATCTTCCTATTAAATGTGCTTTCTCTCAGCATGGCGAGACCCACAATGACTACAGTTTTACAAACCCAGTGACAAATATCATGTGAGACTGAAGAGAGGCTAACTTCAGTTTATTCTTCACGAACATAAATCACGTTCCTGACCTGCAATGGTACTTCCCTGACGCGGGAGGAAGGCTGCAGGACACTCCCTGGCACAGCAGCTGAGAATAAGCCAGTTGCATGAATTAAGTGTGAAGCACAAAGACCTTTATAAGAAGCAGCAGACTGGGAGAACCAGGCAGATAGAAGATTTCAGCATCTATTCCACAGGTTGTCTGCCCATTGCTGTTTTAATCCATTACTATTTAGAAGCTGGTTCTGTTGATGGGGTGTTTTTTCAAATGTGGGTTTTTTTATTTTCTCACTTATTTCACTTAGAAGAAGCTGTGAAAATTCTGTGTTTCTGTAATAGCATACACAGGCACAACACATGACTAATTTGATGGAAGAAGTTTTAGGCATAGTCATGGAGGAGCTTATGCATCCGTCATCTAATATTCTGTGACTTCTCAAAATAGAAATATATAATGGAGAGACCGGATGCAGTCTTAAACACAGTATTGAAAATGCTCCAGTACTGTAATTCAGTAAGTCATGTTATCTATAGTATAATTACCATTTCAGTGTTCACGATGAATTTTCATGTCATCAGGAAATACTTACTTTTGTTTCATTTGGTTCTAATTCTTAAATGGCATAAAATAACACCAAGTATATTCAATAAAATTATTATAATGGAATAGATTGCATTTTTGCATTACTTTTCTTTATAATTACATCTCTGAATAGAGACAATACTAATACCGAAATATTAATGAATATAACAGAGTATGTACTTTAGACATATATAAGCTATTAAGACATATATAAGCTTATATTATATAAGCTATATATAAGCTGTAGATAAATGGGGAGTCTTTGCATTACAGTTGTATGTAGGTGACAATTTCAGAGAGAGGACGCTTGGTTAGCATATTTTTATAGCTCAGATAATGGCTTGTTATAGGCAAAAGTTGCTGTAAATTGTCTGGACCATGAAATATCAATTGGGGAAGCAGTGCAGCCAAAAAGTGTAGGACTTCATAAGGTACAGCTAATGTGGCTCAAATGATATAATCAGCCCCTTACTTCAAAAGTTAACGAGGTTTGCAGTAAACCACAGTTTAAATTGCTGACGAAAATTAAGAGGACAGTGAGCAATTTCTTTTGTGTGCTGGTGCTCTATAAAACATCAACTGCATCAAAAGAACTGAGCACATAAAAATATGAGATTATGCAGGGAGGTAAAGAGTGAGATTGGAAATTTGTGGGTTTGCTATTAAAATAATAATGAAAATGACAATTTCTGTTTTGGTATTTAAGAAAAACACCTATATTTCTTTAGGTAAATGGGGGAAGGTACCTTTATAACAATGTTTTTACCTGAGGTTCAGAGGTGTCAGATCAGCATTTTTGTGCAAAGCTGTCGAAGAGTTGGAAAAACCTTTCCTGTTGCCATAAGTGTTCTATCTCAGAGTCCTAGGAAGAAATGCTCCTGTGTGCCCTGTCTGTAGGAAAGCACGGAAGGACCTCAGCCAGTGATGTCCCTGCCCACGGTGCGGAGGGTTTGGAATGGGGTTGGATCTTTAAGGTCCCTGGCAACCCAAACAAATCTATGATGATTCCATGATGATCCAGTTTCAGACTTGACCTGGCAGAAGGTCCATGGCTGGAGCTTTTGCTCCCTAGTCAAGTCCAGCTCGTGTGTGAGGGATCACAAACATTTAATAATATACCTGTTCTCATGTGATGGGCCTAAAGCAAAAACCTTTTATCAGCATGTCCTTCACGTGGTTTTATATCACAAGGCTCAGTTGTGTCTAACTTCTGTTTTCATGGAGTTAAGGGCCATAATGCAAAAGTGGAATATGGTGGAACTACAGCATCATTAATGACATGATAATTACAAAGAGGAAAATAATTCACATTTTCTTCATATGCAAGAACAAAAAGACATCAGTTGATACTTCTGTCAAGAGTTACATTGTTATTTAAAGGGACTTTTTCCAGGCTTTTTAAACAAGAATAATCATCTGTGAAACTGACTTTAGTATTTTGAAAGACTTTGTTTTTAATATTTTAGAAAATAATAATAAATACATATGCACACAGAAAGGATTCCAGTTTGCTCTTCCATGCTGAGACCTAAATATGAGGAGACATTAAAACTTCTTTTTACCTCCTTAACTTGAAGCAAGCAGACCCACCACAGAATCCTTGCAGGTTTCAGGAATGCCCTGTGGCACTGTACAACGAAATTTTTGTTTAATTTGTTTAATTTAGGAAAGGGGTGCAGGGAGGGGCACGTGCCACAATCCATGGGTAGGGCCATGATGTTGGTTATACATTCTCACCAGGCTGAACAAAGACACCAGGCCATGGGTCAGGGAACCCTTGTGCTTTACTGTGTAGTGACTTGACTCCAGCAACCAGCCCACTACTGGGACTCAAAAGGTGGTGGCCAACAAGCCCTTAATTTTGTACAGTGCACTTCAATAAGTTCTCAGCTCCTCACAGGAAACTTCTCTAAGGTTTATTTTGGTGGGAATTGAGAATTCTTAGCCTGGCAAGGTTCCATTCCCTGCAGGCTGTGATAAGCAGATATAAACACATGCAGAAATTGCTTGATTCCAACATCCACCTTTTGTCTGCAGTATCACTTTGCTTTCAGAGTCTTGACAAGATTATAAAATTACACGTAAAAAAGAGCATGAAGTAGTTCTGCTTTGGTTCTTTACATCCTCATTCTATTTGAGCAGCTTTGAACGAGCATCATCTGCTTTGCCAGCAGAAAACCTTTTCCCTTAATAGTTACAATATGGGGGGTGTTTTTAAAGCTGTGTTGCCAAAAGCAAATGGTTTGAATTTTAATACAGCTTTGAGTTCAACATTTTTCCCTTTCTCTGTGTGTCAATTTCTGCTGATTTTCCTAAGGATCTACCATGTATTACAGTACTTTTCACAGGAATTCGCTTCAGCTGTTTTAAGCTTTAGGTAGATCCTCCGTCTGGTCAGTTCATTAATATTAAAGTTTCTGCAGTTTGAAATACAGGAGCAAGAAGAGCCTTAGTCAAGCTGACTAAACCTAGCAATACACGGCTCCAACAGGGAATACAGGCAGCCTAAAGAACACTCCTGCGAAGCTTGTCCTAGGAAGGGCAAAAAAGCTCGTGTGTGCACAGTCCAAGTCATTTCCATTTGCATTTCACAGGTCCCGAGGATGCACTGTCCCCAATTCATGGGAACTGTTGCCCTCTTCCAATCCTTTATGCAGAGGGCAAGGAAAGGAATGGTTGCAGCAGAAAATGTGCTCTTCCCCCCAGCCAGGCAGGCAGGTGCCGTTCCTTGTGAACACACAGAGCTGACCGTGCAGCAACAAGTAAACAACCTGCTCCACCCAGCGTCTGCACTCTGAGATGCAGCACTGGGAAAGACAAAAAGGTTTTGCTGTAATCCCTGTGCCTATGACTGCAAGCGGATCACGTCATTCCCTATCCCTCTTCGGAGGACAGGGGAACAAACCACCTCAAGGTACAGAAGGAAAACTGCTTGAAACATTTGGCTGCAGCACTGGATCGTGTTCTGAGGAGAAAGAGGGATGGTGTGTTGACATGATGGGAATATGACAACCACACACACACACTCCCCCACCCCCCCTCCAAAAAAAAGCACCAGGCTACTTTGGCAACTTGCAATTTTTCCTTCAAAAGGTTTCCCCACTGCCATGATGGGGCACAAAATATTTTTCTCATGATATTCCATAACATTGTTACTACTTACATTTTTATATACATAAAGGTAGATATTTTTAAAAAAACTTCTTTAAGAATTTGCTGGTTAAGACTTTTTTTTTTAAACATTAAAAGAGTAAAAGCTTTATCAAAGTATTTTTTTCTAATTTTAGGCAACTTCCCCAGCAGAAAACAGTTCTGTACAGACAGTGCAATATGTTCTCCATCCACACACAGGAAAGGTTTTACACCCACTCCCCTAAACAGCTTTCACTCCACAAGAGGCAAGAACTGTGCTTCTGGTAAGGTTTTCATGAGCTCTGTTAAATGTAATTTAAGCAAACATTTTTATTACCTATGGTAAGTCTCTTTCTGTAAGCAAAACTATCATTCCTGTTCCTTTAGTCATGTGTATTTCCACTGCAGTCTTGTTCACTTCAGTTCAAACTAACACAACATTAAATTCCCGTGCAGTAACACTTAGGCTGTCTCCCCCACATTTACAGTAAATTGGTGTTTGGTTTTGACTTCTAATAGAAGCTGTGGGGAAAAATACAACATCATATAGGCAAATCGAGTGTTGATTCTGTGTTTTTACAGCTGCAACTAAGTTTATTTTTGGAGTAGCAGAAGGAAAGAACAAAAAGAGGTAATGCATCAGCCCTGCACATCTCACTGGACAGATGAGCAAAGGAGCTGTCATAAGACAGGGCTGATTCAAAAAACAAACGTTCTTGGGCTTATGCTGGATCTATCAACATAAAAAGAAGCAGAAGGGGGATAAACGGAGACATTTCCTTAAAATTCCCAGGCAGACTAAGAGAAGCACCACACTTGAGCTTGTATAATACTCAGCCCACAAACACAGGTACAAAAGGAACTTCAGCAAACTCACACCTGCACTTAAGTGAAATCAATGTCATTTTTATCAGACACCATCATGTACTGGAAAAAAAAATGCACCACTTAGTTTTAAGCAAAACCTTTATTTTAGTTCATAGGCTTGTTTGTATTAAAAACAGTTACTTCAAAATCAAATTCACATAAAATTCAGCATGTAAATGAACTGAAGTTGTCATTGGTCAAGCTCAGATTCTGAAAGACAAGGGCTCCGAATGACATTGTAACAACCCTGGGTGGCAACAGATAAAACTGGGACAGCAGGAGCATCTCCTTCTTTACAAGCTGAGGAGTTAAACTGCCCCCTCCTTCAGTATATTTTAAAACACCAGCTGCAAACCAGGGCCTTTTAACGATTTCTCTATTTCCCATAAATTCACCCAGCAAGGATTGAAAAAAGTATCCCAGTTTAATCTGCTGCTTCCCAGGAGTAAATTCTCTTGAGTCTTGTTAGAGGCACTGCTATTTTCTGCCAGCAATCAAAGTACTTGTCTTAAAACAATTTCCTTACAACACCAACAATCAAGCTACATTATATACACTTCAATTGTACAATTATCCTTAAAAAATGCCCGTGTACAAAATAGGTTATTTTATTTAAAAAAAAAATCACATGCTAGATTTCAATTACATCAACATTTTAAAATAACTGAAAAAATTGATAAATAACATTCCAATTTATTAGGAACACTCCTGCAAGCAAGTGCAGAAGTATCTGCACTATATTTAATATTCTAATAAGCTTTTTAGGGCAACTTGTGCTATAAACCTCATGTACAAAGTGTGTGAAAAGCTCTTACTTGTGACAACAGAATAAAAGCTAATTAATCAATGCAAGAGTATTTCAGTAAAATTATTCTACTTATTAAGTAAATACTGCAGGGGCATCTCATTTACAGCCAGTTAGACAAAGAACACAGCTAGTGACCAGAACACATACATTAGTTAAAAAGTCAAATATATACAAAAATATATTAGAAAGTGGTTGAGTTTAACCACAGGCTCATGTAAAAAAATGTTGTTTTAAATAGCAATAGCAAAAAAATAGCTATTTCTCTATCTGCAACAGTACAAAAGGCAACACCTACATATGAGGTAGCAATGCCAAATTAAAAACAAAAAGAAACAAAAAAAACCAACTTTGGATTGAGGAGCGTTTCCTATATTTTCATAGCATATCTGTCAATACAAATATTTAAATGAACACTTCAATTGTTTCAAGAATTACTACATTAATTTACAAAAACCTTTATTCAATGAATATTTTTTAAAAATTACTGGAAATTGGTTTAGTTACTGATTTCTCCTGTTTCTAAAAAAGCTGTTGCATTTTCAAATCCAAACACTGTACAGCAAAAACGTGGAGGCTTTATTATACACACTTGGTAAACACTATGGTACATTAAGACTTAATTTACAAAGATCAGAATAAGCCAACTGTGGTCATGTTATCCTTTTGTGCCTAATATGCATACACTGCACAATTTTGCTACCCCATGTTCAATGCTGGAGGCAAGATGAGGGTTCACTACTCCCTTCCACAGCTCTCCCAGAGCCAAAGCAGGTGTCTGAAGTGTTTGTATCATCTACCTTCAGGAGTCTGAGCCAGAAGCGTGGCTTCCATCTACAGGGCCAGGGGTGCTGCCAGGCAGCAGCTCAGAGCTCCCCTTAGTCTGTGCTGGAACTGTCTCAAGAATGTGGGGATGGCAGAAGGAACAGCTGTGCCCCTTCTCCCGATTCCATCCCTTTGTCCCTCCTGCAGGTGCAGGGCAGGAGGGGCCAGCTGAGCCTCCCTGACCAAAAAAATCGTATTAATGAAAAACCAGGAGGGGAACAACCATCTAGCTGAGCTGTGCCAGCTCTGGGCCTGGGGCTGCAGGTCCCTCATGTGGGTCAAACCCTCTGCTTCCAGCTCCACTGACCAAAAAGACCCTGCTGCTCCTCCAATATAGGCAACTAAACTGGACATCTGAAGTTAGATGGTACAAGTAACACCAAAAAGTGAACTGGATGGAATTTCAGCATTTATTGTATTAAGAAAATAATATACTTTACATCACAGTGCTTAATTAAATGCAATAAAAAATGTAAACTCAGAATTCTAGATAAAATTTAGCTTGAAAAATTAGGGCTCGAAGAATTTTGAAAATTCACAATTTTTTAAAAATTGAAGTCACAGTCAGTTCACATAACTCACATCTTTTAAGTTTACTTGTAAATAATACCTTTGATGCACTTCAGTATTTGGTCGGATTTTGTTTGTTTTTTTAAAAGCCTAAATAACAACTGACCAAGTGCAAAGGTAAGAGGTATCTTTTTCATCTGCAAGGAAACTAACTGTAGCAGTAATTTACAAATGAGGCCTCTGAAGTGCTCTAGTAGATGTACGGGAATATGCGGTACGGGACACGCTGACAATACCTTTCCCAGGCCAAGCCATACTTTTGCTTACAATGGTGTTCATCACGCGCTTCCCGATGAACAAGCAAGCAGATGAAATAGATCACGTAGAAATACGGTAAAATGTGATTGAAACCTGCCAAGTGAGAAAGCCAATTTAGATACAGGGCAAAAATCCACAGGTGGCAGCTATTAACAATGTGTGACATATATTTGTTCAAGACTGAAGCATTTTATACTCCTAAAGTATCAAATACTCAACAAGATAATGCAGAAGTTGAGACAGGTTTGCACGCGGATAGGAAAAAAACCACAAACCCACCAAAAAAAGTTTTTAAAATTTAGAGTTGAAAAATCTACCAGCTTCACTCTCAATGCATGCAAAGCCGGCATATATTTTAATTTCTTTAGCTATCAAAACCAGATTTTTAGCTAAATTTCTGCAGCACTGAACTGCTCCACCTAAGGCACACAAGGTTTTCTCTATTTCGGCTGCAGACATGAGTCCAGCTTTGCTCAGAGGACACGACTTGTGGATGAAAAGAACTGAAAATGACTCAGAAACGTCAGACTGCAGCCCAGAAAGCCAACTGTATTCTGGGCTGCATTAAGAGAAGCGTGGCAGCAGGTCAAGGCAGCTGATTCTGCCCCACTACTCTGCTCTCCTGAGACCCTACCTGGAGGACTGTGTCCAGCTCTGGGCCCCCAGTAGAGGAAGAGCGTTTGTTTATTAACAAAAAGTTTGAAACAGAATTTCACTCCTTTGTGCTTAATGACTTTCTTTTTAATGTATTTCATTTAAAGTCATCCCTGTATGTGGTAGCCCTTGTACCCAAGCAAACTCCCACTTTTGTGGAACTTCAGTTGAAAACACACTCATCACTAGCCTAAAAAATTTAAGGAATAATTAGCAAGCAAGTCTCATTGCTATTGAATGATAAAGTTTATCAGATGAGTAAGATCTACACTATGGTATGACAAATCTACAGAAAGTTAGGAAAGGTAAAATGAATGAGAAAATGGGTGTTGCATTAAACTTATGACACAAAAATCTGCCATTCAATTGGTTTACTATCTCAAATAATTATGACTTTGCATTTCAAACCCTGTCTGATGCCAAAATGTAAAAGCATTTCTGATAAAATCCACTTTAGATACAGAAACTTACCACAGGGTAGGGACCATGCTAGAGCCATGATGATGTCACCGAGATAATTCGGGTGACGAACAAAACCCCACCAGCCCGTGACAAGAAGCCCTTTTCCAGTTGCAGTGGGTATAAATTTCAGATCTGTGAACAGAGTATCATAGTGAATGCAACCATTGAAATATGTATTTAAATACCACAAAGAGCCATTGTACAGCAACTAAATAAAAAATGTACTTACTGGCCAATTTGGGATCTGCTGGATTCCTTCGGAAATTGTTTTTCTGAGAATTTGCACTCCGGAATATGTAATACCCAATACCTGAAAATAAATATGATTTATTTTGCATTTCCCGGATTTTTTTGCTTCAACAAAAGCACTCCCATGCTCTCTGCTGCTCTTACTCCATCAAAGACTTCTCCTCAGAGATGCAACTGATGTTTTCTGGTTCTCAGAGCCCTAACAAGATAGGAATGCCATTGGAAACCTGCATTCCAGATGCTCTTTCACGTTACTGACTACTTTGAAAATATTTTGGAGAAGCTTTATTTTCACATCTACTTCTACATCTATATCTGACAATATATTAATGTAACACTGAGTTTAAACTTCACATAAGGTGATGTGCTGCACTTTCCATGATTACAGCTTCTTTAGCAGCCTAGTACTTTGCTACAGTGTCTACTCTACAAACTGACCAACTATTTACAAAATCACAATAATAAAAGAACCAGACAGTGAATAATCTGTGTTTGGAATTCATTTCCCCCATCATTTTCACACAGCAGCTTAAATTTGCTTTTTCCAAAGCTGTATTGAAACAAGATTATCACAACGTACTCTGAATAAAGATGTTTAAAAAAAAAACCAAGAAAAAAACATTAAGTGAAAATGAAAAAATTATGTTCTATTTCTCTGTATTGCACATACCAAGTTGCATACCTTCTTATTTTTTCCAAGTGTTTAAATTCTTTCTCATGTCTATAAAAAACGTGTGGGTTTTTTAGGTTTACTATTCAGATAAAAAGGACAAACTACAAGGCCACATTGGTGCAAATTCAAGGTTGCCTAAAGATGTGAGATCTTTTCTCAAAGCACTCAGCTAGAAACAAGATGTTTTCCATTGACGTGTGTTTGTAACTATGGGCATCAGGGAAGGAGATGCCAAGAGCTACTTCTTCCCTAGGTTCAGTAAAAGGTAGCCAACAAGGTGCTGACTTCTCTTTTATGAGTCACTCAGTCATTCAGATTAACTTTAAAAAGGCATCTATTAAATTCAAAATATGTCAAGTCACTTCTTCAGCTCCAGACAGCACCCACCTAAAGATGCCTCTCAACAGAACAATTAGGTGTTCAGTCTCACCCATCCTTCATTTACTAAAATGATAACTTATTATATTCTTTCTATTTAACAGTAGCCAGACAATGACTGCTGCATGTGAGCTAAAGCTTCACCTCCCATCTCTAAGAAACAAAATCAGTGGTATATTGTAACCCACTGTAACAACATTTACTGTAACTTACAGTTCAGAGCAGTAATTGCAGCAGCAGCAGACCAAGTAACTGTGATAGGATGTCCCACTAAGTAGAAGGCCTGCAGACTGTACACAAATGGCACCCACACCAAATCTCCAAATGCCAGCATGAATCCAAATCCATCATGGGTAATATCCATCGTAGTCAAAATGGCTTCCTAGAAACAAGGAGGCAGGAATTTACAATTTACAAAGCTTTCTTCACTAACACTGTAATTGGAAGTGGGAACAGTTTGATGAGATTGTCATTTACCTCATTCCAAAGAGCATCCACCACGTACAGAAGCTGGAAGCTGTTCACAAGTATCATGGACAGGGATGGCATACTTAGATTGTGGATCTTCATCTCAGCCAAGAGCATTGCCAAGTTTATAACAACCTAGTTCAGAAAACATTTTATTTAAAAATTTACTTGTAAAATAAGGTGATCTTTTCTATTACACTACAGGACATTTTAATACAGGTATTTTTGACCAATGTTTCAGTTTAAAAAAATAATCCCCTATTTCACAAGTCAGTTTGAAACTAACCACATTTCTGAAGCCAGATAACCTCAAGATATGAATACTTTAAGAAAGGTTTTCATTTGCCACAAAACAAACAAGATAGAAATTTCCCCTAAGTGAATAAAAATGGTCATTAAAAATCCAGCAATAAGAAACTATTTTTCAGTACTTCCCCCCCTCTTTATAAATATATATAATACTT
>VZRJ01001296.1:0-13399 GCA_013397565.1 Ptilonorhynchus violaceus | reverse complement strand
GCACCAGTGTCAACCAAGGCCTCATATTTTTGTGCTTCTGATGTGCCAGGCCAACAAATCCACACAGTCCAAAAACCACGATTTTCCCTAGCCTCTACCTGGCTAGAGGCAGGGCCCCTCTAGTCCTGGTTATCCTCTTTTCCTTTGCATATATTTTAGAGGTTCCTTCAAGGGGATCGGACATGTCATCTTCTACTCTATCATATCTGGCAGTTTGGCTACGGGTAACTGGTGCTGCTTCCTTTCTGGTGGAACTTCCTTTTTTAGTCTTGCTCTCCTTTAATTCACCCACTTGTCATGCCAGAGCAGCGGTGGGTTGTCCATGCCACCTCCTCATGTCTTCCCCACAATCACACAGGAAGAACCACAGCTCACCTCGTGGGGTATACCCTTTCTCTCTAGTTGGGGGACATTTGTATTTGGTAACAGAACCTCTGGTCTGTACCGCTGAGATTTGGAGAAGGTTCTCTTTAATCTCCTCCTTGAGTTCCCGGTGATTCTCCTCTATCCTATCTTCTATTTCCCGCAGATGTGTTTCCACATTTGAAATTTTTGCATGTGTTGGGACGTGCACGGCATCTTCATAGGCTCAGAGCTTCTTCAACATATCATGCACAGTCCTCTCCACCTCCATCGCTGCTAAAGCAGGAGAGTATTCTTGTGGCCCAAGTCATACGAGTCTTAGCCACATCACTGGTGTAACTGTTATCAAGTCTGGATTTCTGGTTCCAGGTATTGGGTGTTCTGTGAAGATAATATCTATCGTTGCCAGTTCTCTCAAGCATTGAATCACTTGTTCTATGGTCTTCCATGGGGTTTGCTGCAAATGGACATCATCTTTGACTTCAGTTGATCTTCTGGTCACTTAAATCCAGAAGCTTGGAAGATAAATATAAACAACTCCTGGTCTCATCAAAAGCCATTAAGGTGAGTAAACACATTTGGATGTCTGAACCTTGCTGTGTCTCATTTTCAAATCCCCATCTATAAAATCGTGAGAACTTTTCCTTGCTATTCCCCATCCTATGAGGATAAGATGATCTATTCAGATACGATGATCACAGAGACTAAGCAACTGTATTGGTTTGATTTTTGTGTTTTCTTTTAAAGATTTCAATACTCTTAAAATGTTTGTTCTTCCTCTAGTAGTACCTTTTCATGCAATCCAAGTTATATATTTGTATACCTTTGTTTCTAAAGTATTGCTCTTAACGCTGGCACAAGTGCAGCAGAAACAACAGTAATCAATTTGATTTGGCCTTATGAAACAAGCATCATTTTGATAAATGATCCTAATTAAGTTGATATTTCAGGTAGAAAGTGTATTGAGTTAATGTGCTGGCATCTCTCTAGTTATACTCAGACAAGTACAGATGTTGCAATAAAGCAGCAGTAGTACATTATTAACTTTGCAAGTCACTCAGTCTGCATTCACTGAGTTTGATCAAAGCCACACAACTCAGCAATTGAAAGAAAATGCTGATTTTAAGTTTTAATTATTCACCAACATACACAAGTAGTAGTTCCAGGAAGTTTCAAAGCTATAGGTCATTCCTTGATGATCCCTTTTCAGCATGGGAATGATTAATTAGTATAGTGGCAGCACAGTTGTTTAGAAAACCTTTCTCAAACACCAAAAGACAAAACCTGTGTTTCTTCTCTTTTACATAAATCTAATTACCAAGTGTCCTGTTAAGGCTAAAAGACATCATACATTTACATAAACCTAATTACCGAATGTCCTGTTAAGGCTAAAAGACATCATACATTTACATAAATCTAATTACAAGATGTCTTGTTAAAGCAAAAAGACATCATACATTTACGCAGTGTTTTCTTATGCTGTGCAAGGCTTTGATACAGGGCTCACGGTTGGCAAATACGAGTTTAGTTTCCATTTAGCAATTGTAACAGATAAAATAAACATTAGTCATCTGCTCTGAAGTCAAAGCAGTCTTACATTTTCCCCATTTTTCTACTGAGTCCTCTGTAGCTCTAAACCAGTTTATTGCACTTACTAATTTGTACAGACATGCAGCTGTTCTCACTAGTAAAACACAACTCTCTTGGAGTAAGGGAGCAGCTTTGTTACCTAGCTAGTACAAGCAGGTACGATGTAGCCAGGTAGGTAACCACGAGCACCAGTGGGATGCCATGCAGCTCTGTCACTGCGAGTTTGTGGCACTCCAGCACAGGCAGGAGCTGACTTCTGAGGTAACAGCTTCCTCCTCAGACACCACAGGGCTACACATCCACTTCTGGAATCAACAGAGAGCTGCCGGCCTGCTGTGCAGCAAGCAGTGATTGAATTCGAAGGTTCCTTCCCACTCTCAAACACATCTTCTTGGAAACATTTCCAGAAGCACAGAGACTGAAAGGGACAAAGTGCTTCCTACCTGTGGCAGGTTTCAAAGGAGTTTGAAGAACCATGCCACAGCTCCACAGCTACTCAAACCCTTGGCTCTTTGGAAATTGTCTTCCCTTCTTTTATCAAGTTTGGCCTGCTAAAAACAAGCATGTAAAGCTGAAAATACCTTCTGAGGTTTCTTATATCCCATTACCCATCTCCTCAGGGGTTTCCTCTAGCAAGACAGCTAAGAGAAGTGGTTTATCGTATTTTCTTCAGATCCACAGAAAAGTTTCCTCTGGAGAAAAAGATTCTGTTCTTGATATCTACCTGTCAAAAATCAGGATCGTCTCCACAGGTGTTTACCCCAGAGAAATAACCTTGACATTAGATCAGTCAGCTTTCATGTTGTAGACCATGAGGCAGGGGAGATCAGTCACCATGGTTGTAACATCTTTCAGGCTGACACATCAACTAAGACAGTCTAGAAATGGATGTACCATGGGCATGACAACAGAGGAAAATCACTTCAGGCAGCCATGCCTCTGTCAAATTCAGATACCTCAATACAAACACAAAAAATAATAAAAAGCTGCACACCATAAAAAATACATACTTCTACGCTGTAATGAAAACAGCCAGGAAAAAAAAGGTAAAAAAACAACAATAAATTCAGTTGACTACAACAGTGGAATACTCTTCTCTGATCACAATATAATGGAATATTTAGGCATCATTATAGAAAATAGGGCAAATTATACGCCTATTTCCTTGATGAAACCATACAATTAGGATCGTTATCTGTCTTAAATAAAACAATTATTTATATCCACAAAATAACCATGACAACACCAAGAAAATATCACTTTTAAGCATTATTTAAATAAAAAAAGGCAAGTTTTAACTGTCTTCAAAAAGATATCCAACCATAAAATCAATCTTGCTGGATTGATGAGGAATACTAGGAGTTAATCATTTCTCTTACCTCACAAGAACTGTTCCAATGTGGACAGATCATGTAAGGCAGTCTTAAATGCTTTAAGATCATTAAGCACTAGTACTAAAGCCAAAGAGGTTAACTCTCACAAGAACAGAAGCAGTCCTAGCAAATGACAAAGTGCTCTCTGGACTTGCACCCACCCTTCAGAGATCTGTTCATGCTCACTCTTCCCATGAGATAGGGAGCTACAAAGAAAAACAATAGATGAAGCTTTGTTCAACAGTACCAAAGCATTGCAGGTGGTACCCCATAAAGTTACCTACAGTGTTGGTATAATAATGATTATAGTTGGTATAATAATGATAATACAAGGATTTCCAAGAGTCTCATTCACAAAGGTGGCTCTACCTGTCAACATCTCTTTGCTGTGCAAAAAAAAGAAAAAGTATTTTGAGATAGTTTATGTTTTCTAGGCATCAAGAATATTTCTTGGTGCTTTTCTTAGAGGGACTGATCGTGGTTGTATGGTTGCTTCCTGCAAGAAGGAAAAACTAGGCTCTGCCAGTGGTAAGACTGCACTGCTGATGCAGAGAATTGAAGAATTATCACCATGAACCACAGCACTCAGCTGGTCAGCAAACTAGCTTGAGTGTGAAAACACAGCTTGAGGGAAGCATGTCTCATAGAAGCTGATCTGGAGACTGCACCAGCTCTACCAACCACTCTTACAAGAAGAGATGTCTAACTGTTCTGAGGATAAACACCCTCACTTCTTCCCACACCAGCATTAGGTTCCATATTCACCTGACACACACCTTTACCTGGCTCTGATACAGAGACAGTGCCAGTCTGCAGCGCTGGAATGCTAGTCTGGCAGGAGGGAAGCAAGAGTGCTTAATCTCTGCTCAGTGCCAAGGATGTTTTACTGATATAGTTGCCATGAGTTTTGCAGACACCAGTTGGCTAAAACTTCAGATTAACAGTATTTTCTCCCCCAGAATGACCCACTCAAGTTAGAGTTAGAATCTGTCTTGTGAACTAAGAGAAAATGCATGTGCTGCCATCTGTCTCTGAACTTCCCTGTCTTCACTGAGAAAGCCCAAGAGAGACACAAAGTCCAATAAAGAATATGTATGCAGCCTTCTGTGCCTATCTGTAAAGGAGTTAAAATAGTGTCTAAGACATCAACAGCATTGAGGGGTCTGGTACTTAGCTTTGGTCACAACCTGGCTAACACATTTCCAGAGAGTAAAAGGAAACACATCTTCTGCTCAAGGAAAGAAAAAAAAAAAAGAAGGAAAGAAGGATACTAGGGATACTTCTTAACATTATTCTAGCAGTAAAGCTACTGAAGACTACCACTGGGATCATGCACTCCCATGCATTTGTGCTCAGATGGTACTGCAAGAGGGCACCCCTGAATCTCAGTTGGGCCCAGAATCAGCTGTTTTGATTTCAGGTTGGCATATATTCACCTATAATAAAGCAAAAATCGTAAGGGAAATACACAGTAAATAACTGTTTTGTTCACTACAAAAATAAAAATTACCAAGTCCATGAAGATCCAGAAGAAAAAAGTTTCTGTATCACAATCACTTACACCTTAATCATGGATAAATCTGTTTTAAATAATTCTTTACACACACTGCATATATAACAGGGACAGAGTTCAATATCAATAAAATTCAATGCT
This sequence comes from Ptilonorhynchus violaceus, assembly GCA_013397565.1. NCBI lineage: Eukaryota > Metazoa > Chordata > Aves > Passeriformes > Ptilonorhynchidae > Ptilonorhynchus > Ptilonorhynchus violaceus. Next base: position 8,419 of record VZRJ01001296.1, on the reverse strand, counting down.
TATACAATCCACTATTTAATTTAGTAATTTTGCTATTCTATTTAATCACTTTGCAATGCAAGAAGCATCTCTGCACTAAGCACCACTCAGAACAGTTTCTAAAAAGAGGATATTACTCCCTCTAGACTAAATTTTCTTTTGAATTTTTTTTCCCCACCACAGATAGCTAAATATTCCTGCATTACTGACTTGGAAGCAAGAATATGTAAAAGTTGCAATTCATTTTACTGCACCATCTTGTGGTTAATAGTAGCAGCCACAACAAGAATGATCCACAACAATATTGTCAGGTGTTGACAAGACCTCTGCACTGTCCCGTGCTTTTAGGATTTAAACTGGTTCTTTCAAAGCATGCCATGGAAAACTATCTGTCTCATTCCCTCAGCCAGGCTACAACAGAGGGCAGAAAATTATGAAATTTCTTAGTTATTCAGTGTTTATTTGGCTATGCAGTAAGTTTTAAACATCCACAGTCATACAGTCTTGTTATCTTGCTTCCTCAACTCTGGATTTTAGCCTTTCCTTGACCTCAGTCCCTACAGACAGCTGTATGTTACAAATGCAACAAACCCCCGAAAAAGTTCAGGTGTATAAGATGACAGTTTTGTGGCATGCAGCATCAGAAAGTGGTGTACCACCTTACACCTTTGCCTCTCAGGTCTGACATGGCAAAGCAGAGGTACCAGTTTAAAAAACTTAATGCACAACCGCTCCTTTTATGTTGACTTCAAAGAGAAAACCAGAAAACACTTCCAAATAGCCACAGACGCTGGCTAAGACTGACTACAGTGGTTTTATCCCCTTCTAGAATCTCTTGTGCTTCTAGAGGAGGCAAGGAGAATTTTCATACAGGTATTACAAGCATGAACAAATTTTAAAAACCACTCCACCATTTTTTATTGTTTTCCAGTATTCTTAGGCCAAACTGAAAAAACAAGACAAGCAGAAGTCTTACAGCTGCATTTACAAATGTCTTAATGCTGCTCTTGAAAGTACACAGAATGTAAAGTACATGGAGTTGTTAAAGTGAATACAGCTATTTTACTATATAGCGCAGTCGAGGAACAAAAACCAGTGAACACTGCTCTAGATTAGGCGATACATTCCTACAAAGATGAAGTTTTGATGACTCTTAATGAATATTCAAACAGTTAATATTTAGAAGGCATTAAGGCTTTGCAACTAAATGACAAAAAGCTACATTGTTTAGTAGTTTTCAATAAAATCACTTCTAAAAACTTTACAAAATATCAATAAAGTATTAACACCCAATAGTAGAGAGCTATTCGCTCATTCCCAGCAGTGAATTTAAAACATTCTCATTTCCTTGAAAACCATTAGCCATCAAAATATTTATGCACAAGCTGTTATAAAGGCCAGTTTACTAAAACTAGACAGTTTTTCTATTCAACAGTGACAAATGGAGTAGATACTGGTATAAACGGAGAAAAGTACTTACAAAATCAGAAAAGGGAAAAGGAGGGAGCACCCTGACTACTGATGATATAAAAGAAGACCCCTTAATAGGCTAGGTTTAAATAGCATAGTTATTCATTGAAAAGTTACTAACACAGTAAATCTGTATAAATAATTTAAGTGTACTAATACTGATTCAGCAACACTTGAAGCTCTCAAAGCAATTACTGGCTTTAGTGTGTTGATGCTGGCTGGATGCCAGGCACCCACCAAAGCCACCCTCTCACTCCCCTCTGCAGCTGGACAGGGGAGAGAAAATATAACAAAGGGTTCATGACCTGAGATAAGGACTGGGAGAGATCACTCACTGATTACCGTCATGGACAAAACAGACAAGAATTTGGGATATTACATGAATTTATTGCTAACAAAATCAGAGCAGGATAATGAGAAGTAAAATAAATATTAAAAACACCTTCCACTGCACCTATCCCTCCTTCCCAGCTCTATTTCCCTTCCCTCACTGATGCAGGGAGACCAGGAATGGAGGTTATGGTCAGCTCATCACCTGTTGTTCCTGCTGCTGCTCAGGGAGAGGAGTCACTCCACTGCTTCAACATGGGGTCCCTCCCATGGGAGACAGCTCTCCATGAACTTCTCCGATGTGAGTCAATCCCACAGGCAACAGTCCTCCCTAAACTGCTGCAACGTGGGTCACTTTTCCATGGAATGCAGTCTTCAAGCACAGCCTCCTCCAACATGGGTGCCTCAGAGGGTCACAAGTCCTACCAGAAAACCTGCTTCAGCATGTGCTCCTCTCTCCACAGGTCTGCAGGTCCCTGCCAGGACCTGTTCCAGCGCAGACCTCCCACAGGTTCACAGCGTCCTGTCAGGCATCCACCTGCTCCAGGGTGGGCTCCTCTGTGGGCTGCAGGATCTCTGCATCCCCATGGACCTCCATGGGCTGCAGGGGCACAGCTCTCTCACCATGGGCTGCACCATGGGCTGCAGAGCAATCTCAGCTCCGATGCCTGGAACATCCCCTCTCCGTCCTTCTGCAGTGACCTTGGTGTGTGGAAGGTTTTTCCTCTCACATGTTCTCTCTCCACTCTTCTCTGGCCACAATTACATCTGCACAATAACTTGGTTTTTTCCTTCTTCTCACGTATGCTATCACAGAGGTATTACCACCATTTCTGATTGGCCCAGCTTTGCCCAGCAGCAGGTCCGTCCTGGAGCCGCCAGCGATTGGCTCTGCTGGACATGAAGGAAGCTTCTGGCAGCTTCTCACAGAAGCCACACGTGTAGCCCCATCGCTACCAAAACGTGGCCATGCAAACCCAATACAGTAGTGGTTAAAACATAATAATGAGTTCTCATTTAGGGACCAAGTGCAAATGAAAGATAAATGAACCATGTTAAAACTAGGCAGATTTTTTTTTCTCCTCAAACATACCGGCCAGCTAACAAATACTGTTTCAATACAGCATTGTTGTGCCACAAAAATCTCAATACCTCTCTGTTAGCCTGCGGACATCCCAATCAACTTTTATCCCATAGGCTCACTGCCTGCAAGTACTTCACGTACAATACTCAAATCACTGAACTGAAACCTTTCATTATTCTACTGTGTTTATGCTCTGCACACGATGAACATCATGGAGCTTGTTCAAAAACACTTAGCTGTAAATATCAATAGCACCAGCACAAGGTACTGCCCAGACCCATATCAAAGGGATTTAGCACCTTCCTGCTCAGCAATATATATACCTTGACAACCGTTAAGCAAAAAGCTACCATCACTACACCATGATAAGCTAATTTGCTTCATAAAATAAGCCTGTATCTTAGGTATCTCTTTCTACAGTTTATATCAGCATCTTTGATGTTTTATTAAAATGCTTGTACTGTTCAGTCTGAAAAAAGCCAAGGGAAATAAATTCATGCCCAAAATTTAGTTACAATATTAATTTTATCTACCCAACCTAAAATTACATTTAAACATATTAAAACCTATGTTAGAGGCTAACCTAACTAAAATCTGTTCTACAAAGCTAAAAGCTTGCTGCTTAAAATGCAGCATGTCTTCTAATAAAATTATGAACTTGCAGCAGTGTCTGACACACATGGAACTACAAATTCCCAAAGTGGTAACCCAGTTTTGCCAGTACCATCCTCTTCTGCGGGATAAGAGGCAGATTTTTTTCATTTCGTTCTGTTCAGCTGCTTCCACTCACTACATAGATCCTTTGTAGTTAAGGATCTGACTGGGAGCTAAAGAGGCAGGAAAACTTTCACTTTCACATGAAGAATGAGCAGAGGTGGACGTGAAAACACTTACACATAGATCCCACACACACAGCAGTATAAAAACATGTGTCTGATGAGAAACAACGGGATTACCACCGTGTAGTTTTAAACAGCCTTTTGAAAGATGAGGTAAAGGCAGTTTCACAAACAAATAGAGGAAAAAACTGCAGACTTCCTAGTGCACTATTAGCAGGTGGCGTTACAGACATCATAAAAAAACCAGATTTTTAAAAGCAAAAGATTTACCAAGCATGAATACAGAGCAGAGGAAACCGTAAATCCAACTTTCTTTTCAAAAACATATGCAGCTTAATATGAGGCAAAAAACCAGAAGACAGTTTTATGTGGGAGGAATGATACATGACATACCCTAATAAGATGGACAGAAATGAAATTCTCTATTGGTTATCTTTTTGTACAAAGGTAAACAAATGAGGGCTTGGTTTCATTCACTAATAAAAAGCATATGTACAATTTTATACCTCAACGTATTTCTATTTAGGTTCACACCACCATTTAGCTCTGATGAGCACTGCATATACTTCACATCCAAGTGAACAGCACAGTTAATAAGACCAAGTAATTTTACAGCAGCTTCTCCATTTAATAAATCCATATTAGGTTCCAATATGGATGTAAAGACAAGATCTGTTACTTTGACTGCTATCTCAGAAATACAATTAAAGCTTAATTTGTTGAAAAGCACTTTCAGGTACACATAAACCAGGATCCGATGGGCATGCAGTTAAATAAATTAAACTTTCAGAACAGTAGAACAACTTCAGAATAACTCCCAATGTTAGGTAATGCATTTAATATATGAACAGCCTTCCAGGAAAATCAAACCATGTGCAGAAATTTTCCAACATCATAGAGAACATCTAAATGCAATTTTACTTGCATTTATTAAAAGCCTTTTGATCAACTAAATGGCAATATTATGTCCCTTGCTGGCTCATTTTTGTCGTCTATTAGCAAATTATTTTTAAACAATGTCTGACAAATACTTTGCCTTACTCTTCCAGGATCTGGATTAGGATGAAGAACATTTCCAAACATCTTTGGAGAAGTAAGAGGGGAAAAAAAGTGGAAACCAATATCTAGAATAAGTCATCAGCATTATCTTACATCATGGCCCATATCTGGTTGGATTTATAATTTTTGCTCTTTTTTTGAAATAAATACTGTATACTATTTTTGATACTTCAAGTCTGAAAATCAAGAAATGTATGTTCAAGACTGCTGAATAGAAAGTTCAGAGTTACTTTGATAAAAGAACCACATATTACAACTTATTACCACATATAGATGCACAAACTTGTTCCTGCCACTTTCTATCCTCCCTACCACCCCTACAGTGATTAGCATATCTGGAAAGGAACAAGGCATCTGTGTAGGAGAGGAGAGAGTCTAGATTCCAAGTAGTAACCGTACTGAAATAAAACTCAAACTACTTCAGGATTGTCACACTTTCTGACATAAAACTTTCATTATCAAAGAATTCAATGTGGATCTCTGTTTTGCTATGAATTTCATGCTTCCTCTTTCCTGAGTTTTGATTACTTATGCTATATACAGGACATACAATGAAAGACAACAATAAACACATGATAATGTATTTCCGAGAGTCACTGGCCAGAAACGAATTATGAAAATAGACGTATATGCATACCATATCAGAATTCATATTAATCTTAACTATCTCCAGAAAGCAACTATCAAGACAAATGACATTCAAATGGGCAAGGCATTCCTACTCCTTAATTATTTCTGACAGTACTGAAGGCTTCTTGGAGTGAAAATTTAAGCTTTTTATAGACTACTAAAGATTATAAATTCCCAGTTATCAAATAAGGACAGGGACTTCAGTTGCCATATGAATGGCTCAAGGAAGCTGAAACTGGAGTTGCTGTTTAAAACAAACTTGATCTAGGCAAACAAAAATAAAGCACCAGAAAAAAACAGGGTAAATATACGTATCATTATGTAATTCATCAGTTTGGCCTCTTTTATAATACTAAATACTGCAAAGCTCTAAAAATCCTGGCATCAGAGTAAGCTTAAAGAAATGCCACACAGATCTAATACACAGAGACAAAGGAATTAGAATGGTTTCCATAAAAGATAAATAATAGATTATTGTTGTTTGCTCTTATCTTATTAAAAAATTGTAATTCTCTGTGGCATGTCTGTGGATAGTTAATAGATACCCATCTAACCTCCATGCTGAAGAGGTCAGTCAGTAATATAAGCCAATAAAAAGTCAAAAAAATAAGTTGCAAACAGTAAAAAACACTACATTCTATATAAGTCTTCAGCAATGATTGCCAGAGTCAGTCTACACCAAAACACAGAAGGGACTGATATTAATGGACTTACGACAATTAATGAAATATAGATGCCCAATTGCTTCTGGCAAAAGAGTTGAGAAAAACAGAGAGAGAGAGAGCATAATCTTATTGCACACTGACCCTACAGAATCCTTGGGTGTTTGTTTTGTTTTGTTTTCCTGGTTTTGCTGCTTGGCTGTTTGGGTTTTTTTTCTTTTAAAGGTTCAGTAGTGAAGACAGGTAGCATGACATCTAGACAGAGGGATTTCATCCAGCATGGCAAATCTTATTTTTTCTGTATGCTTTTCTCCATGCTAGTGTGTGTATCTTGTCAACAATGACAATTTGCAAACATCCATAAATTGAGTTGCATATGAGACATTAGAAAGCTTCAAATTAGAAAAAGGCCACTAAAACTATAAGATATCCAGCAAGTCTGCTTTATAGATCACTGAATCAGAAAATAATTTTGGTTGGACAGGACTCTGGAGGTCTCCTATATCCAAACACCTGCCCAAAGCACGTCTGATCAGATGGCATTGGGTAGTGTCCACTCGTGAACATTTCCAAGCACAGAGACTCCAACACGGAAAAAAACATCCCAGTCCAGTATTTTGACCATTCATGTGGTTAAAAAAAACCCCAAACCCTAAGATTCCTACTCCCTAGACACATCATTTCACAGGCTTCCCTAGCTGCCAAGCCCTTCCAGAGGTTGCCAAGGCCTCATGCTTGTCGCCCATTGGGAGGCACCCCAGCACCCCAGCCAGTCATGGAGAAGGTGATCCCACCAGCAGGCAGCATCACAGCTGAGGCCGTCGTGGAACCACGCTGTTGCCCCAGAGGCCTCTCAACTCCTGCTTCCCCATCTTGTCAACCTTGAGACCTCCCTGAACGCCTGACGCCTACGGCCACCCACAAACGCTCCACACACGACCTCTCCAGCTGCCCTTGAAACTCTCCTCCAGATCACCAGCAGCTCCAGGGTGCAGGCCTCCCAAACACTCTCAATCTGAGCCACCTTCCCTTCTTGCCAACCTACAGACCCACACAAAAGATTTGCCACTTACTTGACTTGTACCCATGGGGACGAAGTGCCCCTGTATCCCCCTGAGGCCAACTCAACACCTCACCCATCGCTCAGCACACCCGACTGCTTCATGTGGATGCTGAAAAACTTTCAGCAGAGAAATTTTCCAGCTTTCACAGCATTCTGTGAGAGCCTGTTTTTCCCACACAAGCTATGAAAAACATGAGACAGTTTTGTAAATGAATCTTTTTATCTTGCACCTGTGAAGTTGTTATGTAGTATTGTTATGATACTGACTAGAGAAATATTTTGAAATAGGTGTTGCAAGGTTCAGCCAATCACCCTGAGAGGTGGGTGGCCAAAGGACCAATGACGTTATGGCATTCAAGTATACTCAGGTATAAAACCAGTCTGTATATTAATAAATAATTCCATTCCACTTTCTTCCTGGATCATACTTTGTGTCATGTTTTTTCTCTGTCCCTGGTACAACAGCAACATCTGGTGACTCGCGACGTGTCCTACAACCACGTCTTCCTTGGGAGGTATGTAAAAACCCTCCCCAGGGGCTGCGGGGACAGAGCCCTGGTCCAGGCACCAAAGTTTTAGACAAAACCTGAAAAGATGGGACAAAAAAGCTCCAAAGAAAGCACAGTACTTTCTGCCTGGAAGACTGTATTAGCTTTAACAGCAGCTGATCTGAAGCCGCCCTGAGTGAATTGTTGAACTGGGCGGCGGCCTGTGGGTTTTCTGCGGAACCTGATACTGCGTTCAGCCTCGAGACCTGGCGATCGCTGGGAGACAGGTTAACTCATGAGCTCACGTACGGAGAAGATGATGTGGTTGAACTGGTCCGCATCTGGCGGTTTTTATACGATATCTTGCTACGAGTTAAGGTGGAAGGAGAAAGCAGAGGATTGCCCAGCCCGGAGGACTCTGAGGGGGACGTGATTTCCGACGGATTTAAGCCGTTAGAGAGTGCAGAGACTCAGGGCAGCGTGGGTGCCAAGTCTCCTGAACCGTCTCCAGCGCCGTCCCCGGCACCACCGGAGACTGAGATAGTTCCCATGTCCCCGATACCACTGGGGCCGGGGAGGGTCGCAGAGGCTGCGCGGGGATTCTACCCTTTGCCCTGTGACTATGTTCTGCCTATCTATGCGTCTCCACGTGACTTCGTTATGCCGAAATACCCCTTGCCTGCGGAACAGCTCGCGAAGGCAGCCGAACAAGGAGGGTTCGCGGGGTGCCCACCCCACTTCGCTCCAGGCCCCCCCACCCCCTCTTCCGTGTCACAGATGCCTGCACCTCTGCCTTTAGCTAGCACCCCTGGAGC
>VZRJ01001288.1:0-92804 GCA_013397565.1 Ptilonorhynchus violaceus | reverse complement strand
AAGCCAATGTAACATCCCTAATATAACATCCCCAAACCAGCCTCATCTGTATCTCACCATCTGCCCCTTAAAAAGCAAGGCAGATGATGAATGAAACATTGCACACACCTTTTCAGGGAAGAGCTCCTTCTCATCAGGAGCCAGGATTATGGGGTGCTGCTTCAGGGGAAGGTTTTCCTTGCAGCATGTTAGCTGACTTTTGTACTTTATATGAAGGATTAAAGTTTTACAGGTGTCAATCCAGTCTCTTTGCTAATCCCTGCATTTACTTGCACATAAAGGCTTTCTTATCTTCCCTATTTGGTTGTTGATTTTGGCATTCAGGAGGATGCGTCAGTCATTCACGAGCATCCTCTGATGATTTCTTAGTACGGGGCTCCCCAGGAAGCCTGGGGAGTTTCCCCATTCCAGTTTCCTCAGTTAGGGGTACAGCTGGAGGAGAGCAAGGTCCAGTCAGGGTGTGTTGCTGTAGCTCTTGTCTCAGGCAGAGGTTCTCCTAAAAGAAAGCAGCCAGGTAATACCCACTGAAATTATCTTTATTGCTGTAGGCAGAGTCAGGGTGTACAAGTCAGTTTTGGCAATTTCTGAGCCAGTTCCTCTAATGTACATAGATTTTTGTCATGCAGCTACATCTGACTCCTCTGGAGGTGTGAATTGTTCTGTGTTTCTGTAGATTAAGCTATTTTTAACACCGGATTGGAAGATGGATATGTGCTGTGCTGTCCCAAGCAGTCTGTTTCAGGTTGTTTTATATATAATATGTAATAATATGTACTATATAATTACTGGCATCCAAACTGTGTCCACAATGAGAGAACTGTATCTTGAAGATTCACCACTGGAACTCAAAACTCAGGCTTTGTATTCGGAATGTAGGAGATTTACTAGTAGGAGAAGAAATATATATTGTAAATTCTAATTGTATGATCTGTGCACTGGCTTTATTTCTTGTCAACACAGCTGATTGCTTGAAGCCAAGTGGAGTCAGTCTGACATTTTGGAGCAGGCCATTGGTCAGACACTGTCCCACTCTAANCTCAGAGCTGCGCTGCTCCGCCTCAGCTCATGAACAGTCACCGCTGCCGTGTCTAACAAAGTCCAGAGTTTAGGTTGGATGTGCTCCTGGACGAGCGTGTTTCTGGCAAGGAACAGTTTGCATGTTGCAAATCGCTGTGTTCGGGGAAGCGCCATGTGACGGGAGGCGGCCGCCATGCCCGGGGCAGCGGCTCGGCCAGGGCCGAACAGTGTACAGAACCTTCCCCCACCTCCTTCTAACTTCTCATTTCTCCTTAAAATCTTCTAGTACAGGATGGGGACAAGCAAAAACTCTTACCCCGTACTTTCGTTGTTGTTTTTTTTTTTTTAATCCATCAGACTTGGGAGGGTGGCAAAAAGGGGTGAGGAGTCATTTAAAAGGTTCAGCTGTGAACAGCAATTAGCATCCATAAGGGTTAAAATGACGAGGAAACTTCATCTTTAAAAGAACATATATGAAATTCTGGGCAAGTTGTGTTATCTGTGTGGAGGAAGGGGACTGGTCCCTGAGGGGGCAGGAGATGGCACCTCAAGAACAGGACTGCCGGGAAAAAACCCCAGAAACTGCGTACTCACTAGAATTTGAGTGCCATTGCTGCACTGTCTCTCTCTTCTCATTAACGTCAGCTCCACGCCTGCTGTGTGTTCCTGAGGCAGAACTATGGAAGTACAATCTCTGCCCATCTCATGCTTTTTGGCCAAGTGGCTTACATTTCTCTCCTGGTTCGTGTTACCTGATCACAGTTACCAGGAGGATGCTCACCTGTGGCAGCAGACACAGAGTGCTGAGGAAAATGGGATCAGTTAGAACTGCACATTCCCTCACGATTTCCCTGCGAGCTGATGGAGGGACAAGGGGGACAGTGGTGTCTTCCCTGAGCGCCAAGAGCAGTTTTGTTGCCAGAGGCTGCAGAGGAGCAGGGAGTGTGTGTGAGCCTCCACACACAGCGGCTGTGCTGCAGCCCCGCGGGATGTGGACGGCCCCTCCGCTGGGACAGGGACAGGGAGCCTGTCTGCTGTCCCAGGCTGTCTTCCTGCGTCCAGAAAATCCCTGCCCGCCAACANTGAGTCAATCTTGAATCCCTTTCTCTTGTCCAAGGCTTCTTTTCAGCTTCCTGCAAACTACAACTTTGCAGTGGATGTTTATGGCAGAGTCAAGGGAAGAACAGGGCTGAAAGTTGTGGTGAAGGTCCTTGATCCTGCAGCCAACCAGTTCTACAACATGGCAAGAGAACTATCGGATGAAATCCAAATTCAGGTGGATGGAATGGAAATAGAAACGAGGTGTTGGCTCAGCACAGCCGCTCCTGCTGCAGAGGTTGGGCGCGCGGGGGACGTGGGGTCGGCTCTGTTCCATCAGAGCTGCGCTGCTCCATCTCAGCTCATGGAACAATCACCGCTGCCGTGTCTAACAAAGTCCAGACTTTATCTTGCAAGTGCTTCTGGACAAGTGTGTTTTCTGTCATAGCACAGTTTGGGTGTTGCAAACCACCAGTGTTCGGGAAAGCTCTCTATGACCAGAAGCCTGAAATACAATTCCTCACTCTGAGAGAAGTTGCACGTTGTTGTCTGTGGGGCCACTGGCTAAATTTGAGGTGCATCTTGTCTTGTTGTTGGTCTTGGTTAGCACGTCCAGTGTTGTGATTTCTTGTGCTCTTTCTGATGCCTTTTCAAGTGACTGGACAAGTGCTTCCCTGTGATGCTGTAGTTGTTATAATTAATGGGCATCCAAAATGTGTCCACAGTGGGAGAACTGTATCTTTAGGATTCACCACTGCAGCTCAAGATTCAGGCTTTATATTCTGAAGATAAGAGATTTACTAGTAGAAGATTAAATATATATTGAAAGTTTTAATTGTTTGATATGTGCGCTGGATTTATTTGCAACACAGTTGATTGATTGAAGCCAAGAGGAGTTGGTCTGCCAGTTTGGGGCAGGCCCTGGGGTCACTTTGTCATTTTGGGGCACTCCATGCAGTCACTCAGACATTTCAGGGCAGGTCATTTTGTCACTTTGCCAGTGTGGGGTAGGCTGTGCAGTCACTCCACCATTCTGGGGCATGCCATGTGGTCACTGTGCCAGTTTGGGGTAGGCTGTGCAGTCACTCCACCATTTCGGGGCAGGCCATGTGGTCACTCTCTTATTTTGGGGCAGGCAGTGGGTCACTCCACCTTTGTCAAGGAGGCCATGGGTCGGTCCAACATTTTGGGGCAGGCCTTGTAGTCACTCTGCCATTTTGAGGCAGATCATGGGTTGGCTGCCGCCTTTTTGCTATGGAGCCGAGTCTGACTAAGGCTTAAGGGGTTGGGAGGTGAAACAGTGGCTGTCCCACCTACGCAGAGCTCGCCCTGTTCCCTCCACCACTTCCCACTGGGTTGTTTTGAGGCAGTTAGCCATTCCTCTGGTCTCTACACATACATCCTTGGGTTATATGGCTACTCTGAGGGAGACAAAATCTTTTTGGGAAAACTCCTAGGAGTTTGCAACTTTACATCTGTGTAAAAATTGTTCTAGCTGAGTGTGGTGAACCAAAATATGTAATCATGTTTACTCTTCTTGGGTTCTCCCCATCTGAGAGTAGTATCAACCTTGCCTCTGAAACTGAGCATAATTAGGACCGAAGCTTTTCATCAAATTGTTCACTAATTGTTGTGGTGGCAGTGGCCGCCGCCCATGCTACTGGTGACCCACAGGCCCAAGCTTCGACCGCTGCCTCCTGGTGGGCCTGCTGGGATGACTGATACCCCCCCTTGACAGTTAGGGCGAGTACCCACATGCCCCTGCGGTAGCCATTTAACCCCTATTGGTCTTTCGTTGTTCTGCCCCGTTTTATGTAATACCTTTTGAATATGTATGAGTCCGTTAATATGTATAAGTTCTAGAAGGTTCGGTGATGTTCGACACCCCATTGGTTCTCCCCTCGTTGGTCCCTTCTACTTTACCCCTGATTGGTTTATATGTATTCTCCCCTCCCTCTGCCCTGTTCTGATTGGTCAATGGTCTCCCTGTTTAAACCCTGGACCCTCCCTCCACCAGTGTCTTTCGTCCCTGGACCCTCTGAGGATTAAAGCCCTTCAGAACCTATATGGAAGACCCCTTCCTGTCTCTTTACTTTCGGCGAGTGCACGTTATCTAAGCCTCCTGTGTTAGAGCTCAGCATCGCTCCTGCAATCGTGGGTGTTGGCGTGGTGGCTTACAGCCCCTCCTAGGGTCACCAACCATAGATCCGTCCTGGAGCTGGATAGAGGCTGTCAGTCGGAGCTGGCACTCTCGGGTCTGCGGGGCGCTCGAAGGGAAGGCGTGGCACTGTACCCTTTCTGGATACGGGAGGACTGCACCGACTAATAATCTGCTGTTTAGGGGACGCCTGAGGTTGGCACTCTGTGGCTGCCATTCCAGAGCTGCTCATACATAAGGCTAATGAAAGTAAAATTTGAATGTATGCATGTCAGACATCCTTGAGTATGCCCTAAACCAGGGTGCCTTGACTGAACCATTGTGAACTGTGCATCTCTGGCTCTGTTACAGTTGAACCATTCTCTGTTTTGTACAGTCATTGTGTTTATTATGATTTCTTCAGTAAATTGTTATTCCAATTTATAATCTTAGTATTTTTTTCCTCCACGGTTGAAAGGGGGTGGTTTGAGTGGCCTTAAACCCTGCTGAGTTTTAAAACCAGCACAGGCTCCGCTGTCCACTGGTGCATTTAGTATTATTACTCCTAGAATTATGACTAATACAAGTTTTCTGGCTTGCAGAAATGTTGAGATCTGTTCACTAGTGGGGGGTCTTGGATGGGTGGATGTGACAGAAAAAGAAACTGATTATTCTTCAACAGAGCATGGTTTGAATTACGTGCAATAGATAATGTTTCAGGGCACACTCTTGAATAATGAGGAGAAAACAAACTGTCTGTATGTTTTCTAACAGCCTGTCTTCTGGCAAGCTATTATTGGTTTATTTGAATGTTTGCATAACTGAACAGTGGCATTTGGTAAAAAAGAAAACGAGCTAAATAATGTTTGGGGGTTTTTTTCTTCTGAATGGATTTATAAGGAGATAAAATCCAATATTTCCTTCTCCACAGTGCCAAATTAACCCAAATTGGAAGCCACCTTTACATAATCCCATCTGAACACTTGCAGTATGCTTCATTTGTTTAAATTGCCAAGACAACTCAGCCTTTGGAGAGGCACCTTCTTCACAGTTTCAAATGTGTTTCAGCTGAAGGCCAGAGGCACGACATCAGTCATCACAGATTACTTTTCTGCCACTGTCAACGCTCCGTTCGTTTGGTGCGATGCCAGTGTCCTCCGGAGAGCTCCACAAAACCTCACTGCATGTTTTGGACCCGAGCTGAGCTAACAGATACCTGAAGTTACACGTAATTAGAAACAAACTCCCTAGTAAATACCTTGCTCCAGAAATGGAGGATTGTGAGTTACCCTGGCTGGGTTGGAAAGAAGCTGCAAGTAACATTTACAGAGATTGATGCTGTCTCCTGGCAGTGCCATATGCTTTGGGTTTCACTGTCCTTCCTCCTTCCCTCTTGCTGGAGTGCTTGGACAGAGCTGGCTGCCTGCCAGTGATGCAGTCAAGGATAGGGACTGTTTAGCCCTGGCAGCATACACACTAATTTGACCTCTCCAGAGAATGTTCCTCTTTCCTGGTGCCAGAGTAGTTTACCCTCTTGGTTAATTATTAGATATCACATTTGTCTGCTGTTTCCATAAACCAGGACAAGAGCTATAGCAGGGAGAAAGGGAAGGAAGAAAAGGGGTGAAGGACAGTTCCATGTAAACACAAAACTTTGGTAACCTCCTTGTTTTTCAGTATCAGATATATAAGCTGCTGGTTTATTAATCAAAAAGTAAAGCCTTACACTTTACGAAACGCTAAATTTCAGCAGTTGGCAAAGTATATCTGTTTATTTCAACTGCATTACTGCATTGGGTTTGCACGGCCTGGTTTTGGTAGCAGGGGAGGGGGCTGCAGGGGTGGCTTCTGTGAGAAGCTGCCAGAGGCTTCTTCCATGTCCAGCAGAGCCAATCCCTGGTGGCTCCAAAGATGGACGCGCCACTGGTCGAGGCTGGACCAGTTAGAAATGGTGGTAACGCCTCTGTGATAAGAGATCAGAGAAGAAGTTAAAAAGTTATTGTGCAGTTGTAATTGCGGCCAGAGAAGAGCAGGGTGAGAACATGTGAGAGGAACAACTCTGCAGACACTAAGGGCAGTGAAGAAGGAGGGGCAGGAGGTGCTCCAGGCACCGGAGCTGGGATTCCTCTGCAGCCCATGGTGAAGGCCATGGTAAGGCAGCTGTGCCCCTGCAGCCCCTGGAGAGGCACAGGGATGCAGACGTCCACCCACAGCCTGTGGAGATCCATGGGGATGCAGAGATCCATCTGCAGCCCCTGGAGATCCATGGGTATGCAGACATCCACCCGCAGGCCATGGAGGGGCCCATGCCGGAGCAGGAAGATGCCTCAGAAGAGAATGTGAGCCCGTGGGAGACCCATGCAGAGAGGGGCCCTGCTCCCAGGCTGGAGCAGCTGTCCTTGGAGGACTGCACCCTGTGGCAGAGTGACCCACACCAGTTTTGGGAGTGCTGCTGCTCGTGAGAGTGGACCCACGCTGGGGAAGTTCACAGAGAACTGTCTCCCGTGGGAGGGACCCCACGGTGCAGCAGGGAAACTATTCCTCTCCATAAGCAGCAGGAGAATCCACGGGGGATGAACTGACCATAACCCCCATTCCCTGTCTCCCTGCACTGCTAGGGGAGGAGGTAGAGCTGGGAATTAGGTGGTTTTAAGGGTTTATTTTACTTCTCATTATCCTGCTCTGATTTTGCTAGCAATAAATTCACTTTATATCTCTTAAGTTGAGCCTGTTTTGCCCGTGACAGTATTTGCTGAGGGATCTCTCCCAGTCTTTATCTCAGCCCATGAACCCTTTGTTGTATTTTCTCTCCCCTGTCTGGCTGTGGAGGGGAGTGAGAGAGTGGCTTTGGTGGGTGCCTGGTGTCCAGCCAGGGTCACCCACTACAATTACTAAGCCAAGTATGCAATACCCACTTGTAATGCCATAAACATAATTACCATTATTTCTTCATTATCGATGTAGGCTGGTGCACTGGGGATCTCCTCTGGTATCAGGCAAAAGGCAACACAAATGAGGAGTAAATGATAAACTGCAGCAAGATACAAGCACATAATGTATGTAAGTACATAACCAGATATAATCAATAGCCAGATGCAAGTTCAGGCCACCTGAACAAGTCCTGCCTTGCAGGGCAGGTAGGCTCTGCTTTGAAAATGATGTGCTGTCTCCCATTGTCTCCAGTGTGTTAAAAGACAGACTTTAAAAAACCAACCAAACCACTTTTCATTTCAGTAGAGAAAACATTAAAAAATCTATTTTCTGCTTGTCAGTTCATTACAGTCCCATCTGACAGAAAAGTAGATTTACCTGCCCAAAAGATACCTTGCTTGGCCTTCTAAGGTATCAAAGGTTTTCTTTAACTGTGGTCTCTACCCACAGCAACCCAGGGGCAGCGGAAAGGGATGAGTTTATTGCAGGATTCAGGATGGTATTTCCAAAATGCCAACATTTCACTGTGTAAAATGCAAGCTGAGGTGAACTCCAGGCCATGCCAGATAGGCTCATCTTACAAATCTGCATCAATTTACAGCAAAAGATGCAATTTAACTCTGACCTTTTGGAGGGCATGCACTGTCCAAGGATAGGGACATGCATAAATGTGCTGAGGGGCAGAGCAGCTGTAATTAAAAAGATGCATTTTTAAAAGAATTTGGAAAGTTAAAAAATTTTTAGATCTTACAGATAGTTTTTGCACTGAAGGAGTATATTATGCTCTACCAAACTGTCTTTTAATTAAAATATGTCCTTCACAAAAAGATCTAGGATTAAGAAAAGAGCATAGTTAAGTGAGTGAGATACCGCTGAACATTTGAATTCTGAAGCAGATATTGTTTCTTGCAAATATTGTTCTTGCACACACACATAGTCCTGCATTATAATTCATCTCTTTTGTTCATTGCATGTTGCGGCGGGCGGGTGGATGGTGGGTGCCGCAACCTTCCAAAGGCGTCCCAGCTGGGAAGCCGCTCTGGAGGGCCAACACACTCATGCACACACACACCCACACACCCACACCCCAGCCTGGATAGCTGCAGCATAAGTCGGAGCTAAATGAGTCGGGAGGGGCTCTTCTGAGGCAGAAGGTTTATTGCATGCAGGAAAGGGCTCCAGGGACAAAGAACCCCAAGCAATACAGGGTCCAGGGGTTTTATATTCAAGGAAAAAGGGGCAGGGAGAGCATCAGGGACCAATGGGGTGAGGGCCGGGGGCGGAGACAAGGCGGGGTTACAGAACATAAACCAATAGGGAGAGGCAAGGGGAGGAGCAGGGGAGCAGGGCCAATGGGGCATTGAATACAAGGGAATCTCCTAGAACTTAACCATAAAAGGGTACAGAACTGACAGGCCAACAGGGCCAACCAAACAGGGAATTTTAACATAAGGCAACAAGGCCTAAGGGGGAGACCTTCTCTTTCACCCGTACCTAGGGGGAGACTTCAGCCCTCGGAGCCGTCCCACTGTTGGACCTCTATCGCTCCGGGGCCCTGTGGCCCATCGGTCTCTCCCGCTGCGGTCCCAGCCGCCGCAGCATCCCCCGCTGCGGGCTCCGCCACCGCAACAATTGCATGAAGAAAATCAGGCATCAACTGGAAGGAAAAACTCTTTATGGAGCTTTCAGCATAATGTTTTTAGTGGAATAGAATTACACAGCCTAAAGCTAAGCGGGTGCAACATCAGATCTGAAAGAGAACTCCAGAAGGGTCGAACAGAATGTGTTCTGAGCTCACAAACAAGTACATCTTATTGCAAAGCTATAGAATAGACAGTATATGGTACAGTTGGTTTGTTTGTTTGTTTGTTTCAACTTGGGGTTTAAATTTAAAAAACCAGGGCTATTCATTATTTATACCAAAAAATCTCATTTGTCTTCTGCTTTTCACCAAGTGCTTTCCAATTTAGAAAGGCTCATTTGATTGTAATTAAGCCAAATGTTAGTGAATAATTCACCACCTTTTTACTTTGTCCCATCCTATTCATTAGTTAGAGACAAATGGCTCCAACTTTCAAATCATAACAAATCTTTAGTCAATAATTAGTAATAATTAAAGACTCAAAGCTGTTACAGCAGCTAGTTATGAACAAAGAAGATTCTGTTTATGAAATGAGAACTAATAAGAGAAAAATTAATTTTCTCATCAACTTAAATATTTCTAAAAACGTAGGCTTTCATACAATGTACTCCTGGGAATCTCTTTGTAATTTCATTTGATAAACACAGAGCTAAAATTGGCACCCTTGTAATTAATTTACACTATTACATAAAAATATGGGGAGAATAATTCACAGAGAGAAACTGCATGCTGTAGGGTTGCTTTAAAGCTTTTTTCCTCTTTCTGTGAATTATGTCAGATACCTAGTTACATAAATCAGAATGGCACTTTGGGGGCTGTTATGGTCTGTAGTGCTTACAGGATTCACAAATCTTAAGTAGAACTCAGTGATTGGAAAATTAGCCAATACTGGGCTATATGGGATTCTTCTGGTTTTATTCCTGTGTTTTGCACAACTTGTTGCAAACCTCTAGCATGAGAAAAGTAAGAAAAAAATAACATTTTAAACTAAAAGTAAATTAAAATGAGCAAAAAACTTTACAAATTGCATGAAAACCTGTTGACAAACACTCTTGTGTGGTTTTAGGTATGGGTTACTACCAGAACTGTAAAGGACTGTTTGGCAATTCCACTGGAGAAAGAGCTAAAATTGCAATTTTCTGCTGAAGCAGAGTTCATCTAACAAAAATCTTTAGTCTTGTAGGATTCTGGTTGCTTCCAGTGTAAGTGACCCTGGCTCCAACCACAGCATGTGTGATGCTGATGAGCTTCTAAGTGGATCCTCCTGACTCTTTATCCCCTGATAGTTCTATGCAGAAACTGATGTGAGATAGTGAGAACTTGCTCAAAAGGACCCAAAACCAATGACAAAGGCAAGTGGGGGAGAAAGGAGAATACAAATATATTCCCAAGAGAAACCATTTATAAATAATTTAAAACCTGGTGTTGCCATGATGTTGGGTAGTGAGGAGAAATAAAATGGCAGAGGGATGGTGATGTGCTCAGGGTGATGACAAGTGAATAAAAGCAGACTGATGACACCCTAGGGAGCAGCTCTCCTCTGGGTAAGTGGACAGAACAGTCACCCCAATATCACTGAATGCACTGAGCTTGAGAATAAAAAGCAAAGGGAGGCAAACGACCTTCACAGGTTCCTCACAAGCCAACACGAGTTCCAACAATGGGCTTCCAGCTTCCTGCCTCAGCAACAAAATAAACTTGACAATTGATTTAGGAATTGTCTGAGACATGGCCCTCTCTATGACAGATCTCATGTGAGATGGAATGACCCTGGCTTATTGTAGAGTTTAAAATAAAACAGGAATTAATGTTTTCCCACTGTATTTTGGGTCTTTTCTAGGCTATTTTTTTTGTGTGTGTTCCACCACTTTATTTAGGTTTTGAGTGCTGCTGGGCATTGAGAAGAGTTTATAATTGTGCTGGGTGTTCTTTTTCCCTTAGCAGTTAGTGAGAAGTTAGAACAGAGCCCTGAGTACAAGCAGTTCAGATTTGCCATTCTCCTGTGCTATCCCCTGCATTTGTCAATGTCTGAGTTTCATCAACCATTATGCTGCCAATTTGTCTAGTTCTGTTCCCATGAAGTTCATCACAGCCTTCTCTTAGGAAGATAAATAATTTTGTCATCTGAAAATCTTGCTGACCTCATTTTTCTGTTCTACACCTCATTTCTGCCTTTCTGGATAATTAATGAGTGTATTAAACACTAACTGCAGTCCAGATCCTTGGGACATACTAATATTAACCTCCTACTGAATTGAAAACTGACAGCCTAATGAATTAAACTCTTTGCATGAGAACAACACTGTTGACAGTGAAAATCAGGGTGACTTGTGATTTACTCCTAAGCTGAAGAAAAAAACCAAACCAAAACCCCACCCAAAACCCTTCAAGTACAAGTACCTGAATTTCCACTGACTTTTATGGGTCTTGTGAGAAAACAGGCTACTTGAGGAAAAACCAAATCCAATTAAAACCGGGAAATACCACTTCTGTATTCCCATTTCCTTTGCTGTTTATGGAATCATTGAATTATCAAACAGTACCTTAAGCATTTCCCCCCCTATGAAATTGCTAAAACTGCCTTGGCTAGAATATCCTTGGAACATCAAAGCTTGTTTAGGTATTTGATCCAGAGGGGACAAGGTAAAGAATTTATAGCTAATCAAGCCTGAAGTAAAAGATGAACAAAATTAACCAAACTGATGGCTGCTATAGCTATAATAATGTTGGCAGGACATGCTGCCTTGTCAAAGTCATTTAGTTTGTTCTACATATCAGAAAAATTCCCACATTTCTTTGACACTTTGGTATAGTATCTGTAGTGGACATGTCTGTAAGCAAAAAATATATTTGGAACAAACATCACTAAGCCACATAAAAAAGGGCAGTTTCTTAGTGTTCTGCCACTGTTACAAAAACTAATGTATTAAAACTTAGATATGTTATGAACATCAGCAGAAAGTCTAGAGTTATTCCTGGAACTACAATACTTCAGCATCTAAAAAGTGTGTAATTTATACAGCAGCTTTAAAATACTCTAGTTAGTGTCTTCCAAGTACAAATCATCTTGTTTGAACTTTGTACCAAAGAAGAGGTAGAAGAATAGAAAACATGCTAATGAATATTAGCATGCTCTTGAAATGAACCTCCTTCATTCATGAACTCTGAGAGATCAAATTTTCTTAGCACAAATCTTCACAGCAAGTGTACAGGTGTAATAAAGCATTTAATTAATAATTTATTAAACTAAACCTGTATTACTGAGCTAATAGACCTGTCCATAGGAAGCCATAAAGATCTTTGAGAAATGTGCCTTATTTTACTAAAGTTTTCAATAGGTTCTAGTGAAAGCAGATCCCTTTAGGCAGGTTAGAAGAGTTTCCAAAATGCCTGAAAGCAGATAGAGGTTTCTGATGTGTGATGATGAGCAAATTCCGATAAAGTTTGGGAAGGTGCTTGCTATGTTACACAGGGATATTGCAGGTTAAGAAGGGAACTTCTGGCATAGTCTTAGGTTTCTTTCATGAGTTTTGGCTGCGTCTGCAAAGCGGGGATCATGGGCAGTGGTGCAAGCACAGTAATGAAATCCTCCTGGAGAACATTGTAGCTGTGGTAAAGCAGCAGTGTGAGATGCGGGGCACAAAGGGCAAAAGGGAAACCCGGAGTGCATGAGGATGAGTCAGAGCCAACACAGAACCAATGGAAGCAGGGAAAGAGCCGTGTGCGGGCAGAGAGGCCACAGGCAGCGACATCCAGGCCTGCCTTTCCCAGGCCATGGAGTTTAGCTTGCTGTGCCATACCTTGCTACCCTGGGCACAGTTTTACTCAGGCAAGCTGTGTCTGTGTGGCTGGGACCCTGATTGGCCAAGATTCCAGAAGTATTTTTAAAAAACAAGAGACCTTTAAAACCTCTGTCCTGTGCCCCACTATCTGCAATGAATTTGTCTCAGTGGCATTGTATTTAACCTTTTTATTTGTTACAAATCTGCAGTTGCAGATTCACATCAAAGACAACTTTTTTGCTTCATAAATTCATATAATTTTTCAATGTTGAATATTCCATTCCCCACAGTAACTTGATTGGCAGGTGGCCTACCTGGAAAAGTGACCCTGAAAGGAATTTAGGAAACAAAATAGAAATCAGGTCACGTGAGTGCAATGTGTACATGATCTGTTATATTCTGTGGTGTATTGCAGCAACTCCTGCTTTTCCACTAACATTCTACTGCAGGAAGTGATGCCTCCTTTGAAGAACTCACTGCACACGAAGCAGAACTGGAGTTAGGTTTCTTCAAGGCTGGTAAGAGGGGTTGAATTTTTTGTACTTACGTGTATGTTAGAATGAAAAAAATAGGGTTTATTTTGAATGAAGAAAATGGCACACTTTATAGTGCCAGTATAGATGGAAAAGTCTGAGACCTTATTATGTAGGTACAGAACCCTCTAGATCACTGCCAGTACTGAGATAAATGAGATTAGAAGACTTCTACATGAAGAGAATGGGAAAAATAGAAAAGATGATGGGATTTTATACATTGTCCCATGTTGGTGTTTAAAGCATCAAAAATAGCAAACCAATTCAGCAGAGTGCTAATGCTTAAAACAGAGTCAGGATTATTGTACTTTTCTGCCCACTTAAGATTTGTGAGGTGTACATACCATAATTTGCAACCAAGTAACCTTGAAAAGACCAAATTCACTTTTGTTAGTACTATTAACTAAGTCATTAAACATATTCACATGCCTGTTCATAAATTGTATTTATTATTTTCAAGATTTAAGACTACTGTGTTCTCCTAAATTTCCCTGATGTATTTAAAGCAGAAACAAAGGTTGGGGTTTTTGTTTGTTACTTGCCTCATCTTGTGAATTCTCCTCACTCTTGCTTTCATTGAGTTGTTGGGTGAATAGCTCATTAATGTGATTTCTATCTGCGTCTAAAGGCACAGGGCAGAAGCACTGTTATGTAACAGCTTGAAAAGACACCTATAAATAACCTCCTTTAATAACCATAAATTTGCATTAGAAAGGTAGATAAACTCTGAAGTGAAAACCGTTTATTTTTATCTGATGCTACTATTCCATAATCTCAATGTTATCAGACTCATCCTGAATAATTTAGTGAGGTCTTGGGGTTTTATACCATCTGGGGAAGTCTTGCATATCGAATGGATTTATCCGATAGGAACAGGGATCTAAAGAGCTGCATTTCTCTTTGGGGACTCAGTTGTACCTGGCACACACTGGAAAACTCCCAGCAGCATCCCTGGCAGATGAGACTGAGCAAAGAAAGGCAGATTTGGCTCTTATTTTACCCATTTTCTAAACGCAAGTGCTCCTGTCTCAATAGTGTGAAGGAACTCAACCTCGATCAAATTTGAAATATTCCTTCCTTGATACCATTAAGTGCCTGCCTTAATTCTGGACATTTTCTGAATTTATGCCTTCCTTTGGACTAACACCCTGGAAGGAAAATACTGTCAGGCATAACCAAAATGTTCAGTTTTATAGTTGCTGTCAATCCATCACTACCCCTGTAGAAAGCAGTTGTAAGGCTGAGAGGATGTTCTCATAAAGCCTTCAATAGGTGTATGAAGATACAGGAGGTCTAATAAAGTAAATTGAAGGTGATTATTAGGAGAGAAAGTGATAAAGAAATAACTGAAAAAGGACTGGTTTATGTATTCTGTCAGTCTACAATGCCTATTGTGAAGTAATGCATGTAATGCCTCCTCTTACAGTTTGATTTCTGCAGGCAGCAGAAGCAGCTGAGCAGAGATGTGATCCAGGGGCAGAACCTATCCCATGTGCTCCTGGTGGCAGGATCAGGGCCAGGCTGGACGGGGTTTGGAGCAACTTGGGATAGTGGAAGGTGTCCCTGCCCATGGCAGGGGGTGGGACGGGATGAGCTTTGAGGTCCCTCCCAACCCAAACCAGTTTGGGATTCTGTGAGCCTTTTGCTGGCACTAAGGGACACCAGTTCTAATGTTGTTCCTCTGTTGTTTTTTAGGTACCTTTCAATATATTGGATACTTTAACTACTTCTTTGACTGAAGTTCCTTTGGTGGGGATACTTTGCAAGGCTCTGCAGCTGTGTGAGTGGAACCAGAAAGCAAATTAAGCAGGGAAAAAGCCCAGCAATGAAAGCCATTGAGCTGGTCAGTCAGGAAACATACATCAAGCAGGTACTTGGAGGTCACTGATGGGTAAGAGAGCCTGACAAGGAGGAAGGAAGCTGACCATCTTTCCCAGTGATTTTTGCAGGATACTGTTCTGCTCTGCAGTGTAAACACAGACAGCATTAGACAAAAAAAAGAGGCCCATCACTGTTACTCTCCTCTAAAGTTACAATTCCCAGACCACCTTCTTTCTCAAGTCTATTGACCTGCCCTTTTCACATCTCCTCCTCGGCCTAGTGTAGGCAACTCCCCATTCTCTTCCCAACCACAGCTTCATACCTACAGGAAAAGGCTTTTCATGAAATGTATTACTAGTGCTTGCCAGTCATTCTTCAGCCTTTAAATCAAATATTATTTTATTTGAGAGGTTCAAGAGTGTGATAGTGGAGAGTGTTTTTCGTCATTCTACTATGTGAGCCCTGATTCTTTCAGCTTAATGAAACCGTTCTTACAAGTAAATTGTACATAATGGATTCAGTTGCTGAAACTTCACAGAGCTGGCCCTCTACTGTTAACACACAAATACAGAGATACCTGCAAGGGTTATGATTGGAGCTTCACACCGTGCACTTTAAAATAACCTTGCACACCTCATTGCCTTAGCATTTTGCAGAAGTTTCACCTTCTAAGTTGCATTTATTCAGAGTTGGTTTTCGTTGAGTTTTTTGGTTGGGTTTTTTTTTAGGGGGTGTGTGTTCTTTTGGTTTGTAGATGAGTGTTTTAAAATATTTTAAATTACTCAGACATTTAAAAATACGAAATGCCTGAAAATTAAGTCAGGTGTTTCTTGGCCAGATGTTCCTTCATCACTGTGCCATTCAAATACTTCCTTTTCTTGAACAAGGATTTAAAAGTATTTCAGTGCCAACAGATCACATAATATATTGATACACATTTTTTCTAGCTTTATAAAAAATACATTTCCGCCCGAAACTGATAAATTTTAAAGAGAAAAATTTTTCATTAATTCAAGTATATGTCTTTGCTTCCTTGACTGTGTTTTCAGATCTTCAGACCAACCGAGTTTGTAAAATCTTTCAGTAATTCTCCCCCCTTTAATTTTCATATTTCAGTAGAAACATTATAGGCACCTGGTATTTTCTTATTTACTGCCTGTATTTTGATTGCCTCTTAAATGTCTTGAAATTCTTCCACAAAAGGCTCAGCTTCTTAGAGAACAATCATTTATTGTTTGCCTATCTCCCTCTTTAAGCAGCTCATTAAAACACTCCCTTTATCGCTCTCTAATCGCATTCTTTGTGACCAAGAAATTTCCATTTGTGTTCTTTATCAGACTTACTCGGGTGTACATTGGTATGTCTGTAAAATTATCTCATATTCCTGGTCTGTCTATCCTGTTCCAGTTCTCCATCACACCAGGTAGCCACCCCACTGACTGTTGTGTCGTGTGAGGAGGGATGTGCTGACCCCGCATGGATCTCCTCACAGCAGCGTGGGAAGGGAAAGCAGAGCAGTGCAGCAATGATGCCAAGTCAGCCCCTGAAGTTTGTCAGTAACTCGTACCCCTGATGTTAGTGACTCCTCACAGAGCACACACTGCACTCTCTGCCTCCCAGCCCACCTTCCTCTGGCCAAAATAAATGCTAACACAGTGCTGCAATGCATGACTTCCAATTTAAGTGAGCAGAAAATTTACTTCGTAATTGTACCATGTAATGGAAACTGCAGTTTTGCTCATCAATGTCTCCTGCCTTATTCTGCTCTTAAAATTGCTCAGTATGCTCTGAAAGATGTGTCAGATGTTTATTTGCAGTATTTCACTGTCATGCTTCATCAATGAACTTTAAGGTCCTAACTGCACTTTGCTGGCCCTTACGAAAATAAGTCAAGTCTAAGAAGTATTTGTTACTGGAAAATTATTGTTGTTCTGACACTGAATACTCATCACCATACACTGCTGATGAAAGAAAGGAATTAAGTTCTGAGATTGCACACCCTGCTTTTAAAGCTAGGAAGTACTGGGATACAGACATTTCCTCACCTCGTTCACAACACAGCATGCAAGGTACTCACTATCTACCTCTTATCTCCTCAGTTGGAACTGTACTACTGTAAACACATTCTACTGTTTATCATGGGCTATTTTATCACATTCCTCCCTCATATCCCAGTCTTTACTGAATTTATCTTCCTAACATGCCTATGAAGAAAGGTTCCAGCTTGACTGAGAGAAAAAGTGAAGAAAACAAACAACCCTCTGTGTTTTGGGGAGCAGTTTACAGTGTAAGGGCTTGATTTGCCAGCCCTTTTACCACCATACATCTTTCTGGGCCCAGCTCCCACTGACTTAAATTGCAGCTGCAAAGTTCAGCTCCTCTCCAAATCAGACCACACAATTTCAGGATGTGCAATCAGAAAATGAGTAATACACAGACAGAAGCTGCAGGGGGAAGTGAACTGTCCAGCAGCACACATTCCTCTGGGATAGAAAGTGGAATAGCACTGCTGAGGTACAGATAAATAAAACACTAGCTGAATAAACAGTGAAAAAAAGTGCTCCTAGGTAAATAAAAAATCTTGTGTAAGTTTACTTGCTTAGAATAGATGAGAGCTGGTTAACTTCTGTATTACCACCTAAATTAGACCTGGGTAAACTCTTAGGTGGTGTCCCTGGACAGCAGCTGATCTTCTGGGCAGGATTTAACTAACTTTACTCCGAGATGCTTGTGGCCTTCCTGAAATCCATTCTCCTGTTGTATATATGTACCATCCCTCTGTCACAGGTAAGGACAGGCAGATCCTCCACACAATAGCTTCATTCACTAAATAACTTCCATTAATTCCAGGAGTGTGTAGTTCACCAGGAATAGTGAAAAGATCCTACCATTAAAACATCTGTTGAAATGAGGATGCGTATGAACAAGGACAAATTAATATTGCCCTACCAGCCTGACTTTGGACTTACAAAGTATAATGGTCTTTTGAGAAGTTACAGGTGTGTTCAAAGTTTCTAAAAAGCAAATTGTAAAATGCACAGAAATTTCCCTACGTGTTTATCCCTACATAAATCAACAGTTCAGTTGAGTCTTCAGCAAATACATCTGTAACAAACTGAACTATACAGTACATCTGTACAGTACATCCACTACAAAGTCCAATCAAGCACCAGGAGGTAAAATAAACATTCTGCAATGTGATTTTAAAATACCAGGTTGAAAATGGAGATTTGTGATTCACAAAATTGCATTCCAGGCTCTGAACACAGTTAAACTATTACGACTCTATCACTGATGGTTATAACTTCCTCCTTTTTTTACTTCTTCCTTATCATCCTACTGCCCATGTTGCTCTACCACGCTTTTGAGCAATACACAGAAAAAGGTCAAGCCCACATCAGTCTGATGAAACGTAGCTCCTTACTGTGCTCCTTGGAGGAGTTCCAAGCGCCTCGGACCAAGGTTGCTTGTGGTATCCACCAGGTTTGCAGAGTTCATGTCCCACCAAGATTCTCATCTCAATGTCTTCACCTGCTTCTGTACTTTGGTCTGACTGCACGTTTTTTTTCTCTAGGACACAAAGAATATGGGAAAATAAGCCTTACTTAAAGGGTATAAAGATACAGAAAACTGGCATTTCTATAAACAAGATCCAAGGGCCACAAAGAGGGCCCAGAGGGCTGGAAGACCTCTTGTACAAGGAAAGGCTGAGACACTTGGAGTTGTTCAGCCTGGAGAAGAGATGCTGTGGGGTGACCAAATTGTGGCCTTCCAGTACCTGAAGGGGCTGACAAAAACAATGGGGAGAGACTACTTATGAGGGCCTGGAGTGACAGGACGAGGGGGAATGGCTTCAAACTGAGAGAGTAGGTTTAGAATTGGACATTAGGGAGAAATTCTTCCGTGTGAGGGAGGTGAGGGCGTGGCACAGGGTGCCCAGAGAAGCTGTGGCTGCCCCATCCCTGGAAGTGTCCAAGGCCAGGTTGGACAGGGCTTGGAACAACCTAGGCTAGTGGAAGGTATATATTTATGGTCCCATCCACCCCAAACCATTCTGTGATTCTGTGGTAACAAATGAACTGTTGCTTAGCTTAGCTGTTAGTACCAGTGTACCTGGGGAAAATGAGCCCAGGTGTGCCCAGGTGGCCAGGAAGGCCAATGGCACCTGGCTTGTTCCAGCACTGCTGTGGCAGCACGACCAGGGCAGTGACCGTCCCGCTGTGCTGAGCTCTGGTGACACCACACTTCGAATCTTGTGTTCAGTTTTGGTCCCCTCACGACAAGACAGACACTGAAGTGCTGTAGCCCGTCCGGGGAAGTATCTGGAGCGCGACTCCTATGCGGTGCCGGGTTGTACGGCCCGGAGAAAAGGAGCTTCTTATAAAAATCACCACTTCGCCGTTGGCGCCACCGGAGTTCCCCTGAGGGAGGGCGGTGCGGCCCCGGGGGGCGGAGGGGTGAGGGGAGGCCCTGCCCCNCCCTCGGCGCGCCGCTCCCGCCGCACTTTCGCGCCCCGCACGGTCCCGCCCGCGCGCAGCATGGCTCCCCCCGCTCCCCGGGCGCTGCCTCTCCTCCTCCTGCTGCACCTCGCCGCCTCCTCCAAGCTCAACACCCCCAAGGTGCTGCTCCCCTTCACCCGCGGCACCCGCGTCAACTTCACGCTAGAGGCCAGCGAGGGTTGCTACCGATGGTGAGTGCAGGTGCCGCCGCCCTTTGTCCGTTTCTCCCTCCCCGCCGGCACCTGCGGCGGCTCCTCGGCCCCCGGCGGGGCCTGAGGGCTCCTGAGGCAGCTGGGCCCTCCCTCACCGCTTTCATCTCGCTGCGGGTGGGTTTGGGCGGCCCAGCAGTGCGGGAGCAGACATGGAGATAATCCCTGAGGGGAAAGGTTGGTTTTTTTGTGCAGTGGGGGTTAAACCCTCTGGAGAGAGGTAATGTCTGCAGGCCGGGCCCTGAGGGGAAGGTCCCTGCTGTGCGGCAGCTTCCCGCCATGGCTCCGTGCCCGGCATGTGCCTCATACCCCGTGTGCACCCACCCACACACCCCACACGTCCACCTGCTTCTCCCTGTACCCCACACACATTGCTGCTCCGTGTGCCCCATACACTGCTTCTTCCTGTGCCCATATACCCCCACCTGCTTCCCCATGTAGCCCACAACCACCCTCCTGCTTCTCCACCTACCGTGCCCACTCTGCCTCCATACACACCGAGTGTGCCCAGCCTGCTGCCCCACACGCCCAGAGTGCCACCCCACACATGCATCGCCACAGTCCCACGTGTGGGGACAACACGCAGAACTCGTGCTTGTGCTGCTGGTGAGGAAATGCCCATTCTCTCGCTGTGGTCAGTAATGAAGGTCCTGACAGCTTTGAGCTCGGAGTATGGACATGAAGGAGTCACAGCTCAGTCGGCAGCCTCTCATTGCTGCTGTAAGTGTAGGTAACAGCACCCTGAGTACATCAGCTGGGGACAACGAATTCGAGTTTTAAACGTGAAAGCTTTCCCGGTTTTCTTCTGGCGTTGAGCACGTGGGATGTACTCCCGGAACTTCTGGCTGGGAGCCCCCTTCCTGCCTCGCACAAGGGGGAGGACCGGGTAGTGCTGAGCACAGGGGCTGAAGACAAATTTCACAGCAGGTGTAAATTTAGAAAGTTCATAGTAGTCTTAATGTTAAACAAACGTTGCCAACTCCTTGTACTTTCTTTAGCATTCCAGCATGGTAACTTGGATCACTAACGAGCAGGAGGTACCTACCTGGCAAGGAAGTGGCAGTCGAGATATGTTTAGAGTTATCGTTCCATGTGTGCCAGATGGATACATGTAGCAGTTTTCAGTTGTTGTTTTGTGTATGGCAGTTACTGAAATGCATCTTAAAGGGCTATGCTTTCACTCTCTGTCAGTTTATTTGCTTGGTAGTCGTACATTTCTCTCTGGCTGGGTACAAACCTTTGGTCTGTGACAGTTTCCATATTTGAGGGTGCTTATGCATAAGAGCAGTAACTAATTTTATCCAGAAGTGGACTAAATGAAAGTTACTAGATGAGCTGCTTGTGGTCATGTAATTTAATTTTTAATGGACCATTTTAGTGAAAATCTCACAAGTGCGTGTTTTTTCTCCTTCCTTACTCTAATCTTCGAAGGCAACCAAATCCTTAAAAGGATTTGGTTTATGAGGTAAAGAACATTGCATAAAGCTAAAGCCCAAAACTCATCAAACAGCAGTAAAATCTGGAAGTGTAGACTCTTTCCTGTTCTGCCAGTGAGCTGTTAGGTGATGCTGGGCTGGCTGCAGCTATTCCTGCACGTGCCAGGCGCTATCCAGCTGTCAGAAGTACAGAGACTTTGCTAATCTCACTGAAGTCTACAGATGAAAATATGTAAGATTGTACTCTAGAGAAATACCAGATTTGATCCACGCTCGTGTCTCTAATGGGGGTGATTTTTGTGCACTTCAGAGCATGTTCTATTGGTACCATTTGCCAGCAATGACTCATATTCCTCATGCAGACAGGCTTCAACATCCTTTTCCATCCTCTCCCTCTGCCCTTCAGAGATGAATTTTGGTTGAGAATTAAGTGAACTATACCTAACTCATTTTATGTGTGTCGTCATTTTCTGTGGCAGGGTTGTTAATGAGTATTTATTCACTTCTGCTTTGCAAGGCCTGGCAGGATGTGGGTGGTAGAACTCAACGTGTGCTTAGCAAACCCTCAGGAGGAAGCAGGAGCTGTGTGTGTGTGGCTGAGCAGAGGCAGCAGTTGCATCTGGGGCTCTCTCCTACATCCTGGACCCTGCAGCCCT
Organism: Ptilonorhynchus violaceus; assembly: GCA_013397565.1. NCBI lineage: Eukaryota > Metazoa > Chordata > Aves > Passeriformes > Ptilonorhynchidae > Ptilonorhynchus > Ptilonorhynchus violaceus. The sequence goes on along the minus strand of VZRJ01001288.1, from coordinate 71,103 downwards.
TGAACTGTGGGGGATTAGAAAGAAGTGGACCTGGATGGGCAGCTCCACAGCCACTTGCAGACAGGTTTCCTGTGCTTTCCCATTAGGGCTGTCAGAGCTGTTACTGGAGAGGGGCTGTTCAACTGAACAAGTTAGGAAGTACCAAATGCAATGGCTTAAGAAGGAGTGACTCCTCCCATTTGCAAGAAGTGGGTGCATTTGCATGCATGAAGGCAGGGATTTGAATGGCAATGGTGAGATTCAGGCCTTTTGTGTCTGGAGAGGGACTGAGGTTGTGTAATATGGGAGGTGGTGAGGTTAGAGGTGGTGTATGAAGGGTGTTCTCGTTGTACAGCAGCATCTGATCTCAAATGACACCTTTTGAAGGCCTGCGTTACTCATCTCAAACATTCAGAATTCATACCTGAGCGTCCAATTTCATGAAAAATCAGTCTATAGCATGTTGTGACCTTACTTTCCAGTTTCCCTTTGAACTTTCAAGTTTACCTCTCAAAGCAGGAGATTTTCAAAGTGATTGTAGAAGTGGCAGAATTCCAGTGATTGGGAGGGAAAAGGTCAAGTTTATCATCATCCCAGCAGATTGTGAGCGGTGGTAAACTTATAAGCATGGCTCTAAAGTATTTGCTGTTTTTCAAGATTCTCGTGCCTTCTGGAGTTTGGGTTGCCTTTATGTTAAAATTATTTTTTGGGAAAAGCTTTGTTTTCAAAGCATATGGTGTTTCCATCTGGAAATTTTGTACATGGTACTGTCTTCAGGGATAAAACACAGTCTGTGCAGATATATTTAGCATTTATATTACATCTGTATTTATCTTTTAATTACCTAATCCGGAAATTACACCTGAAAGAATGAAACCATTCAAAAGTAGAATTCTCTCCTTGAAACCTGCCTTACCATAATAACATTTTAAGGGGGAGGAGGGGAACACACACACACACAAAACATTTTCCCCTGAGTTTCCCCTGGGGTAAAATTACCCCACAGCATGGCTGGGTATTTATAGCAGAAATTGTCTGCAGTGTACAAATACGTTTACATATTTCGTTATTTCATACAGTGTGGAACTGAGGTACATGGTGAGGGCTGGTGGAAATGGAGTTTATTGCCCCTTTAAATGAAAGGTTTGTGTGTGCTGCTGAAGCCCTCACTGAGGAGGTTGGATCAGACTAATTGCCATGTAAGAGGAGCTGGTGGCAGAGTGGTGTTGGAGCTGTGGGATGCACAGGTACTTCCAGAGCCCAGACCCACTGCACAGTGCTGCTGTCGCAGTAGTTGGCTGGCAGAGATCATTTTCCAGCTCCTTATCTTGTCATGTTCTTGTTGTAAATTGAGTTTATTGCTCCATGGGATGCATGTGGTGGTTTATGTGTTTTTAAAAATGTCTGTTGGTGGTGTTATTCATTGAAGTCTCTTGCCTTGCTCTAAGACCAACAGTCTCATCTCTGGTAGTCTGGGAGTTGTGTTGTTTCCTGGATTACCTGTTTGACCACAGATCTAAAAAACCCTGTCTGAGTCTCACTGAAAAACGTTTTGTGTGAGATACTGTTAACTTCCATATTATGTAGTGACATCTTAAATAATGTTTGTTATCCCCTTTGGTTCTCACCTGCTCTGCATTTGCCACTTGTAAAGCCCTGCAGTCAGCCGCAGGATGTTCTCCCTCTCTCTGGGAGGTGCCTGTGCTGCTGCCCGGCCTGGCTGTGCTTTCCCAGCAGGGCTTCGAGCTCTTGTAGGTGCCAGAATTAGCTCAGAATTGGTTTGAGATATCCTTGTGGGTAAAGTGAGAGGGGCTGTGCTGCTGTGGCTCAGGTGTGTGTTACCTGAGAGTGTTGGCTCAGGACCAGAGCAGGTGGTGTGACTGCAGCAGAGCCCAGGAGGCACAAGAAATAATGTTTCTCTCTTAGCTGGTGTGTCAGCCTGCAGTGTGGGTTTACTGGTCAGAAATCTTTTTCTCAGTCTGAGCATCACCTGCCTGGAAAGGCAGACAAAAGGAATAGGGACTTGGTGATTTTGGGCAGCTTTTCATTGAGGAACAACCGTGAAATGTTTTAAGACTTCTGCTCTTTTTGGGTGCAGATCTTATCTTAGTAATCAAAGCCTTATGGATTGGCAAGAGGTGAGAAGTTTTAAGAGTGGTTAATTTGAAATGATGCAAAATGTGATGTTTATGTTTAACAGTAAACTGCCATTTTTTTAGTTTCTTATTGGCAATCAGGCTAAACTAATTTTAAAATAACTTGTGTAGACTCACCTTTATTTATTGCATTCTCTTAGTTGGAAGGTGCCTGTCACTAGTGTGCATGCTGTTTTCCTTCATGCAGGTGGAAACAGGGTGAAAAGAAGCACTTGGGGTTAAATGATTTTGGGCCATGGTTGATTTGACAAAATGTCCAAGTTACAGTTGGGCATGTGTGTTGAATTTCGGGAACAATCAGCACTGGCTTAATTAACTCAGCTTCCTTTGAAGTTAATGGGCATGCCAGCTGATCACCAGTGTAAAATCCCAGGAGCAAAGGCTCCATCCGTGGCTCACTCCATGGTGTGTGATGTTTCCATTTGCTTTTAAAACAGAACTGGATGGAGGAATTTTTTGTGCTGCGTTTTGCTTTTCCAATACAATAAGAAACATCCTAGGAGAGGATTGAGTGAAAAACAGAGACATAATCTGCCACTGGGTTGTTAAAAATCCTTAAGTGTTAAGGAAACTCTGCCAGGCTCCCTTGCTGCGTTTTCTTTGGATTGGGTTCAGTTCCCATTTCCTTGATTCTCTGGGAATCTATTTTTTATCATACCACAGTTGCCCAAATGCTCTTCTGGCTCCTGTGTCTCTTTTCACTTTTGTATTAGTCCCAACAGTGACTGTATAATGTCATTGGTGTATTGGTCAGTCCAATCTTATCAAACTCTTGGAAACTTTTACTACCCAGTTTCTCTCTGCATACCAGCCCAAATGCCTGATAAAATTCTAAAAGATCAGATAAACTCACAGTCGTGCAGCTCCACAAAGGTGGATTTTTGCTGTTTCCGTCAGTTAAGTTTAGCTTGAAGAGCTGGTAGAACAGTATAAAACACTGGAGCAATAAGAATCAACAGAGAACTGCTAGGGGGAGAAACAGTAGTAGGTGCCTGATCTTTGAATCAACTGATAAATTAAGTGTAATCTAGTGAGGTATTGACATGTGGCATTACAGAACAGTCGATTAAAGAATGCAGGCCTGGGTTTGGGTAGATCTGCACATGCAATCTTGGCACGTGGTTCTGTGTCTGGGCCCGGGGAGGGGGGGGTGAAAATCATGAATGAAGCAGAAATCAACGAGAGGATTGGCAGCCTCTTTCCAAGTGCCATCAATTCCTCAGCAAGTAGGATTTTATTCTGAGGGACAAATATCAGGACTTTCGTTAGCTTTTTTCTCCCTCATCTCTTTACTCGTCTTTCTAATGCTTCCTCCCTGCCTTGCTCTTTCTTACAGGCGCTGGCATGGGATCCAGAGATATCCTTGTGGGTAAAGTGCTAGTGCCAGAAATGCTTCCCATTGTTGCCTTCTCAGGATCTAATTTTGCCTTCTGACAAGCCCAGCTCTCAATGTCACACACTGACATGCTGCTGAAGAGCTGCTGTAATTGGCAGAGGATATAACTCACAGGCTTTGTCATTTAAAGCCAAAGTTTCTTCTTCTTTTGCTTCTAAGACCCGCGAGTGATCCCAGAGTAGCACCTCGAATTCCCAGCCTGGTTGATTTGTGCCTTGGCCTTTCTGTGCTTGCCCCTGCGTCCAGGTAGCTGTGAACAGAATGTGCTCTTGATATTGCTGAATGATAGAGGGGCCATCAAATACTTCTCATGTTCTGCTGTAAAAAGCAGTAGTCATGCAGATTGTTTTTAAATATAAATCCATAGTAAACGAAGCCTTGGAAGGGCCCACTTGAGTAAAATCTGTATTAAAAAAAAGAAATTCAGCCGATCCTCTCCCTCACTTTAAACTACTGTTAGAAGCCAAATAGTGTCTAATCTCAGGTTTTCTACTGCAGTGGCAACTAACAGTTAAGTAGCATTGAGCTGTAAAAGCCTGTAAGTTCCTTTATAATTGTGGAGTGTATGTAAGTTTACAGTTAAAATTTAATTTTTGTTGATCTTTGTTCCTTCCTTTTTCTAGTCTGAAAAGTATCCTGTAATTAGATTCAGTTTTACAACACTGCTATTAGTGCAAACTGCAGTGGTTTTGTATTACAATTCATAGCCAGATATTAAAAGAACAAATACAAACCACAGTGAAACCCGTTGTGTTATAAACACAATCTATTCCAGACTGCAAGAAGGCAAAACCCTCAAATTAATAACAAAAAATCTAATGGCAGAGAATATTAAGGAGTGTAAAGAGCTAAATAAAAGTCAATTTCACACATATAATACTTATTTAAAAATACCTGCATGCAGACTAAGTGAAATCCACATGCTCAGCTTCAAAACCAGCCAAGTACAGGAAGAGCCTTACTGGTTGTGAATGCTAATGTTGTTTAAAGGAACTTGCTAAATGTTGGAAACCTCTTTCGTGGTTGCCTGAGAAGCTACAGAACAACAGGAAAGTAACTAATCACTCACTTCTAGTCTCTGTAGAGTGAAGTTAAGTGTGTTGCTAATACAGAAAATCATATTATTTTAGAAACAGTGTAAACCCTACGATAAAAATATGCACATATTTGTGTACATTGCTTAGGTGTATATAATAGATATTACAGACAATTTCCAGGTTTAAGCTTCTAATTGGTGTTTAAATTGCCCATTGCATACTGCTGTGGGCTGTTTTTTCCTTGATCAGATAAAATACTTTGAAATTCTGGGTCAGCAGTTGGTACTGTTGTTTCAAAATCCTCTAAAACTACTCTTTATGTAAGCAAAATACTGTTGGGAGCTTAAGGTTGGAAACGGGATTTTCAATTTTATTCCAGTGGGTACAAGTAAAGGTCTGTGCTCACCTGGGCTGCAGCTGTTAACTCTCAGATGACTGAACGTATTGTGATGTGTTATTTTTTGAATAGATACAGTTTTAGTTAACAAGAAATGTAGTTTTTCACTGGTGTGGATTTGTTTGTCAGTAAGAGAAGTAGGTAAAAGCTGTGTCTGGGGCACCAGGCATGTGTGACACTGCTGTTTGTTTGGAACTCCCATCCTGCTCCTTGCTGGGGTAGAGGATTTTCCCCGTACATCACAGGTGGGCGTTTATGGACATCCTCCAGAGGAAAAGTCTAAACCAATCCAGCTTCCCCATCTTTACCAGGACGGGATTCAGTGTCCGCTTTACATCGCATTTACCAGATAGTGCAGTGTTTTCATCAGAGCTGCCTCACCATCTGGGAGAAGCAATTCCCGAGCAGCTTTGTCACCCGTCAGTGCTTGCTTTCATTGTTTTAATCCTTCAAAGGGCCCTTGTGAGCGAGCCGTGACCCCGGATCCCGGCGCACACAGCGGGGCTATTTCGGGCGCTGGATTCCCGAGCGGCTCTCGGCGCTGCCTCTGGCCCTGCCGGCCCCGGGCTGTGTGAGCGCGGCTGGCGAGGAGCGCCTGGGACTCGCTGCTCCAGCGCGGCCCGGCAAAGGGTGGCGGTCTGCAGCTGTTTGCAAGGGCTGCTGGACTATTTCACCGGCTCTCAGATGTGTATGGCTGCTATCTCAAATTTAATTTCAAGAGGCTTGGTTTTTAATAACTCTTGTTGTTGTTGTTTTCTTGACATTTGGGGCACGTGGGAAGGGAGAGGTGGGCTTCACACTGTGATGCCCCCACCCACTCGATGGGTTTTAGGGGAAGGTTGTTGGATTTGCTCTGGGCACTGAGTGGGAGAAACAACAAAATTCTCAGGAGGTTCAATAACAAACTTTTACTTGCAAACTTTAGAACAATAAGGTACTTGGCAAATTTTGAAACAACACCCAGACCAGGTAAGGCACTTAACAAGCTTTAATCTATCCAACACCACAAGGTGCCAGAGATGATTATACAGCTTTGCATGTTTTACACACTGTTACATACTTTAGCTAACCAGACTAAATCTTTTTTTTCCTTAAATTTCTTGATTACAATTGTTTCTTCTTCTTGTTTGGAGCCCCTGTCATAGCAAATGTATGTAATTATGATGTTCTGCCATCGGGGAAAGGTTCCAGGTTTTTCAGAACTTTGTTTCAAACTTGTTTTGAAAATGCATTTACAAGTGGTGAATGGAGCTTTAGCTAAAAATCTTTCACCTTTACTTCAGTATTCTGTGTGTGTGTTTGCTTGTTCCACACCTCAGAGCTAATCAATAGTCAGGCCAAAGGCTTTGCAGCTTTGTTAAGCAGCTGGGTACGGGTCTGGAGTGACTGATTTGCCTTCAGCAGTGACCTTGCCGTGATGGAGAGAATGTTGTGCTTGTCTGCCCCAGCTCTGGCCTGGGCTTTCCCCTTCCTCAGCCCATGCTCGCCTTGGCTGGATTCCTCACAGAGCTGCTGCCGTCCAGCTCTTAGCAAAGTCAGCTCCCGACCGTGCAGCACGTCCCAGACAAATTATTGGGGTGACGTTTAGGGCAGAGCTTTGATTTGTGTGCTGACAGACCCCAACCCCCGCAGGTCGTCCACGCGGCCGGAGGTGGCGAGCATCGAGCCGCTGGGGCAGGACGGCTGCCGCTGCTCGCAGAGGGCCCTGGTCCAGGCGCGCTCCTCGCAGCCCACGCGCCTCACCACCATCATCTCTGCCGAGGATACACGTAAGTGCGAGCCTGGCTGAGCACACCGCTGCTGCTGAGGGGCGTCCTGTGTCCTCCGCAGGCAAAGCAGAGATTTAGAAGTGCACAGACAAGAAATTTCAGCTCATGGGCACAGTCATTTGAGACTTTCCATGGGCGTGGGTTTTAATTTCTGTTTGCCTCAGATAAGCGTTAATGATATTAGTGATACATCCAGGAAAAGAGTAATTCTTAAAAAAAACCCCCAAACCCACAAATAGAGGGGGTGCCTGAAATTTAAAAAAGTATTTACTAAAAATTACTAAGGCAAATTCAGGTATTTTGCATTTGAAAAAGATGGAAGTTGCTTTTGTGTCTGTCACAATGTACCTGGTTAGTTTTTATAGTGCGAGATAGGCAAAGCCAGATGGTCAGTTAAATGCCTTGCAGTCACTAATGGAAGTAGTTTATGGTGGTTCATTGTCTGTGGGTAAAAGTCATTAATTTCTCTGGGACGTGAATCAGATCTGAGGATGGCAATGTAGCAACTCTGCATAAGCACTCAGAGACAACACCTGTAACTATTGGTGTAGCTGGAAGTCAGAGTTTCTGCAGATCTATTCTGAAGTTCAGTGAGGAAGGGAACTGCTTTTCTTGCTTTCTGAGCCACCATTTGACCACAAGTTTCTTCATCGAGATCACGACCAAGTTTCAGTTCCTTCAGTCTCAGNGGCAGAGCTTTGATTTGTGTGCTGACAGACCCCAACCCCCGCAGGTCGTCCACGCGGCCGGAGGTGGCGAGCATCGAGCCACTGGGGCAGGACGGCTGCCGCTGCTCGCAGAGGGCCCTGGTCCAGGCGCGCTCCTCGCAGCCCACGCGCCTCACCACCATCATCTCTGCCGAGGATACACGTAAGTGCGAGCCTGGCTGAGCACACCGCTGCTGCTGAGGGGCGTCCTGTGTCCTCCGCAGGCAAAGCAGAGATTTAGAAGTGCACAGACAAGAAATTTCAGCTCATGGGCACAGTCATTTGAGACTTTCCATGGGCGTGGGTTTTAATTTCTGTTTGCCTCAGATAAGCGTTAATGATATTAGTGATACATCCAGGAAAAGAGTAATTCTTAAAAAAAACCCCCAAACCCACAAATAGAGGGGGTGCCTGAAATTTAAAAAAGTATTTACTAAAAATTACTAAGGCAAATTCAGGTATTTTGCATTTGAAAAAGATGGAAGTTGCTTTTGTGTCTGTCACAATATACCTGGTTAGTTTTTATAGTGCCAGATAGGCAAAGCCAGATGGTCAGTTAAATGCCTTGCAGTCACTAATGGAAGTAGTTTATGGTGGTTCATTGTCTGTGGGTAAAAGTCATTAATTTCTCTGGGACGTGAATCAGATCTGAGGATGGCAATGTAGCAACTCTGCATAAGCACTCAGAGACAACACCTGTAACTGTTGGTGTAGCTGGAAGTCAGAGTTTCTGCAGATCTATTCTGAAGTTCAGTGAGGAAGGGAACTGCTTTTCTTGCTTTCTGAGCCACCATTTGACCACAAGTTTCTTCATCGAGATCACGACCAAGTTTCAGTTCCTTCAGTCTCAGTGTGTTGTGTCACTGGCTGAATTTGAGGTGCATCATTGTTGTTGTTCTTGATTAGCACATCCAGTGTTGTGATTTCTTGTGCTCTTTCCGATGTCTCTTGAAGTGACTGGACAAGTGCTTCGCTGTGATGCCATTGTTGATTTAATTCATGGCATTCAAGTTGTGTCCACAACGAGAGAGCTTTATCTGGAGGATTCACCACTGCAGCTCAAGATTCACGCTTTGGATTCTGAAGGTAAGAGATTTGCTAGTAGAAGATTAAATATCTGTTGTAAGTTCTAATTATATGATCTGTGCCCTGGCTTTTTTGTGACACAATTGATTGTTTGAAGCCAAGCAGAGAATTTTAAAGGGAGTTCTCTGGATAATACATTGTGAAGTTGTCTGTTCTTTCTTTCTCTTTTGAGCTGAGGTAGTCTAAAGAATTTTGCAAAAGGGCATTTTTTCTGACACCAGTCAGGTATCCAACAGCAAGTTTGGAAGTGATGTTGGAGACCAACCACCTTAATTACTTGCTTAATTACTAGCTGTTAATTACTACAGAAACACTGACTTTTGGGAGGTACCATTTAGGCTCATAAGAGTCAGTGCCTTTGGACTGAATGCATCATTATTTAATAGAAGCAAAAAATTTCTGCTTTTCATACTGTCTGTAGCATGAGAAAAAGAACCATGGTCTGGTAAGAATTTTGTGCTTAGGTTTCAACAATCAATTTTTATGCACACATAACACACAAAGCAAGGGATTTCTAGGACAACTACTAAAAGGAAATAATGTATGGAGCACTATGAAAGGTTGGATTATTTGTCTTGGGTACTTACTGAGCCCATCCTACCTGTGTTTGTAAACCATGAATGCCAGGTGAAGTATGGTGATATGTTAATAATGAAAAGTAAATTTGTTTTTATCCTCTGTGTAATGTTGGATTCTTAGCTTGGTTTTTGTGCAAACTCAAGGGTGCTCAGTGTGTGGTTTTCCTCGGAAGCCACCCAGGCCAGAGGAACAGGAGCAGTGGTTCAAAACCCACAGCGAGCATTTCATTGGCATGACTGAAATGAGATGCTGGTTAGAAGCTCTAAACTTCCTCGTGTAAACTTAGGGGCTCATGATACACTCAAAAGCTTTGAAAATCAGTTCCTTTTGACCCAAATAACCTTGGGATGCATCCCTGGGAGACCTTTGGACATATTGGACTCTCAGTGGGCTTTCTGGGCGCACTTTGAAAAAGAAAATTCAAGAGCAGCGGCAAGTTTACTGAAGGACATAATTGTTCAGGACAAATGAGACACTTGAATAAGGTGGTTTTGAATGACTTTTTTTTGATATTCAGGAGGTGAAAAAATCAATGTAATTATCCAGCTCAGTGAATATTGGCAGACAGTGTGCTCAGATTTGCTGAAAACTTGCACCAAGAACAGGTGTCAGGGCTGTTCTGCAGCCTGTGTGAGAGGGAGAGGGGGTGCTGTGGGTGAGTGTTGTTTGTGTCCACGGTGCAGAGACACAGCTTGTTCCCTGCTTTGTAAAGTCATTAATTAGGCCCTAGAGGTGCACCAAGGAGGATTTGTTTAGGGCTGGTGACAGTTATTGCATCTTATATTGCAGATTATTGCATCTGGAATGGGTCAGACTATTCTTTAATATTGATAATTCTACTCCTGTGTGTATTGATATATCTTAAGGAATAGTTACTTTCCTTATTCTTTTTGATATATATATATATATATATACACTTACATATATTTCAGTTATTTTTTCTTAAGCTGTATTTTTTATCTGTTACTTTAATACATATTGGTCTTGTACATGTTTTTAATAAGCCATTTCAAATGCAAACTTGATCCTCAATGCTACTTTACAAAGATTTTTCAAAGATTACTAATGCAAGAGACAAAGATGGTCGTGGAGAACTTTGGCTAAATTAAGTATAGAGTTTAGAGGGGAAAAAAGTCATATTGTTTTCTTTTATCTGCTGAACTTTTCTCGAGTTATTTTATGATAACAACTAGAAGTGAGTTAAATGAAAGACTTAAAAATGTGCATTTCCATTTTTTTTGGCTAAGACTTTACCTTTATGTAAAGGCAAAACGTGCATCATTAAAGAAAGATTTGAATGCATGTTAAATAATTGAGTCTCAACTTCAACTATATTGACTTGTGTGGTTGGAGTTCTGTGTTTACATTCCTGTCTGTTTGGGATTTGGAACTATCTGCAGTAAATTGTATAGAAATGGGAGAAACATCATAGGTTGTGCATTGTGTTGACTTGTCTTAAAGTATTTTGTGGCTTAAAAATGTTATCACCTTTAAACATAACTGAATGATAATTTTGCAGTGATTATTACTTTAATACAGATTTAAATGTCAAAGGGAGTAACACAAATCAAAATATAATCCCTTAAAATACTCGGATTTCTGTTCCGTATTTATTTGTGCCAGTGGACACTGCAATTCAGAGCAAGAGTCATCTTAAAGATTGAAAGATCCTTCAGATCAGCAGCTCATTACACTTTAATGAAATCCTGACAAATCTTTGTTTTCAGCCTGTTTATTCGTTTCCATTTCTTTTTACAATTTACACTTTTTTGTGTTCTCGTGGTTCACAGTTTATGGAAAGAAGGTGCTCAGTCTGAGTTATTTGAGTAAAGATTTACTGCTGTTACGGACAAATCATGGTTGTGCTCAAACCTAAAATGATGTGTATGGAAAGTGCAGTTCATTGGTGTTGTGAACTCAGGTTACCCAAATGGGATCTCAGATCTGCATGTTTTAAAATGAGAGATTGTTTAGCAGAGTTTTTTCATGTCTTGCTCATATCCAAGAAATAGTAAGGTGTTTATGGTCAAAAGTGACAGGAGGTGGTGGGTGCCAAGGACATGTTGGGGGCTGACAAGTGGAGGAAAGGTGGGGACACCTGCACCCATCTCATGGGCTTTGTGGGAAACATCATGGAATGAACAGAAGAGAAGAGAGGAAAGCGAGCTAGCTGGTGGTTTTTAACTGAATACCAATGGTTCTTCTTGGAGGGATAAGGCTGAGAAATTTCCTGGGGAAATAAGTCATGGTTTATGTTCCAGGAAGACTCTGTGCTTGTTCTGTATTTTTGATTTGTAGGAAACACTTTCAGCACCTTGGCAGGGTTGGTGTTTGACTGGACAGTAGTGAAGGACCCAGAGGCTGATGGCTTCTCAGATTCCCACAACGCACTGCGGTAAAGTCATTTCTTTTGGTCTCAAAAGTTTCATGTCTGTTCAGTTTCGTGTGTAAAAATACTTCCCCACATCTAGGCAGTTTGCTGAACTGGTGCCTAAAATAATAATGCTTAAGGGTCAGTTGTTTGTGGGGTTTTTTAAGTGTCTACCTACTCGACAGCCTGGGCGCTTTCATCTCTGTTTAATTTAACTGATAGTATTAATGAGTAGCCCTGGTAGCTCTAATGCAACAATTAGAAATAAATAGATGCAGTTGTTGACCTTGCTGAAACATCTTCTGCAAAAGGAAGATTTATCAGTAAGATTATCTCAGAATTTCAGCAGAGTTTTATTTTTGATTTTTTTTTAAGGAAAAAATGTTGCCTCCCTTTTCAGAAAGGAGCTCTCCAAACTTGAAGAGTTTCAGGTGTGAGTCAGCACTTGATTCTGGTGTTGAAATTGTTTTGAAAGTAGCTAATCTTTAAATTGGCATGGGTTGAGTGCCTGCTTGTGAGCCAGATACAGCTCATAGGGCCAGGTGAAGTAATTGAATGAGATATTCAATATATTGTCTTTCAGACACAGCAATGAGTGGAAAACAGTTGCTTCATACGTAAGCCATGGTCCTGGGTTCATCACCTGTATTGACTTACAGACTTAAGTTAACTGGATGTTAGAAGTGCCGTGTTTTGTGGCACCTTCTGTCCAAAAGTCTTGGAAGTGCTTTTCAGTTCACTCATATGATAGTGTTTTTCAGCATTTCTGTATGATAAGGAAGTATTTCCTCCATTTAGTGGAGGTTGAGTTCATGCCCAAAAGTCAGAAGGCTCACCTGTGACACAGATAGGAGTAGAATCCAGACTCTTATGGTTTTTTTAAAGCTAATTTTCCTTCCTATGTCTGACACCAGACCATCTTTGGCCTCTGTTTTGGTGAAGATGTTTTTTCAATTATTATTTTATTAAGCATGTGCACTATGCAGTTTTGCAGTGGTGACTTCATTATTCTGTTCTCCAGTGGCTTCAGACAAATTTGAGTGTCCACCCTTACCCAGCTAACCAGAATTGAAGGCTGCTTAGCAGTACATTACTGGGATATTTTCCAATTTGGACTCCAAGAGTTCCATCTTTGCACGGTCACCATTTGGTGTCAGCACCCCAGGATCCTGTTGTTTAGCAGCAATATGTTAGTATTCATTTTATTTTATGTCATGGTGAATTCTGGCTTCACTCAGCATAAATGTTGGTAGAAAAAATGTGTCCCTGATGTGTATGAATTTGACCAGTCTGCAAACCCATGAAACGTGGAGTTTTCTCACAGAACAGTTTACAGACACTTGCTGAGTACAGCTTCAGCCAAAAATTCCCTTACATGAAGTAGATTCAAACTCATGCAGCAGAGGCCTATGTTTGTCCAGAAAACAGCTTCTGTAGGTGGATTGAGGGGCATAAAATAATCTAGGAAATGACAGCTTCCTTTAAAGGACCTGGCTTTGTTCGTGTGATGTTTCCCTGTGAGGATACCTGTTCTCCTACAGAGCACAATGGTTAACAGCCAGCTTCCATCCTCAAACCTGTATTCCAAATGCACTGCAAGTGGAGGAAGGGTAGCAAACAAGGCTTTGCTACTGGATAAACACAAACTGATTTTGCAGCCTTAAAGAAACAACATCCCAGCATTAGGGGGAAAGCCTGGTAAGCCCATGATACACCTGAAGCTGCAGGTGTGAGTGAGAGCCAGAATGAATGGCTTGGTGGGACTGGATATCCAAGTCCTCCTCCATATGGAGCTTTTTCTTTCACTATAAGTATTTGCTGGATGTGATTTTAACCAAACAAATATTGATACATGTTCTGCTGTTAGTACAGCTATGGTAACATAAAAGTGTTCTAATGGTGGTACAGCTTTGCAAAATAAATTATAAACTGTCATAAATATGTTAATATCCATAACTGTTCTCTGTATGGCTGTACTCATTCTGCTGTGAAAGTGCACGTAAAGCCAAGCAGATGATGTGCATACAGAAGGTGGCAACCTGTAAAACATGCTCCTCTTTCCATTTCTGTCCTGTCATCTACCCATTCGTGGCAAATTCTTTTCCTCTCTTTTGTCACTTCCCGTTGAAATTCCTGACAGTTCCTACAAGTGTTCTGCTTGTGGGTTATTTTCACAGTTGTTTATTAAATGCATCCTGGCTTCTTGAGAGGTCAAAGTTATGTTCTGGGTTTGTTGAGCTGTTGCTTTTATAAACATAAGCTTTGGGTCTTCCACATCAGTTACTCTACAATAGAGTTTTTGCAGTTTCACCTACTGTACAAACTGGAGGGGTCATTGTAGACAACATGTGCAGTCTTCTGATAGCTCACAAGCAAGCTTCAAACAAACTGTTATCTGTCACAGAAATTAGCTGCCCACATCTTGAAGAATGAATAAAATTTGGCTATCTGGTCCCAGGCAAACATATTCAATTGGCTTAAAAATGGAAGTGGCTGGGAATAGATGCTGGTGGTGCTTCTCTGTGGTTTGCAAAGGTTGATTAACAGTTTTTTGTTCACTTTTTGATTCACCTTTCAGTATACTCAAGTTCTTAGAATCCACTTATATCCCACCTTCCTATATATTGGAGATGGAAAAAGTTGCCAAGCAAGGAGACACCATTCTGGTGTCTGGAATGAAAACGGGGAGTTCTAAATTAAAAGCAAGACTACAGGAAAGCATCTATAAGGTAAGAAACTTGTGTTCATCCTTAGTTTTTTTAGTATTTAATATTACAGTCCAGTGTTACAGGAGTGCTGCGTGTTTGCATTGTGGATGTCAGTATTGGGTTGATTCTACCCCTCATCACAAGAGATGACACCCTGGGAGGGCTGGAGTTTGGTGCAGTGACCCAGCCCAGGACAGTGCATGTGCCAGAGTTCATTTCTAAACCCCTGGCACAAGGCCTGTGGCAGAGGAATGCACTCCCAGTGCTTCCATACAGTTTAAGTTTTCCTGGTATCCATGCTCTGTATACAGCCAGAATCACAGCATTGGCCCTTTAGACCTTCTAAAAAAGAATGAACTAGAACACTTCAGTTCTTTTTTTCAATTTCAATATAGAACAAGGTTTGCTGTGTTGGAGATATCTTTATTTCCTGTTGTGCTTGAAATGAGTGTCATATGAACACTTTCTACATTCAGTTCTACCTCATGAGGTTTCCAAAGAAGGGCTTTGAGATCTGAATGTCAGAGCTACCAGAGGGCCCAGCTCCAGTGCTGGGTGCTCTTCCCAGCTGCTGTGGAGATCTGGGATGGCTCTTTCTTTGTAACTTGGGCTGACTGAGATTTTCATTTTACTCTGGGAACAGAGGTTTTTTTTCTCTTAATAGAATTTACAAACATCTGTGAGAGTTTTTATTATATTTTATTTATCATTGTGCTGGTATCAGCTTAATACTGCACCTTAAAAATCTCTTTATAAAACAAGGGGTTTCTGAAATTCATCTCATCTCTGCAGTCTGGTTTTGCAGGTTTGTGTTACTACATGTTGTACTTCATGTTTCTGCTTAAAGCAGAGTTGCCTTGTGCTATATGACCCATACCTGAAAAAAGTGTTCCACTAAGATATGATCTACATGCATGTAACACTTGTAAGGTGGCACGGGTAGTAGTGCATGTTAAGAATTGTATTTTTGTTACAAAATTTACTTTAGTTCTGCCTGATTGTACTGAGCTTATGCACATATTCTGCATTTTATCAGTCTTTTTCTTTTTCAAGTGCTTGTAGCTTGGTTAGTTTTCTGGTTTAATATTTATGTTTCTCAATTAGTTTTGGACAGATACTGTGAGAGAAATTGAAATAATATTGTTCTGTTTGCAATTTTTTGTCTTTCTGGTTAGTAGTTCCTTTGAATCTTTCATGCTGCCCGACTGCACATTTTCAGTGAACATCCCTCAAACAACTGTAGGAGAATTTATACAATTATTTCTTGTATTCCTGATTTAATAGACCAGTGAGTTGGATGCAGATTCCTCAGTGAAGTTATAATGGATATGCTGTCTGGAGGTGCCATGTTTTACAGGGGGAAAGATGAATTTCTGAATGTCTGAATGATCACTGAGCATCTGTCTCAAGTTTTTCTGTATTTTTCGAAATGCTTTTCATACAGACATGGTTTTTTTCTTCATTCTTGTGAATCTCTGTACATTCACTGTCCCTTGCATTGCCCTGTTGTGACAAAATTTGAGATGAAAATAAAGAGCCAATTGCAGCAAGTGATATTTTTCACTTCTAGATTCTAAGTTCCTGCCGCATGGTCTGTTTCAAACAAATGAGCTGCTTTAAATGTGGTTACTTTTTCTTTTTCTTCCCCTCTCCATGAACAGGATGTACACCCTGCAGAAGTCAGATTGCTTATTTTGGAAAACATCCTTTTAAATCCAGTATATGACATTTATCTTCTGGTAGGAACATCAATTCAGTACAGAGTTCAGAAACTGAGGCAAGGGAAGATCACAGGTTTGTTCTGTTCTTTTATTTTTATTTTTTAATGCTTTGTGTGAATTTTTAACTGCTGTGAAATTTTTAATTGTGTTTAAACTACTTTGTTAATATTTAATACTGTTTTCCTAAGGCACACAATGATACAGCTGTTTAGTTCTTTCAGTCAAAAAAAAAGTGACTATAAAGAATATACTCTTGCAGATTTGTCAAGGATGTGAAGGCAAGGGTAAGTTAGAACAGGAGCTAACACTGCCATTTTAGATGTTCACAGTCACTGAGGAACTGACTGACTTTCTTAGCTAAATCGGATTTAGATTAGTAACTTTTCTAACAGGAAATGTTTTATTGGCAAGCGAATTTGCTCCACAAAGTGGAGCCTCTATAAATGTGGGTTAGCTGGCTTTATGCCCATTTAAAAGTGCATTTCCCTTTTTTTTAGTTGTTTCTTTTGAAGCTGGAAATGAGTTGGATGTAGGTCTAAATAGTGAGATGATATTAGTTGGAAATTGCAGTTTCAAAGATACTAAAGTTTGCCAAGAAGCTCATTTTGCGTGTGTTAATAAAATGACAGAAGTGCTATTTTTACAAGACATTAAAAATACTGATTTAATAGGTGCACTAGGCATCAATAAAAAATAATCAGCAATAAATAGCAGCAGCCAAACACTGACACACCTTCTTTTATTGTTTCATATGTTGTCTTGTTTTACACACAGAGATAGTGATGCCATCTGATCAGTACGAGCTGCAGCTCCAGAACAACATCCTCCATCCCAAGGGAGATCGGTCCCGGCCGGTTGCCAAGTTGGACCAGGCAACATCCATTGTAACTGCATTGCAGCAGGGGCAAACTAACCTCATCCTGGTCCACAAGAGTATCCTTCCTAAGGCATGCTTTTCCACCCACCACTTTGTGACAGGAGACAAGCTTGCCACCCTGTGCAACACAAAAAGAAAATTGTCCTCATTTGCACCCAGAGTCTTGAAAATCAGCAGCACTGGTGGAGCCAAGGAAAGCAGCACTGCTTTGAACTCAGTCTCAGCAGAGCTGTCTGATGCCTTGGAATGTTCTAAGAAATTAGGTTGGCAAAAGATCAGTTAAATCATGTTAATTTTTATATTTCGATCATTATATTCTCCAGTGAGATCTCTCCAAAGTGCTCACTGTCTTGCAGTGAAGTGGGGATAACGTTTATTTGCGGTGTACAATGAGCTTTAAAACAGCCAAGGAGGCACAAGGAACGCCAGGAAAATGCTGATCTTTACTTGACTTGTACTAAACTTGCCCGTTCCTTTACTGAGCCCTCAGGTATCCGCATGCAGGGGGTGTCCAGGCTGCCCAACAGCACTGTCTATGTGGTACATCCTGCATATTTAGGTTGGTAATGGCTGCATCTTCCTGATTGCTTAATGCAAATTCTTGCCTTGTTTCTGCGATTTTCGTGCTGTATATCCACGCTTCCATTTCTTGTGTTAGTTTTCACAGAAAAGTAATTTTATTCACAAAAGTAGCTCAATGTGAAATAGGTTTTATGTATTTTCTTTTATCTCTGTAGTCAGCAGCTTATAATAATGAATGTTCAGCTGCAGAGTGTGGGCACCAGAAGCAAAATGCTTTTATCCATTAGATAAAGAGGCTGTTGGTTTGTGCTGTTCAATATTTCCTGTTTTGTAGGATTTACAGTTCATCCAGGTGACAGATGGGTCCTGGAAACGGGCAGACTTTATGAAATTACAATTGACGTGTATGATAAATCAAGCAATAAGGTCTATTTATCTGATGTAAGTTGAAATGTTTATATACTTTTTGGTGACTGTCTCCTAAATCCTGACTTGCTTTGAAATGATTTGAGTGGTTTCTTATTTACATTGAGACAGGACAGTGCAAAACATGTTGTTTCTTGCCTTTTCCTTTTTTCCATTTGTTTTGTTGTTGTTGTTACTTTTTTAAAATAAAGCACTCTGGGTGATTCATGTGAAATTATTGGGAGTCATAAGTGCTGGAGAAAAAAAATGGAAGAAATCACACAGTGCCCTTCAGATTGGATGGGGCTTGAGGCAACCTTAAATCATCTACTCCCTGCCATGGGCAGGGACACCTTCCACTATCCCGGGGTGCTCCAAGCCCCATCCAACCTGGCTTTGGACACTTCCAAGGATGGGGCAGCCACAGCTGCTCTGGGCAGCCTGTGCCAGGGCCTCACCTTCCTCACAGGGAAGAATTTCTTTCTAAGTTCTGTATAGCAGGTACCAAATATACATAGTTCTTAAAAAAACTACAAAGAAAAGTAAATTTAAGTAGTTCATTTGCAACAAGAAAAATTTTATTAATTTATTGCGTTTCAGAGTATCAGAGATACGGGAATGTTACTTAATTTGCACATAGCTAGTTTTGGAGATACAGATCTGAGTTTAAGCTGGAGCTCAGCAGTGTGCTGTTGAGGCAGTATATGCATGTGTTCTTCTGTGTTTGAGTGACAAAATTAAGAAATTACTGTAAAATATGAATGATTTGTAGTATAAATAATGATACTTTCTTGTTAAATTACACGTTGCTGATAATTTTAAAAAGAAAACTTTCTGCGGCATTAATGCTGTGTCTAAAGGTAAAATCTTACTAAAGACTGAAACTTGCACAGGGAAAATCTCTAATCAGTTCCAGCAATGTCTTTGAACTATGTTATTAAACAATAGTTTTCTCACTGATGTACTGCTGTATGTTTATGGCATTCTGTCCACTATTAATGTCAGTTACCTGTGGCAATTTGTTTCATGTTCTGGTTTTAGAACATCAGAATTAACACAGCGCTGTCCAAAGAATACTTTGAGGTGCTGCAGTCATCTCTGAATGGATCCTATCATTATGTGAAGGCAATAAAGGCGGGTCAGACCACTATTGATGCTGCACTGACATCAGTGGTTGATCAGGTGGGTCTTTAGGAAAATTTCTGCTTTAATGGTAGGCCTATAAATGATTTAGCTGTGCAGTAGTAACTTCATAGTGAAAAAAAACCCAAGAATTACACAGGTCTGAGCTGTCTTTGTTTGAACAGATTAAGAACCAAAATCTAAAATGCTTTCCTCGTGGAATCTGTCAATTAAATCAACAGGGGGTTTGCTTAAATAGAGACTGTGGGACTTTGGTCCCGAGCGTGTGGCAAACGCCTGTTCAGGCAGTGGTGCACAGCACTGATTTCTTTTCTCGTGGCAGATCCTTGTGTGGGCACAAACCGTTCCCTTGTGCTGGGCAAGGGGCCTCTCACAGGCTGAGGGGATTTTACACTTTATTGTGCTAGGAGCATCACTCTCATACCCTGGCCTTGTTCTGCAGTCAGTTACATTGGGGAAGTTTGCTATCAATTGGTAAGTGACCTTAAATGCTGCAATGAAAATCTGCCAAATGTATCGGCCTGCACATTTCTCCAAATTAATATTCATTAACTTTCTGCTGGTTGGGCAGGCTGCTGAATGTGTGGCTAACTAGGGCACGTGGTGTGGAAGTGAGTTGCTTTTGCTTGAAACTTCAACACTCCAAACCCATTTGCTGTGAAATCATTTTAGTGATTCCTTGAGTAGGATTTAGTAGATCCTTTAATGTGGTAAGCCGTGGTCATTCCCTCTGTCAGAGATGTTCTCTTCAATGGAGAGGGACCCACTGAGAGCTGTTAAAGTTCTCCCTCAGAACTGCAGTAACAGTGTGTTGTGCCAGAGGGTTATGGCATTGCAGTGGCAGCAGAGCTGTAAAGGCCAGTGTTGTGTGGGGGGGGTGAGGAATGAGTCTTTCAGGCTGAATTTTGTACTCAGCTGCTGCAGAGTGGAATGAGCAAAGAGTAAATGCAGATATTAAGTCTCCAGATTAGTCCTCCAGAGGAGGTCTCAAAATAGGAGTAGTGGAAGAGTATTTCTTCTTGCTGTTTACCTTTTAAATAAATGGGGGCACCTGTACCTCCACAGCAGTAATACTCATTTAATACAGCAGCACGCCTCACTGCCAGGAGCTGTTTGCCCACAAGTAACTGTTCATAAGTGATCTTAAATAGTTTTCCTTCTTCTCTCAGATGTTTTCAACAACTTGTCTGTACATAAGGAGTAAGCATTAACTCCTGGAAGCACCGTGGTGCCATTTATAACACTGTGCTCTTGCACTTTGCAGGATGGAGGTGTTCATACCTTACCGGTTCCGGTGCGAAACCAGCAAGATGTGGAAATCTATGTTCCCATAGTTCTTTCACCCAGCATTCTGATGTTCCCTTGGCAGCCACAAGCAGGAGTCTACCAGTACACCATCCAGGTATGCCAAAGAAGTATCCAGCTGCAGGGAGTACTGCTCAGGCAGGCACAGTGAGGCCTGAAACCACTGAGGTACAGTTCACTTTGGATACTTCAGGCACAGTGGCATCCAAAACTTAATTTGGAGGAATTTCACAGGATGTTAGTTACAGGAATTAATATGTAGTTTTAAAAAAGCACCAAGAAACCAACAAACATAAAACCCCCATGACTGTTACCTCTTGTCTTCCCTTGCCTTCCTCTCTCCCTCACACTTGCACCACACACACCTGTGCATGGAGTGATTTGGAATCCAGGAAGCCTCCTACGTACAAAGCTTCACCTTAATTAGAGGCTGCCATTTGCTGGCAAGGACTGGAAGTATGAGTGGGAGTGTGAAGTGACTGCCAAAAGGGCATGACAAGATTAATTAGCAGCACTCTCTCAACTTTGGACATACAGTGTTGTTCACTCGCCACACACCTCATGCTGCTAAAAAGAGTTCTAGGAAGGCAAAGGCCACAGTTTCGTTTACAGAAGGGATCTTTTCCGTATGTTTCTTATGTGTGTCTTTGCTTCCAAGCTGTCAGTTATTCCATATGCTTCATGAAGCAAATGGTTTGTCTTCCAGTATCCAGTATCTCCAGTCTAACTAAGGAAAAGAAAGTTGTGCTTTCTCAGCCCAGCCTCAAGTTCTGCCAGGGGAGGTTTAGATTGGATATTAGGGAAAATTTCTTCGCAGAAAGGGTTGCCAAGAACTGGCACAGGCTGCCCAGGGCAGTGGTGGAGTCACCATCCCTGAAAATGCTCAAAAAACATGGGGATGTGGCACTTGAGGATGTTGTTTAGTGGTGGACTTGATGATCTCAGAGGTCTTTTCCGGCCTTACTGATTCCATAATTTTGTAAAGAGAATCAATCTCATAGGGATTAACCTGCATTCTCCAGTGTAAATGTAAAGGTAACACCCTTGAGTTTAGCACTGCATCTCTACTTATCTGTTCTGTGGCATTAGTTGGGTTTACTTCATGCTATTCCCGACCACGCCAGCAGAGTGTGGTAAAAATTCTTAGTACAAATCTGCATTTTTCACTACTTTATTGTAATTCTGCTGGAGTTTTCCCAGTAAGGGAAAGTAAATGTGTTTCTGTTTCCCACCTCTTCTACAGTTCTATTCTTACCTCACCTTATCTTGCATATATGATGAAGTATCTCACTAGAGAGCATTCCTTCATGATACTGCAATAATTGTGTCAGTAGTACTTTAATGTGATTTTTTTTCCAATAAAAGCATAGAAGCTCTTTTCTCCCAACATTTAAATGAGTTTGCACTTGCTGAATTTCGGTCCTTTTCCGGTTTCTCCATTCCAGAATACCAGTGGTTGTTGACAGCAGCACACACACACACAGCTTGAGTGTTCCTGCCTGTGCATCACTGTTTGCCTCCTACTCCATGGTCTCAGTCATGCTATTTTAAATTGGTGGATAGACTTTTTCTGAAAATAAGTTGAAAGGAATTTTTGGATTTAGCCAAATTCTGTTTATAGCTAAAGTAGCTCCCTCCAGATGGTATCAGAATGCCTGGCAGGTTTTCCTTTGTCAGCTGTCTGGTTTGTGGGGGTTGCTTTGTTCTTATTTGTGCTAATAGGATGGCTTCTGTTGCCTTCCTCAGTCCATGCACAAGAGAAGTGCAGTGCAGCTTTGGGAAGCTGAGCACGCGGAGGTTCCTGTTTTCTGGAGAGGGCATCACTGTCACAGGTAGCAGCGTGGAGCTCCCCTGGCAGGCTGTAGGTAATGATCAGGCTGCAGGGGAAGCTGGTTTACCCTTCCTCTCCTCAGTGCAGACTGACTGCCAGAGAGAAAAAATGTAGTGAGGTGTCTGGGTTTTATGGCAAGGAGATGTGACTTCATACAATCATTAGGAATTGGGTATTTCTATTTTAAGTTTTCTGCTTATCTCCCTGTTTTAATTAAAATACCTTTACAAAACATGCTGAACTCTTGCATTCTTTTAGCTTTTCTCCTCACATCCTGTGCATCTCCTGTCACACACCATTACCTCTTTATCCATGTCTGTGTCCAGTGCTCCTTCTGTAATCAGGTTCTGCACGTGCTCAAAGGAAGGAAGAAGGGAAATGAGTCTTGTCTTCATTGTCTTTTTATCCTCTTTTCCTGGTAGGAGTTACTAGCTAAGCTCCTGCATAATTTAGATTTGTTTGTTTTCCACACTGTCCTTCTAGACAAGATTTATCACCTGATTCATTTTTACTTTAATTGTGAAACAGGTTAAAGGAAGTGGTGAGGAAGTTAAAGAAATTAAAATACATAAAAAATATATGATATACATAAAATAACTGCTCTAGTGTTCACCCTTGTTTTACTCGGATGGAACTTTGACATTTATTTTGGGAGTGTGATAGTCATCTCTTTTTTAACTTACTTTAAACGTTTTCTCAGTAAACCTTCCTGCACAGTATTTGTCCCAACAGACACTTCCTATAGCTGACAATACTGATGTTTGAAACCTTAACTTTTTGCAGCATTGTGATGATTCTGGTTCTCCAGGAGCTGGGATTGCACATCCTGGAGGACAATACTCCATGCTGGCAAATGTTCACGGCCCTTCACTTTGTGCAGTAGCAACCTGCAGGAGATGCTGCCCTGGTCTGGGGCAGTGGGTGTGATGATTTGGCTCTGTTGATGTGACCATAATATCAAATAACTGGTTCTCACCCTTCTGTAGGGAAATTCCACTCCTTTATGGAGTGACATGATTAGGGGAGCTTGACTGATGTGTTGCTGGAGCAGCACTTTTGGTGAATGGCTGCAGGTGTGGACCTGCTGATTTTCAGTGTAAAAATAAGGACGTAATGCCAAGAACAGAAGGACTTCTTCCACCCCCCACCCCCCCATACTTTTTTTTTCCCCTCTTACCTCATTCCCTCCTTTTCCCTTTAAATCCCTTAACAATTCCTATTGAAAGAAGCTGATAGGTGCAGAGCACCAGCTCTGAGACCCCAGATCAGCACTCTGGGTGTCAGCAGCAGGGAGTCAGTGGGAGTTTCAGCAATATGATCATTCCCCATGCCAGACCTCTGGTGTGCTGGTTTGTGGAATGCTGTGCTGGCTGTGAGCACAGAGGGTTGGGAGTCTCCCACCATACTCGTGCAGCTGGGGGAGAGATTGGGATTGGCAGCACTGGTGAGCACAGAGGATATGTGCATGAAGGAAGCTGAAATTAAAATGAATGAAGGGCAGTAATCTTCCCATCTCTCTCGTATTTCACCTTGCTTATTTGGAAGTTCTGAGGTGTTACTTTGTCTGTATTTCCCATTCTCAGTGCATTTCTGGTTTTGTGCGGAATATCCAAAGGCGTGACAGCTAAGAAATGTGAGAACCACATACTTGATTAAATGTTTGAAAGATTTTCTCTCTGTATTCCAGGCTCAGGGTGGAAGTGGCAACTTCAGCTGGTCCTGTTCTAACCAGGCAGTTGCTACAGTGACAGTCAAAGGAGTAATGACGACTGGAAGTGATACTGGGGTCAGTGTTATCCGGGCAACTGATGTTCAGAATCCGTTGCATTATGGAGAAATGAAGGTAAGAATTTTATTTTTCCCAGATGCTTCTTGAATATGGCTTTTGGAAACAGTGAAGGAGCTGAGAATGCCATAGGGATTCCCCTCCCAAAACATTCCCAGGAAGTTTTCCCTGCCTGCCCTGTGAGAGGTTAAGTGATTAGTTTCAGTATGTGCTTTAGGGAATCAAACTCTGTCCACTGCATTAACTTTACTCCCATTTTTGCCCCTTCCTGATTTCCTTGGCAAGTCTTTTTTCATGTGTTGGAAATTATAAGTGCAAGAAGGAGATAGTAATTGACTCCTGGCCTGGCCACCTGAACAGACAAGCCTAACTAAAAATTCATTCTGCGAGGTGAGAGGTGGGTGTTCTCCCTTGATATAAAACGGTGATAGTTGTTACCAAGATGTGCAAGGAACTTTGTCTGGAGAAGTAACTGAAGTGAGTACAGTGCTGCAAACTGAGTGCAGGTGCCTAAGCTGGCCAAGAAAAAAAAAATATTTTAGGAAAATTAGGAGAAAATGGCAATGAAAAGCATAGCTCCCAAGAGGGATTTTGTGATCTCCCTGCAGACAATCCCCTGTTCTTAGGTCATGGTGATCAGTGTGGTGTGGGGTGATGACAGTCCAGGAACAGTGCATGTAGTGGCCCCACAGGGAGGGGTGTGCAGAAGAAGCTGCTCTGGTTAACACTGAAAATCCACATCTTAAATATTTTTCTCCAGAATGTTATTGGTTTGGAGATACCTCCTTCTGTCCTTTGGGCACAAATAAATTACCTTAATGAAACTGTGTCAGTGCTTGCTCTCTTTGTGAGCTGTTAAGAACACTTGGATCTGTAACGTGGTAGAATAGAAACTACAAGGAAATACTACTGTGGTGTATATTTGGCACTGTGAAGAGCACCACTCTGCTGCCTTCACAAACTGAGGCATTTTAATCTCTGCCTGAGCTCTGTGCCCTTTGCAAAGAGCTACACATTGGAATGGAAATGTGATGGAGCAGAGGAAACTTGCTCCTGGCCTTAGAAACTGAGAATGCTGAGCACGTGTGAGTACTGGGCTGCAGGGCTGTTTGTGGGACTGCATGGCCGTGAATGCACTGGGTTTATTGTCGAGGCTGGCAAACAACCTCCAGCTGCCTAAGGCTTCCCAGAGGTGATGGGAAGCACGGAGGTGGATTTAGGAAGTGTGTCTGGCAAGCCCTGGAGCAGTGCACCTTCCTTGGCCATTTAGCAGCTGATGGGGAGCAGGCTCGGTCCGTCAAATATCCAACCATCAGCTGTACAGAACACCTGGAATTGGGCAGCATTCCCATGTGCAGCACTGCTGGAATTGTACTGCACAAAGTCCCTTTGGACAGAAACGTTAAAAATGAGTTTGGCCAAGTCTGTCCTGTAATGAAGAGGGAGCTATGGAAACAGATATCTTTCCTATTTTTTTTAAATTCCTTTCTATTTTCAGTGGTTTTGGTCTATGTTTTGGGAAACATTTCTAACCAAATTTCACTTGCAACAGCTGGGTTTTGAGGGACAGGTTAGCTTGAGGTTTTGCTCAGATTATTTATGTCAATTCTACAAAATGAATCTGAGACGTACTAAACTTTATGTTTAAAATAACTACTGAAATTTTTAAAATAGTGACAAGAATTAAAATCTGTTCAGGATTCTGCTTGTACGCTTGCTCTGAAATAATTCTCTGAACAGTGCAGGATGCTGCTTTTTAGCAGTGCAACAGTTACCAGCAGGAGATACAGGAATGAAGACTTTTTCAGCTAAAACTTCTTATCCTCAAACATAAGTCAAAGCCTGAAGACAGAAAGAAACCTTCTGTCCATGTGAGCTTTCAGAGCAGTGTATTGCACAATCTGAATAGGTTATTTTTGAATGTCTTTGTTCTTGTGTTACGAGTTAGGAGCTGCTTTCTTTGTAGAATAGCTCTTCAGAGTTCTGTTTACTGACCTCAGTGAACAAGTTTGAGTAGTTTCAGGAGTAGTTAATCCACACAGATTACAGCTTCAACTCTGTACCATACGGTTTGGTATCCTGAAGCCAGTTGCAGAAGATTAAGTAGTTAGGATACTGCAAATAAAAGCTTTGATTGTAGTGATTGTTATGAAATCTCTGATCAGTCTGTGGTGGATTCTTTAATAGAAAAAAAAATCAGAATAAGAAACATACAGTTAAGGTTTGTTCATCAACATACCAGCCATTGAATCATAGAATCACGGAAGGGTTTGAGTTGGGAGGGACCTTAAAGCCCATCCAGTCCAACCCCCTGCCATGGGCAGGGACACCTTCCACTATCCCAGGTTACTCCAAGCCCTGTCCCACCTGGCCTTGGACACTTCCAGGGATGGGGCAGCCACAGCTTCTCTGGGCACCCTGTGCCAGAGCCTCTCCACCCTCTGTAATAGCATGGAAGATCTATTTGTGCCACTCTTTTTTCTGAAAGTAATCACATGAAGTTACTTGTTGAAGCAGAAGGTTGTTAGATTACCCAGTAGATACTTATCCACTTCTTTAAGATTTCTACAAATTATTGTGTGGAAATGCTGAGCCCCGGCCACCCGTAAAAAGTTTTGCCAACAGAAATGCAAGAAAGAAGAGAAAAGAAAGCCATTGAGGAAATATTTGGGTCATTAGGTTCTTTCATTTCTACATCCCTGCTGCTGTGAGTAATGGAGGCTGGGGAGCCTTGCTAACTTAGTCTTAGGTCTAGTTCAAATATTTACACTGTGAAAGTCAAGGTTGGTTGCTAAATCTGTCCCAGCTGGTGATGGCACCTCCTGGAGATACCACACAACTTAGTCCACACTTCAAAGTCTTCAAAGCAGAAGAGAGAATTACCAGAGAAGCAGTAAAAGTAAGGCTCCCCAAGCTGCTCTGGGCTTGGGCTGGCGTGGGAAAAGAGCACTGAAATACATCTGTCCTTGTTCCTTCCTCCCTCAGGTGTACGTGAGTGAACCCAGCGGGATGGAGTTCACCCCCTGCCAGGTGGAGACACACGTTGGGCAGACCCTGGAGCTGCCCCTGAGGATCAGTGGCCTGACCGGTGTGGAGAGGGGCGAGCTGGTCCCGCTGAGCGACTGCTCACACCTGGAGCTCGTGGTGGAAGTGGAGAACCCCGGCGTGTTCAGCCCCCTTGAAGGTGGTGTGACCCCCTCTCTGTTTTGAACGTTCAATTAAGATGTTACCAAGTCACACCTCTGCCTTAAATCACTGTTTCATTGCTCTGTACAGTGTCCCCACAGAAGGGCCTAACTTCAGAGGGGAGGGGATCAGAGTAGTTTCATTTTGAGGATATATTTACTTTTATATGCAGAACTTGCTTTGATATTTTTGATGTTTTGGGGGACTCAAAGCATTTGGCAGTCATTTTATTGGATCATGTGTAGTCACCCTTTTGTCTTTCTACTGATATAGTATTTATAACTTGCTTCTGTAACAAAGTTGATGAGTGTTCTTGTGAGAGGAGTTTGTATATATGGTGTTTTGAGGTAGCATCAAAAGAATGTTGATTAAAAACTACTTTGCTCAAATTGTCCATCAGCACTTCCAGGTCTATACTGACACTGTTCATGGTTTGCTCACAAGGGACAAAGACAATGAGCTGCTTCACTTTGCTAAAGCACTGTTGCTGTTAAGCTCATTTCTTAAGAAATGCCTCTTTTGTATTACTTTTAAAGATTGACCTTAATGTTGCTGGGCCAGGTGGCCACTGAGCACTGTGCTTGTTCTTGTGGCTACTGGATTCAGGAGTACCACTAGTTTTTTCCAAGTCACTCTTGCATGGAAATTTTCCTGTGCTATCGAGCCAGTAAAACCAGTGTGCAGTGTAGCACCTCTCTGCATGAGAGGCAGCTGTGTCACATGTCACTGTGTAGAATGCTGTTGTAGTGTTTGTTTCAACAAAATTAAAAGTAGACCCCTCTCAAACTTAAAGTGTCCTCTAACTAAGCAGAGAGATTTCATGAAAATGCCTTACTTGAGCTAAAGAAATGATATATTGCCTGCAGTTCAGGTGGTTCTGTGCAGGAAAGTTTGTCTAAGCAGTGTGACTTTTTTTGTGCTTAATTACAAGCCAGTTTCGTCTGGGAACAGCAAAATGAAAATGTTCAGTAAGAGAGAGAAGCTGTATTAGTTTGTACCAGAGTAAAACTCCTGTCCTGATTAGGACAGTGTGAAACTAAAGACGTTTGAAAGACACAGACACTTGTGCAAGTGTTGGGTTTGATATGAAAGGCAGTAGTGAACATTTTTATTCATTTCATTGGAAAGCATATCTCTGCTTACTTCTGGTGTGGAACTGCTTGTGTTGAGAAAAATCATCGTAGAACCACAAATCACAGAATCCCAGACTGGTTTGGGTTGGGAGGGGACCTTAAAGCTCCACCCCGTGCCATGGGCAGGGACACCTTCCACTAGCCCAGGTTGCTCCAAGCCCCATCCAACCTGGCCTTGGACACTTCCAGGGATGAGGCAGCCACAGCTTCTCTGGGCACCCTGTGCCAGGCCCTTACCACCTTCACATCCAAGTATCTCTTCCCAATATCCCATCTAACCCTTCTCTCTTTCAGTTTGAAGCCATTCCCCCTTGTCCTGTCCCTACACGCTCTCATAAAGAGTCCTTTCCATCTTTCTTGTAGGCTCCCTTCAAACAGCCATGTTGAATTTGATTAACATACTTGGGCATTTCTTTCCAATAAGTTTTTATGTATTTTTAATTTATCTGACAGGAAGACTTAAGCCAACAGCTGATTTTTGCAGTGGAGTCAGAGTGAGAGCTGAAGCTCAGGGACACACCAGGCTGGTGGTTGTTTACACCCACGGGCACGTCCGCCTCAGCGCCAGCATCGCCATCGCCGCTCACCTGCCCCTGAAGGTGAGTCTGTTCTCTCTGCTCCTGGAGCAGCCCATCACTTGAACACCTTTACAGGACAGACACCAGGTGATGCAAGGAATAGGTTTGAAAAACGGGGATGGGTGGGTTTATATTTCGCTGCTGGCCAGTTCGGTGAAGAAAATAAGAAGGAAAGAAACTGAGTACAGGGTCAAGAGATGGAAATACAAAAGAGGCTGCATTATGTTACCTCATCTTCAGAGGCCTAGCGCTGAAGAGCAGAAGCTGAAGTCTCATGTATTTGACCACAGCTTTCACCCCAAATCTGGAAAAAATATTAATGCAAATCCTACGAATTTGTGACTATAATGATTTTACATTTTAATTATGCTTTTCTATCAAATATTTTAAAATAATTATGCTCAGCTGCTTAAGATGTTGAGACGTCCTATGCAGAGTGTGTAAACTTGGTGTTCTGCTACGCTGACAGCAGAGTGAGAGAGCAGAGTCCCTCTAATTAGGAATTTTTCATGTGTATGGTCTCAGTGCCATTTATTAGCAAGGCCCTTTGAGGTGTTGTGAAGCTGCTTTTCATGTATAAAGTTAAATGTTAGGGGTACCTAACAGCCAGGTCATGGTGACAAGGAGGGTAGATTAAGGGCACCTATAGAAAAAAATAATTTGTGCTCTGATATCTCAGTGAAGAACTTACCTTTCTTTGAAGTGTGGAACAGTGATTTCCACACTCTTTTCCCTCCTTTTTGAAGAAATATTTATGGTGGCCAGAAAGAAACAGCAGCATTTTTCTGTCAGACATCTACTGAAAAAAAAAAATAAATCACAGCATTAAAAAGTGGGAGAAAGATAAACAGTCCGAGGTCAAGCAGGCACTTGGGACTAAATCTCATCATTTTCTAATGGGTTTTTAACTTTATATTACAAAGACAACCAGGGAGTAAATGGGAGGAAGGAAGACCATTTATGCCAAGCCTGGCCTTCTCTCTCTTCCTGCCAAAATGCACCTTTGGAAAGAATTGAACCATCCTTTATGGTGGCTGCTCTTCTTCCTTACTAAACACCGAAGTAATATGATGATAATACACAAACTGCAAATGGTTTTTGTGTGCTAATTGTCAGGTTGATTGTTGTGGTCTTGAATAGCAGAAGCTGTCCCAGGGATGCACATCAGTGCAGGATTTGCTAGAGAGGTTTGAAGTAAAACTTGCGTAGGAGAATAATTACATACACAGAATTCTTCTGAAGAGAGCACTGTCAAGTGAAAGCACAATTTAACATTATTTCATTCATTTAAAGTACTGACTTTAAAAGTGTTGCAGAATACTATCTCTGTGCTCAGAAGAATGTATTAAGGGTCTTCCTTTTGCTGCAATTCTTCATGAAAGATGTGATTAGAATGCAGCTTAAACCTTTCTTTGGATCCATGGGTTCCTTTGAATATAATCCAACTGGACAGAATTCCTGTGGATTTTGGTGCAGCTCTGTTCTTCACCAAGTGTGCTGACACAGCACTGCGTGGGAGAAATCACAGCCTAATCCAAGCAACCAATGCAGCTCTTCCATTAAGAAGGAAGTTTATTTTGCAAAGCACAACTGAACTGTGGTAAATAAAAGTATTAATTTGTAATTATTTAATTCATTCGTTGCAGGCTATCGACCCACCATCTGTTGCTTTAGTGACTTTGGGTTCCTCCAAAGATATGTTGTTTGAGGGAGGACCGAGGCCATGGGTCCAAGAACCTTCCAAGTTCTTCAGGAACATTGCTGCTGAGGATGCAGAAAGTATTGCCCTGTCTTTACTTGAACCTCCTACACCTCGAAATAACAACCAGCACTGGGTCAGGGTGCTGTGCAGGAGCCTGGGAGAGCAGGTAAGAGCAGAAGGGATCTGTGTTGCCCTCCCTCAGGCACTGAGCTGAGGCAGCTGAGAATGGCTCCAGACAGATTTATGGTGCCATATACCTGTTATATAGCAAGAGGTTTTTATAATAAGCCAGTAAAGAACTTGGGTAAGTACATTGTTTATACATTGAGATGCTGGGACAGATTTTAGAGCTGGCATTTCACATTATGTTAAAAAGTGGTTTA
The DNA here is from genome assembly GCA_013397565.1 of Ptilonorhynchus violaceus. Taxonomy (NCBI): domain Eukaryota; kingdom Metazoa; phylum Chordata; class Aves; order Passeriformes; family Ptilonorhynchidae; genus Ptilonorhynchus; species Ptilonorhynchus violaceus. The sequence goes on along the minus strand of VZRJ01001288.1, from coordinate 40,346 downwards.
TGATGGGTTTATTGCAGTATAAACCCAAGTTGTGCAAACCTTATGTTGTGGGATGCGTTGAACATGCTGATCAGTGCAGGTTCAGTTTGCATGAACAGGATGGGAGCAGAAGGTTACTGCAGCAGGCTGACTCTTCTGTCTGACCTCTTCTGCTCTTAACCATGTTACCTTCCAGTGTAATTCTGTTTGTTCTGACAAATGGCAGCCATAGGAACTGACTGCTCTGCTCTTTGTGCAGCCTTTGGGAGTGTGGCCGTGCTCATGCTCCACCTGGTCTTGTTCTCTCCCAACATGCAGAAGTGATTTATCCTGCTTTATTCACCCTCCCCAGTCTATGAAGCTTTTGGCTTTGATTTAGTGTTTTCCTCCTGCAATTCTGCAAGGCCTGAGCATTTTGGTGGGGCTGCCAAATTCCACTGATTTCCTCAGTGGACACTTTGCAAAGCAGAGCTATTTCTATAAGTGCAGGTTCAAAAAGAACAGGCCTTGTTGGTGATGTGTAGGACTGTGCATGTGTTGGCTGGCTGTGCACAGCACATCACACCTGCATGGCTCTGCCCAGCACCAGTGCAGGAGGGGATGAGGCAGGTAACCAGGGCTGCCTCAGCCTTCTCTGGCTTTATATCCACTTTGTTTTGCTGAAGGCTAAAGAAGGAATGTAAAATCAAAGATAAAATGTTTTTAAACACATTGAAGTGACTATAAATGTTGCCTTTGGGCTGTTGTGTTCTCACTCTGCAAGAAGAACACCTGCTGTTTCCTTTTTCAGTTACAAGAGATTTGTTGTTTGAATCAAGTGTGATAGTAATGAACATGAACACCTAGGATAAGTTCCCAGGAAGAGTACTTACATACTGATAAAGAACTCTTCTTGAAATATGCACCCCATTTTACATCTTCTGTGTTTTAGTAGTGCTGTAGATCCCCAAGAATTGTATTTTTGCTTGTTCATTCTGATAACACAGTGTAACGGAGACCTGTGGAAACAGAACATGCTTGAACTCAGAAGTCCTTTTCTCTTTCCTCGTTTCCTGTTTTCAGGTTGTCACCCTAACAGTTGGGAACAGCCCCACAGTCACCAACCCTTTCCCAGTGGTTGAACCTGCTGTGGTGAAGTTCGTCTGCGCTGTCCCTTCCCGACTGACTTTGATTCCTGTTTATGGCAGCCCTCAACTTGATCTCTCCTGCCCTTTGCTCCAACAGAACAAGCAAGTGGTAAGCCTGGGAACTGACAGGAAAAGAAAGTATTCTTACAATTGAAAAATCAGTGTTTGGAGCCCCATGTGCGAAACAAAGCATCTGAGCTGCTGCAAGAGCAGCAGTAACTCTGTGGTGCTGTGGCCACACTGGTGCCCTTGGGTGCTGCTGCTCTGAGCAGGCTGAGGGGGGTCCTGCAGGATGTGGCAGCAGGTCAGGAAAGGGGATTCTGCCTCTCGGTTCTGCTCTGGTGAGAACCCCCCTGGAGCACTGCATCCTCCTCTGGGCTCCCAGCACAAAAAAGACATGGACCTGTTGGAGTAAGTCCAGGGGAGGGAAATGAAAGTGCTCCAGAGGCTGGAGCCCCTCTGTTCTGGAGCCAGTCTGGGAGAGCTGGGGGTGTTCACCTGGAGAAGAAAAGGCTCCAGGGAGAACTTAGAGCCCCTTCCAGTGCCTAAAGGGGCTCCAGGAGAGCTGGAGAGGGACGTGGGACAAGGGATAGAGGCACAGGACAAGGGGGAATTGCTTCCCCCTGTCAGAGGGCAGGGTTAGATGGGATATTGGGAAGAAATCCTTCCTTGTGAGGGTGGTGAGGCCCTGGCACAGGCTGCTCAGAGAAGCTGTGGCTGCTCCATCCCTGGAAGTGTCCAAGGCCAGGTTGGACTGGGCTTGGAGCAACCTGGGCTAGTGGAAGGTGTCCCTGCCCATGGCAGGGGTGGGACTGGTTGGGCTTTGAGGTCCCTTCCCACTCAAACCATTCTGGGATTCTGTGATTCTACGGTGACCATTCAAGCAGGTTTATAAAGGGACCTACGAGAAAATAGGAATATACCTAAAAGTGTTTGGATTGTGGCTTCTCCCATAAGTGTCACACTGAGGAAGCCATTCTGACTTGTGAGACAGAATTATTTTTTATTTTAAAAAGGAGGAGAAACATTTCCAGCAGCTGTTTCTAAGGAAAATACTTGTTCTTTATACCTCTTCATTCTAATCTAACTATTCTATTGAGTATATAGAGAAATATTTTACCATCTCCACACTATTATATGAGTGTGCATTTGTGTATGTCTTACCAGTAAAGGCACAAACTGTGGAAGCATATACAGGTGTCCAGCTGTGCACCCCTGAGTCCCAGTAAATGGACATTTTATATGTGTAGATTATCAAGCATAAAGAACTTGGCTATTCTGTTTTTATTCCATGTTTCTTCTGTATCCTAATGAGTGTTGTCACATGTTGACTGCTGAGTAAAGCACGTTTTGTTGTGTTAATATTCCCAGGCAAATACAAAAGTCATCCTCCTTCCCTAAAACTGCAATGCCTGTTGAGTTGGTGAATCATTTTAAATAGCTTCTCTGTAATAACAAGATGAGGAGGAGATTTTTGTGTATTATTAGTCACTTCAGAGCTCACCTGCTTTTCTGGCTCCATTATGTGTCAGTTAAGCCTGTGTTGGTGCACTGCTGTTGCTAATGCATTTCACAAGAACAACACCAGAATTTTGAGCTTTGACAAACAGCAGTGTTTTTCATTATTTGTTTGAGTTCTAAAGATGATGTTGTTGAGCTGTGGTTTGATTTTGTTGTTGTTGTTTTGGGGTTTTTGTTTGTTTGTTTTAAGGTAATTCACTGGCTAAAAAAACCAACCCCATCCTGCAGAAAAACCCCCGTAGAGTTCAGAGATTCACAGAATGTTCCGAGTTGGAAGGGACCCGCAAGGGTTGTTGATTCCAACTCTGAAGTAAATGGCCCATGCAGGGATTGAACCCACAACTCAGTGTTGTTAATTAGCACCATGCTCTGACCAACTGAGGTCATCTCAGGACTGGAAGTACAGCTTAAGGATTTGCATTGATGGCTCGTTTTAATGAACATTCCTCGTGTAATGAGGGATATAACAAATCTCATGGAACTCAGCATACATTTTTTTAAATGATGAAAAAATCCTCTTGTGTCTGTTCAATTCAAAATATTCCTTCTTTTTCAGGTTCCTGTTTCCAATTATCGCAATCCAGTGCTGGATTTGGCTGCCTATGACCAGCAAAGCAGGAAATTTGATAACTTCAGCTCTCTTAATGTTGTGTGGGAATCAACAAAAAAGGCCATTGCTCGTATTGAGCCTGATCTGCCAATGGAGCTGACTCTGAAGGAAGAGGGGAATGGTCAGAGGAAAATGCATGGTACGAGTTGGTTTAAATGAGCATTTCACTGTTTGAAGGTCAGGATTCAATCTGTTTGGTGATGTCTGAGCTTGATTAAAGAAATTACTGTAATCTGCAGTCACGCTTCAGCTTATCATCAATGTGCATTTTGTAGTGTGTGCTATTAATGGGGACAGGGGGAGGAAAAAAGAACCAAACCCAATGTCTAGAACCTTTAGAGGGAAAGTTCTTGTCTGATGAGATCCTAGAAGAGCTAAGCTATGTCTTTTTCATCTTTGTTGCATTCTAGGCTTACAAACTGTTGTAGTTGATCGTGAGTTTGGAACTGCTGCCATCTCTGCAGCTGCCATTGGATACCAGCCAGCCCACCTGAAGGCAGCTAAAGCGAAAATGCCGGTAACAGGACTCGGGGGGTTGTTGCCATTTCCCTGTGATTAATGCCCAGTGTTCTGGGATGGATTTATTCCCTCCACGCACAGCAGTGTACAAATAAGGTGGAGTCTGGAGACAGGTTCACACACCAGTGCTTTTATACTTGGTCGTGGCTTTTCCTGTGTTCCTCTGCACGAGGTGCTGCTGTCCATATCCAATACATCCAAGTCCTTGGGATTTTTTTCACCATCTGAGCAAGGGCATTAGAGAGAAGTGTTTCGGTTGGTTTTGTTTCGATTTAGGGTTTTTTAATGAATTGGTGAATCTCTGCTGCTTGTCCTTCACTAAAGCAGCCATGTGCTTCGTGCAGCTGTCACTGGGGAGAGCAAATGGATGATTGCCACTGCAAAGCTGGGTGGGGAAGTTCTGCTTGAGCAAAGCAAATCTGACTGATTCCTCATATAGACCATATGTTAGTCTGGGCTCTCACTAATGCTGTCTTTTTTTTTTCCTGAGAGACTCCTCCATTGTACGAGTGCCAGCCATAAGCCCAGGCTCTCATTTTACAAGTCATTAGCCACTTTCTGAAATATTTAGTTTGTAGATGCTCAACATAGGGAAGAAAAACAGCAAAAGGAAGTGATGATGAACAGAGAGGGCAGGTGTAAACAGATGGCAGGTTTCTGTTTATGTCACTTTTTAAACTGAATCTAAAAGCAGGTTTCAATCTGATGCATGCAATAACTGACTCTTAAAACATGCTGCTTCCTAACTGGAATTTCTTGTTTAATTTTGTTCAGCAAAATTTAGGTGGGTTTGGACTATGTGCAGGTCTGAATCGTGTACCTAGAAAACAGAGTTGAGGCAGAGAGTAAAAGATGCAGTGAGAGGCTACAGTATTTAACTCAAAGCAGGTACCAGAAGGGCATCAGTAATGTGAAATATCCTCTGGGACAGGTTCCTCTCAGCATGGCCCAAGTTTGGCATCTGGATAGTAAAGTCTTTGAGACATGATCTGTTTTGCCACTTGGTTCTTGACTTTTCAGTGAGGTTTCCAGTCTCCTGTTGGGAAGCATGGTGTAGATGCATTTCCCCTGAAGAATTTGACTTCAACTTAGTCAGAATTACTAGAGACACAATTACTTTGCCAGCAAAGTTAATTGAAATATTTGGTTGTGTTTCTTTTTCCTTCTCTTAAAACATTGATTTGTAATATGGACTCTTCATGTTCTGCAATCAGTTTGTAGTTCACTGGGCTCTGCTTTGTTAGACCAATTTTCCATAGTCTTTCTTACTTTTAGAGATAATTAGAAAAGTGAATGCTCTGAACTTTGCTTTAGAAGCAGAGAAGTTTGTTGTAATTCAGAGTGGGGTACATACATGTGAAATGGCACTGGAGTTCTCTTAAGTTTTATTTTCTGTGTTCAAGTTTGGGAGGACTCTTTTCAATAACTGGAGAGTGGTTGTAGATGCCCCTTCTGCTACACTTTGTAGGCTCATGTGTTGTTTCTTTACATGAGGTAACTTGGCTGCTTTTTTCAAGTAGCAATGAGCTGCTCTACTCTGCTTTCAGACCTGTCCATACTCCTTTCTTGCAGCCAAAAACACAAACAAAAATCTAGTACATGGGATATTAAGATATCTTGATCATTGTTCCATGTTCAAGTGGAACACCCTGTTATGTCATTAGGGAAAGATGACATCCTTTCTACATCAAGGAAATAATTCTGCTAATGAGGTGAAATGGGTACAGAATAGTAACTTCCTCTAAAAACCTTTTTCCTTTTCTAAGCTAATGTTGTTATGAGTGAGTGATTAAACCTGCATCTGGTCCAGTGTTTATGTACTTACATTTAAGGAAGAATTTCTTTTTGTGGCCTGCTAAGAAGAATCATGAGAAGATGAGTTAGAAGTAGAAGAAAACTTTTTGTGTTTGCCTTATCATTCTGTATGAACTTAGGCCATGTGTCAGAGTTAATACCCTGGCTGTGCATGTCAGCCCTGATTCACTGATCCTGCAGTGCCTGGCTTGCTCTCTGGCTTGGCCAGGGGTGCAGAACACCCCGTGCCCTGAGGATGCCCTTCCTGTGCAGGAGGACTGGCAGCTGAGCCATCTGGATCCTGTGGGGCATCTGATAATCTCAGCTTCTCCTGCTCTGGCTCTGTGGTCCCCTGCTTTAAACAGCCTCCCTGCACACACAGGAGCCTTGCACTGTTCTCTGTTGCTTTGCAGTAACTGCTAAAATTGTTCTTTCAGGATGAATCCCTGCTGCCAGGGCCTGCCACGATTGTACTGATGCTCGTGGAAGATGTAAAAGTGAGCCCTACTGGAGTCTCTGTTTACAACCACCCTGATGTACAGGTAAGGAGTTACTCTGCTACTTTCTAACTGCAGGCAGGAAAACATCACACATGACAGAATATGGGTAAGGAAACCAGTTTTAGCAACGTACTAGAAAGATAAAATCTTAATTTTGGATGCTTTTGTGGTTTTGCAGGCAGAACTTCTTATCCAACAAGGTTCTGGATATTTTTTCATTAATACCAGTGTGCCAAATATTGTAAGAGTGACACATGAGGAGACTCAAGGCATTGCTTTGGTGAGTGCCATATTTGTGACTTTATGCCTTTTTGGAGACCTGGTTATTGTTCTGCAGCTTCAGCACTCCTGGTCATTTTCCAGCACGTGTGGATAGAGAGGCAGTAGCTGCATTTTGGATGTGTTTGCCTGTCCCAGTCATGCTTCAGGCAGGGGATCTTTGAATGGCACTTTCAGGTATAGTTTCAGGTACAGGAAATTGTTTCATTACAGCTGTGATGCACAAGTGTTCTCTGTACAAGATAAAAGCCAGTACCAAGTACTTCACCCATTACTGTTTGGCAGTAAAATGTTCCTGATTTCACAAACACAATGTAAAATAATGTGATTAATTACTCAGAAGTGTTATACATACGATTGATTGGTTTCCAAAATAATATTGGAGTACTTGCTGTAGGCCAGTACTTCTGAAAGCTTCAAATTCTTCTATCATCTAGTGCTATTTCAAGGTATTTTTTTATCACAGTATTGCATCCTGATTTTGTGAATAAATATCTATTAAAGAATTTATTTCTGATCTCCATATTAAGTTTCTAATTCACTTTTCCACTGGAAGATGCAACTAAAGTGCAGGCATGCTTGACTTCATCCAGGCCCAGGACATGAACTGCATTGTACAGTGAACAACAATAAAACTATGTTTTTCATTGCTGCTTTCATTAGGCAAGAATTGGAAATGAAACAAGTTGTTTTTAAAGTTGTTAAGTTGTTTATAAATTTATAATTTACAGCTTTGTCTTGTAAGAACACTGATAAAGTTGTGAAATAATGATAATTAAGATGGAAATTAGAATATCAAAAGAATTCTTGAAACATTTTGATGGTCTCTAACTGTTGCAAGTGTGAATGGGAATATTCTTCCAACTAGGCACAGAGGTGAGGGAAAAGTAGAAGAGATGAGGGGGTTTTTTGTACATGCTACACTGTTCAAACTCTTTAATAGCTTTTTAGTCAGATCTCCCTTATGGGTTTATCTGATGTACACAAGGTAAGTTCAGTGCTCTTGTCTGAAATTCAGGAGTGGAGCAGTGACAGCAAGATAGGCTTTGTGAGGTGTAGAAAGAGATTTAACTGCCTGTCAGATTAAAGGAGAGAAAACTCCACTTTTTAACACATGTGTGTGGGGGTTGCATTCTTTTTACATTTTACAAGTTTGTTAGCCCTGTGTGCTGTGTTTGGGTTAAATCCCAGTACCACCTCTGGATTTTGCAGTGGAAGCAGCAGAACGGGCTGGGAAATGAGCAGGCTCTGTCGGGCTGCTGCCATGGCAGGTACCAGAGCAGCCAAGCTGACAGAGGGTGAGTTGGCAGTAAAGTATTCAGAGAAGCTGAATTCAAGTTACCTGCAGCAGCGATTCCCAGACTTCTCCCTGGGGCTGCCAGGGATAAGTTGTGTACCTCTTCCTCTGGTTTTGACAGAACCTTTCTGGGCTTGGGGTGATAGCAGAGCAGGAGTGAAGGGTGTTCAGCACTGCAATAACCCTGGATGCTGGGGGGCCACTGGACACCTCATGGGAGAGGAGAGCAGCAGAGGTAGCTGAGACAGGAAGAGTTTTTAAAAGCTGCAGTAGCCCTGCTTGCCCCTTTCCCTCTGATGGTTTCCTTTCTCTGCTCTCCCAGCCCGGCTGAGCTCCATTCCAGCTCCCTCCCCTGGCCATGTCCCCTGCTCTACTTCCCAGCCCCAGCACCTACTCTGGGCACTGGTGCTGTTCTGGAAGCTGACCTTTATTAAAACTTCACATCCCTTTCTATTTTGAGGCAAAAGTAAGAGTGGTGCCCTCAAAGAACAAAATGTCAGCTCTTCCCACAGCTCTGCCTGCTGACTCCCGTGGTGCTGCCGAGCAGTGCCGAGAGTCTATTGAATTCCTTTGCACTGGGGGGCCTGGCTGTCCATCTCCCCTTGTTCAGAGTTCAGAGCAGCCCTGGGAGTGCACAGCACAGGACACCCAACTTCAGTGCTGCTCCTGGCCAAAGGGAACATACCTGGGAAAGGGAAGAGAACAGCTGGGATTGTCCCTGAGGTCTGTGGCAAGGTCAGGCAATTGCAAGAGAACTGCAGAGCTGATGTGGGTGCATGGCCTTGGGAAAGGTGAATTTGGGATGGGTGCTTAGGGCTTGTGTTTATGAGCAGAGGTCTCTTTCTTATCTTTTCAGAAGTGTAACGTGTACATTCTTTTTCTTAAAAATTAATGAAATAATAGTTGTGTTAAAGAAATACCTGATTTGTCAATTGTCCTCCTACTTGCAAGGATCTACCACCAGGTTTTGGCTGCTCAGATGAAAAGCAGTAACAGTAGAGGACAAGTCTTGCAGGAAGCAATACCAGGGCTTTATAAGCATAATCTTTGTCCTTGATTATTTTTTTCCTCATCACTTTGTTTTTCACTCTGCTAAGAAAAGTTTTGTTGCTCTAAATGATTTGTGTTTTCTCTCCTGATGGCGGAAGAATAACAGGATGCCAGAGTGTTCCAGATGAAGAGCTGTTAATTCACTTGCTGCCTGGAGGCTGTTTGCACTAGCTCAGTAGCATGATACCTTTTACATATATTTTACAGCTTGGTTTTTATTTTGGTGCAATAATTTTCTGTGTCTGGGGCTTGGAGATTTCTGCATCCAGCTGCTTCTGCCCTGAAAGTGATACAAAGTTTATCCTGTGAACAACAGACAATGGAAATAAGTGCTATAATGCAGTTTTCTTTTGGCATTGCAGGTGCAGCCTCTGCTTCCAGGATCAGTGACTGTAATGATTCATGACTTGTGTCTGGCTTTCCCTGCCCCAGCTGAAGCTGAAATTTATGTATCTGATATCCAGGAACTGTATGTGCGAGTTGTTGACAAGGTCAGTGCCTTTGAACCAGCATTAGGGGCTGATCCAGCCTGCCCTGTGCTGATCCTGAACACGGAGATGAGACATGGACAAGATACTGTGACAGAGAAACACTGAGATCTCCCTGTGTCTCTGTTTCTCCCTCCCAAATTTATCCCTTCAGGTTATAAGTGTCTCAGAGTATCAGGTGTCTGTTCATGTTCTGTGTGGCAGCAATCTCATCTTTTGCACTTACACAGCAGTGTTAATCCATAATTTATATGGACATGCTCATTTACATTTCCTCCTGTTTAAAGTGCGTGTGAGCAATTCTTTTAGGAGTAGGTTTTGCCCCAAGGTCATTTTCCATATGTTAGGTTTTAAAACTGAACAAAAAAAAGTCCAACTCATTCCACTTGCCAGCTTGGGTGCACAATAAAGAAAATAAGTGTTGATATTTCTGGATGTTTTAATTATGCCCTTGCCAGTTGAAGGACCTGAATTCATCCATTTCATTTGACACTAACCCTAGCTGGCAGGGGTTAGTCTTTAAAATCAGTGCTAATCTAACCTTGGGCTCTGTCTGTACTACCCTACTACAAGTGTAATACAAAACAAAATGAAAACGTTTATGCTAATAAATAGGAACCATTTAAATGCAAAATGCTGGATGTGTCTGTTTCAGGTGGAGATTGGAAAAACAGTTAAGGCTTATGTCAGAGTTCTGGATGACTCAAAGAAACCTTTTCTGGCAAAATACTTTCCTGTCATGGATCTCAGTCTAACAGCAGCATCTCAGATTGTCTCGCTTGTGTAAGTTAATGGATTTTTTGAAATTCATCTGCAAATAAAAATAAGAAAAAAATGAATAAAGGTATTAGGTTGGAGGCATGATAGTATACAGAGACTGAGGTTTTATTTATTTTATTTTTGTGAAGTCTTAATTACCTGTTAAAAGGTAAAAAATTGTTATTTGTCAGGAGAATTGCCTGAGCTAACAGTCTGAATGTTGCTGGCTGATGAATGAGACTGCCTTCCTGCAGTGGGGTGTCTGATGGAGCTTTGTGCATCTTGGAAGCAGTGACTTGGCAAACAGTGTCAGGTGAAGAGTGCTGTGTGAAGACACATCTGGTGTTATCAAACTCATTGTGTCTGTTACCTGTTTCATTTTCATTTCAGGTATTTAATATTACAATAAAACACAGGCTGCAAAGAGCCGTGATGTGTAGAAATGTGAATGGGTACCTTAACTTTGCTTAAGATGTAGTCACTTAGTCAGCCTTGTGATAAAACTGCTGTGCACTAAGGAAGTCCTTGCATTTGCTATTTGTAATTCACTTAGTGAATTTCTCTGTTTGATGTATTTCTTTGCTGCAGCCCCCTCAGGGAGGCTCTGGATGACCACACTGCTGCTTTCCTGGTGCGTGGGGTGGCCATTGGGCAGACGAGTCTTGTGGCAACTGTGGCTGACAGAAGAGGACAGAGAATCAACTCTGCTCCACAGCAGATTGAAGTAAATCATTTCAGATCAAATATATGCCTAAACAAAGTCTGTGCTACAGTGCAACAGGAGCATATAAATTATAGTTCCAGTATAGTAATCAATTTGCCAGAAAACAGATCATTCTGTCTGGAAGTTGACCTAATTCCAGTCTGTTTCAGATTTCAGTGTTGTTTAACTGTAAATGATGAGTTAAATTTCTGCATGCTCAATTTACTGTAATTAAGCAAGTAAAGACTCAGTTTTACACTCGTACTGTTTTGTGACATAATTTATGTAATAGAAAGATCCTGAACACAAGTATTGGTATTTCTCTTTTTAGGTCTTTCCCCCATTTAGACTATTGCCAAGGAAAGTGACCCTGATTATTGGGGCCATGATTCAGGTGAGGCATCTTCTTACGTATTTTCTTTCTTGTGTAATTTCTGTTGTAAAATGAATATACACAACTTGATTTTCAGCAGTAGATACTGAACGTTGAGCTGCATTCACACTGAATGGACTGACAGGATTGCTGGAGAGGGACTTTGGGCAAGGGCCTGGAGTGACAGGACAAGGGGGAATGGCTTCAGACCAGACAGAGGACAGGGTTAGATGGGATATTGGGAAGAAATTCCAGTGTGAGGGTGGTAAGGCCTTGCCACAGGTTGCCCCGAGAAGCTGTGGCTGCCCCATCCCTGGAAGCGTCCAAAGCCAGGTTGGAGCAGCCTGGGATAGTGGAAGGTGTCCCTGCCCATGGAACGAGATGGGCTTTAAGGTCCCTTGCAACTCAAACCATTCTGTGTTTCTGTGATGAATACTCCTCTCAACAAGAACAGTTTTATTCTCGAGTCACCTTACATTTTGCTGTATTGCTGGCTCAAAGGGCTGGTATTTGTTTTTGTCAATAGAGTGTCAGCTTTTCTGGTGTTAAATACCAGCACAGCATGAATAAATCTGTCGGTTCCATCAACTTAGGTGCAGTGGGCTATTTGTGCAAACTGAAGCACAGAGCAGAGCTCTACAGCAGGGGTGGTGGAGAGAGGGGTAAAGTTTTCTGAAACTTTCTGGAGTGGAGATGGCATCAGCCCATGACACTCTGAGGCACAGGGTCCACTTCTGTGCTCAGCTCATGTATTTCCCAGTCTGACATCATGCAGGGACCAGTGTGCAGGGGCAATAAGCCCTGAGCTGCCCTGGGAAGGTGCAGACAGCACTGAAGACTCTGGTGCTGAGCAGGGAGGGGTGTCCCCTGTAACATGAACCAGAAGAACTGTCTGAAGGGTTGGTGGTTCTGTGTGCTGTTCTAACAGATCACTGCTGAAGGAGGCCCCCAGCCTCTGTCCAACATCATTTTCTCCATCGACAACGAGCACATTGCCTCAGTGAACAGCTCTGGGCTCGTCAGAGGAGTGGCCATTGGCAACGGAGTGGTGACAGGAGTGCTGCAGGCTGTTGATGCAGAGACAGAGAAACTCGTGGTGGTGTCCCAGGTAATGTTTTGTGATACTGTTGGGGGCTGAAAGAGGCTCACTAACTCCTGGCTTTGGCTCTAAAAGAAGGCAGATAGCCCTTTTGCATTAGCAGTGTTACCTTGTGCACTTGTTTCGTGTCCTGAACATGAAAACTCAGTGTTTCTTACTCCCTGGCCTGTGAATTTGCACACATGCTGGCCACAGGGGTTACTTTGCATAGGTAGGTAAATCTTGTTGTGCATTAAACCAAAGTTTTACAGGTAACCAGGAAGGCTTTATGACCCGTGTGATATCTTTAAGATTGGTTAGTGCATCTAGAAAAGCCCGTCCAAAGAAGCCTTTCTAGCACAGCAGAAGGTTGCCCTTGCCTGCATTCCCTCTTAGGTCAGTAGGATCCAGAAGGCACCTGTTGCCTAAACCCACATTGTCTCTTAAGCTCCTGCAGTCTGTAGAGAACACTGTCATCTCTTGTTGGGGTCTGAACCCATCTATGAGGTGCAAGCAGTGAATCCCTGATATTCCATCAGAATCTGTGACCTTAGAATTTCCTACAGCTGAGTGTGAGGGAGCTGAGCAGGCCTGCAAGGGAGCACAAGTCCCTGGGGTTTGCATGAGACTCAGAGCAACAGAACTTGGGCCAAATCTTGTGACTTCTTCCTTTGAGGTCAAGGCTGGACAGCTGCTGCGAACCACAAAGCTCTGCTGCTTGAAAGGGGTCAGCACTGGCCAAGAGGAGACAAAGTAATTTTTTTAAAAAATAAAATATAAAGAAATCTGTGCTTTTTAATGCATGGGCAGCAGTCTGCCCTGATAGTGTGACAGGAAGCAAAGGGAACTTGAAAGGTAAATCTGCTGCCCAGTGAGGTCCGGGTTTGACCTTTCCTCCCCAGTATATAGCAGGAATAAAATCTATCAGGAATGTCTGGGTATATGAAGAGGAGATATCAGTGTCACACAGTGTCCTTTTATTCTCAGTTGTCCCATTTGGTGCTCTACCATCCTCATTTCCTTCTAATTCTCTGCATGTCTCCCTTTACCTCCTGGGTTTATTTATCCTCCTTCTCCTGGGACCCCTGTGATCTTGTCCACTGCTGTCTCTCACCTCTCAGCTCCATCATTCATGTCATCAGTAATTTTGAGCAGAGATGTGTTTTTTCAATTTAGGAGGCATTTTGAAATGCCTATCAATCAAAATTTAATGCTTTTGTATTTTTTTACAGTTCTACTGACTTTGTCCATCTATATTTTCTGTGACAAGTCATGCAAATCACATGGCAAGATCATTAGATAATGGCAAAATAGTGGCTGGAGCCTGAAAGTGAAATCTAGTTCCTGTTTGACAAGCACTTACAGTGTCTTCTCTTCCTCCTTCCCAGGACCAGGTGGAAGTGGAGGTGGTACAGCTGACAGCTGTCAGAATTCGTGCACCCATTACACGAATGAAGACTGGTACTCAGGTGAGTTGGCTTGGGATTGGCTTCTGTTGCCTTCGCCTGTTGACCTGCAGGTTGTGACCATTCCTGTCAGATCGTCTGGTGGCAGCACTGCAGCTCTGGGAGGCACCACTGCTGCTGCTGCAGGGATTGTGCTGTCAGTGGAGAAGCTTCCCTGTGAGGGAGGTGAGGTCCTGGCACCGGTTCGCAGGGACGCTGCCTCATCCCTGAAAGTGTCCAAGGCCAGGTTGGACGGGGCTTGGAGCGCCCTGGGCTAGTGGAAGGTGTCCCTGCCCCTGGCAGGGGATGGAACTGGATGGGCTTTAAGGTCCCTTCCAACCAAAACCCTTCTGTGATTTTCTAATACTAAATCAGAATTCAAAACAAGTTTACCTTCTACACCAGATTTTTAGTAATTCAGGCCCTGCTGAAGAAGCATCCTTTAATCTGGAGAAGGGTTTTCTCATCGTCATTCTCTCCTCTGAAGTGTAGACTTCCTTCCTTTGTATGCTGACAATCTTCAGTATGTCCGTTCTATCCAGAACAGAGACTGCTTAGATTATCTTTCAATAAGGCTGTTTTTGAAGTCTCTCTCTTCCCCTATTATTTACTCATTCTGAAATGGCCAGTGATTCCAGCTCATTGATCCCAGGTGAAGGAATTGCTTTGAACATTACAAATAAAACTCTGAAAATCCTTGTCTTGTGTGTTTGTAGAGCACATGCCAAATGAGAAGGAGTCAAAATTGACTTTTGACAGGTTGGGGCTTGAGTCTTCTGTGTGATGCATCCTTGCAGCCTAAGCAGCAGCCAAACCATTTTCTTCATAGGAGACCCCATCTCTTGATCAGTTTAATTCTCTTTGCTGTGCGCAGGTGTTTGGTTTGCATCCTGGAATCACCTCAGCAGGCTGGTTTCTCTCTTTCTAGATGCCAGTTTATGTCATGGGCATCACCAGCAGTCAGACTCCTTTCTGCTTTGGCAGTGCCGTGCCAGGGTTAACGTTCCACTGGTCTGTCACCAAGAGGGACACTCTGGATGTCAGGACAAGGCACAGTGAGGTAAAGTGTGTGTGTGTGTGTGTAGTGCACGTGTGTGCACCTTGGGAAAAGGGACCTGCCACATCAGGGCAAGTGAGAGAATATTGCTGCCTCCACTGGCTCTAAATCCAGGCTCAGTGGTCAGCACCGGGTGTGGTCTTTGCTCTGTGCCAATGTCCAGGCTTTCCCTGAGTCAATCTTGAATCCCTTTCTCTTGTCCAAGGCTTCTTTTCAGCTTCCTGCAAACTACAACTTTGCAGTGGATGTTTATGGCAGAGTCAAGGGAAGAACAGGGCTGAAAGTTGTGGTGAAGGTCCTTGATCCTGCAGCCAACCAGTTCTACAACATGGCAAGAGAACTATCGGATGAAATCCAAATTCAGGTGAGATGATTTCCTTCACAGTTCATGTTTAAATATCTCTTTCAGAACTGGATTAGAGTCTGTATTTGAAGTCAGAAATTTGAAATGCAGAGGAGTAGCTCCAGCTTTGGTTTATGGTTGAGCCCTTACTCTTTTTTGTGTAATGTTCCTCATTTGGGCTCATTCAGTTCATGGGCTCAGCCCTGGGGGAAGTCTAAAGTAATTCAGGTGAATGTGGGGTCCCCAACACCATTTCACTTGAGAAATCTTTTGTTTTCATGCTGCTTCCTTGTTTACCCTTGGAAATAAATGCTCTTCAGGATAAATTGTAGAAGATACTGGTTGTCCCATTCTCAAATATTCATGTTCAGTTGTCTTGTTTTAGCATATATATTGTACAAGGAAAGAAAAAGTTTTAGTTCTGTTTGGGTTTGTTTGTTTGTTTTGAAGATTAAATAAATAGAAGTAAATTACTGTCTGCACACAACAGTAGGCTAAAATGCCTCTTTATTTTCCAGGTGTTTGAAAAACTACATCTAGTCACTCCAGAGGTAGAAGCAGAGCACATCTTAATGTCACCAAATTCCTTTATTAAACTTCGAACAAACAGGTCAGTGCTCAGTTTCCATGCTGTGACCTGTGTCAACACTTCATCAAAACCATAGGGCAGTTCTGTTTGAAGGGAACTGTTTCAGTCTTTTTAAAAGACTGTCACAGTACATCCGTATAATACACAGCTTATCTGGTGGTTCATAATATCTTATCTGTTCTCTTGGGCTTTGTCAAATCTTGTGTTAGATTGTAGCTGGAAAATTCATTCAATATTGGGAACTTTCAGATCCTTATTTTAAAAGCTGCTGAGCCAGTGGAAGCAGTATCCTGCTGCCTGCTTCCAGTAGAGGTTTTGGTGAGTGATTGAGGCTTTGTGGAATCAGCTTCTCTGTATTTCTTACACAGAGGCTGTGGCTGGATTTTTAGATAAAAATGGCATTTCCAAATGAGAAATTATTTTTACATAATCTCTTTTCAAAGACTGACATTTTAGACTTATTTCAGGCTTGAAATGTAGTTTTCCCAGCATAATAATGGGCAGATAGAGACAGTAGGACACACACTGAGGGCAAAGCTTTAGATGCATTTACATTTTAAGGGGAGGGAGCCCTTCATTTCACAGAATCACAAAATGCTTTGGATTGGAAGAGACCTTAAAGCTCATCCCATTCCACCCCCTGCCTTGAGCAAGGACACCTTTTCACTATCCCAGGTTGCTGCAAGCCCCATCCAACCTGGCCTTGAGCTGGAGCTCCAGTGACCTTGGTCATTCAGCGTCTGCTTTTGAAACAGTTACACAGGAGCACTGCCACTTGTAGCCACTGATGTTGTTCTACTCTCTCTTCTGAGGAGTTTTTCTCATTAGTTAGTCATTAAGTTGATAGATACCTGTTTGTACATGTCTTTGTCCCAGTATCTTCATTATGCAGTGTTGGAGCCCGTGTCTGAACTCCACCAAAATCAATTACACTCTTGCCAAGAAAAGGGCAGCTGAAGTCCAGCTTTAATGCTTTGCTTCTAGGATAGAGTATTTCTGTCTTTTTCTATATGGTGGAGCTTGGGAGGGGAAAAAAAATCATTTACAGATCTGTTAGAAGATGTGATAAGTGATACTTGAAAGCAGCTAATGCCTAACTGCAGTTGATATATTTGCTGTCTGTATTAATATGCAAATACCATGGTGAGAGCTGTTCCAAAAATTAACCTTGTCTACAATACCACTCCCAGGAAGCTGAGGAGATCCACTTACTCAAGTCCCTGACTTTATCTCTAATACCAGCACTGCCCCTGGCAGATTGATCTCCCTGAGTATTGTTTGCAGAAAATGATGGCAGAGGCTGCCAGATGTTGTCCGATGTAAATCTCTGGAGTCACGTTTACATCAGTGGATGGAAACTAGATTTCAATACATGCCTGACCCCACTGAGTCTTCCAAGGAAGCTTGAATCAGAACTTAAACTTTGCTTTCTTAGACTGGAACGCAGGCTTTGTATCTTTTAATTGCAGACACGTGGAAAAAACACATCCGATTTTAGTCTCTTAGATTGCATTATAGATTGGCATAAACATGGGGTTACACATTTAAGGGGTTCCCTACTTTTTGTTTTTCTGTTCCGTTTCCTTCCTTCCTTCAGGGACCGAGTGGCTTCCCTGAGTTACCGTGTACTGGATGGACCAGACAAAGCCCCTGTTGTGCAAATCGATGAGAGAGGTTTCCTTATCTCGGGCTCTGTGATTGGATCGTCAACGATTGAAGTGATTTCACAAGAGTTGTTTGGGATCAACCAGACCATCATAGCTGCTGTGAAGGTAGCATCAGCTCTCTTCCTTTGCAGTTTTCTCAAGTACATCTTCACTGCTGCAACAGGGATTGTTGGCTGCACTTCTTGAACTTCTGAAAAATGTGCAGTGTAGGAATTAATAGTTCTGAGCTTTGAAAAAAGTTTAGTACACTAAATTCAAATGGATAAACATTAAATCCCAGCAAATTCTTACATTTGGTACATTTTGCAAAGAGACCTTTTAGTGCATGTGCCTTAAAATTTTTTTTTTTAAAAATTGTCCTAAAAATCTCTTAAAAGGCTGATAATTACAGAAGTTCAAATACAGAAAAAAAGATGTCAACTTTATAAACATGCATTTTGGAGTGTGTGAAAAGGTGAGTATCATCTGGAGTAATGAATAGAAATGTAGTATCTGTTGTGACGTACCTAAGCCATACCTAGATCTTCAAGATACCAGCAATGCAACTGTACAGTGCCCCAAGATTTGGTTTTCTCTGCAGTTTCCCAGCAGTTCAGCCTCAGCATGGAATGAGGATCTCTGTATGAGAGCCTGTCTTATCAGAAGCAGTAGTTCAGCTGCTGCTGCCTGTGTCTGGTGAGCTGCCAGACTGTCCAGGGCTGCCCTGTTTGCCTGAGCTACCCAGCTACACTGGGTGCTTCAGGACACAACAAATCTGTCTCAGAACTCAGCGGTTTGTTTCACCTAATGAAACATTTTTCTCTCCCAAAACTTCATCTGTTGGGTGAATGCTGTCATGGCAAGTCTGATGTATCTTACTGGGCACTTGGGACACAAGCGAACATCTATCACCTCTGTTCAAAAAATCCCTGAGCCAAGAATTTCCTGCATCTGGCAACATGAGCCTTGAGATACCCACTGCTCCATTTCCTCCTGTCCCCTTTTACTGTCAGCATCTTTCCTCTGTCCCAAGTGAAGGAGAAAAATCTACAGTTGAGTGCTGACTTAAAATTATTTGTAAGTTTAACTCCTGTAATCACTGTGAAGTGGCTTGGTGGATGTTTTTAATTTGAATTTTGCTTTTTCCCATCATGTTGAGCTTTGCCTGTAGGACAGGGTGTAGGTCTGCCCTGGATGGGGAGTGAAACAAGAAATGGTGCCCAGTGTCACTAAGGCCATCTCTGCGAGGTGGGGGCAGTGAATTCTCCAGCTCTGTTACAGATGACCTTGTTTCTTCCCTGCTGCGAGTCAAAGACATCCCAGTGAGTCTGGGGTTGGCTCAGATGATGTTCAGTCAGCACGAGTGGGACTGAAGTCAAATCCCCGTGTGTGAGTTGTTCTGTACACAGGATATGGCAGAACGGTGATAGAGAGCTGGTGAGCTCTTTGTGGTAGGAACCATCTCAGTTCAGCATCTTGTACAGCTCATTTGTTTTCCTGTACTTATTACAACTGTACTGCCTTTATGGAAATGATATTTTTAACCTCCCAGTGACTTGGTGAGGTAGCACAGTGCTGCTGGTTCATTTAAGGCTGAAGAGCTGAGAGAGCTTGAGAGGTTTTGCCGAAGGTCGTGTCAAAAAACTTGTGACAGAGCTGGAGATGAGCTTGAATCTGTTGTGTCATTCTAAGGCAAAGCTCTCTCCTTCACTCTGTCCTTCTTTCATAAGGTCTTGTGTTGTCTATTTACAACTGTACACAATTAAGAACCAAACTGCTGCAGCAGCATCACTTAACACTTAGACCTTCAACTTGGCTCAGAAAAGGACTCTTACATAAGCTGGGGAGGATGAGGGAAGCAAGGAGTGGCAGCGTGCTTAGTGTGAAACCAAGCTAAGCACTTGTCTGGACCAGCTGTACTCAGTATTTTATTTTATTTTAAATAAAAAAATACTTCAAAAACTTAGATGCTTTAACAGTAAATGGCTGTTTTCATCAATATTAAATTTAGCAGTTGTCCCTTGTGGGACAGCTGCTGAGATTTTAAAGTAAAGCAAGCTTGATAATCTGTCAGGGAAATGGGGGTTTTGTTGGCTTGTAGCCTCAGCTTGTTGGGCAGAGATCTGTATGCATGAGATTTTAACTGATGATACTGGCCTGTGGAGCAGACAGTGGGATATACTGATATTCTAGCCTTTTTTTTTTTTTTTTGAATTCACCAAAGATGTATTTTGCTTGAGGCCAAATTTGTCCTTTGCTTTTTACGTTCTGACATGTACATTTTCAAATTGCAGAGTTTTACGTTTTAGCTGAGCCTCTTAGGTCAGAAAAAAGGGATTTTCCTACAAGATAAGCTTGAGGGCTTCTTTTAAAATAGTTTTCTCGATATATTTGAGGGTTTTTGCTTCCTCTCTCCTTCCATTATTTATTTTCCACCAGCTGTAACAAAAAGAGCAGATAAAGTTATTTTTGTTGGGTAATTTTGCTAGTTAAACCTAGGTAAGTTAATTAAGAATAGTAATATGCTATTTAAAAGCCAAAACAATAGGTTGTCAAGTCTTGGTCTTCAGAAAAGCTTTCTTCATTGGAGTGTCACTGCAGAAATGTGGGGGTGTGCACATATGGTTAATGTAGCAGACTCTCCTAAGGAATTTGGAGCAGTTCCTAAGTTCTGTCTTGCCTGAGGAGAGGCACTGAAGGAACGAAGCACAGCCTGCTGACCCCTTAGGGCTTGTGAGCTGCCAGCTCTGACTGGAGCATCTTGGCTTTCTCACCTGGTGCAAGGGAGCTGGGGAACAGTGACCATTCCATCCCTCACTCAACGTGTGCTGTGAGTTACTCCTCTAGTAACTGGGGAATGAATTGCACCTTTTATTTCAGGAATTACTGGGAGAGAGGTCTAGGGGCCACTTGTTCTCCTGCATAGCCAGGGAATCTTAAAGGTTGGAATTTATTGGATAGTAGTGTACTCTTTCAAGTCTGTGTGTCATGTGTGCTTCTACATCATTGTTGCTTGCTTCAGTTCTCAGTGGTCTTAGGAAAAAAGGCCAAGGAATACTTGCTGTGAGGGTATAAAGCAGACAGAGCCAGGCTTTTCTCAGCCATGCTCAGTGACAGGGCAAGGGGAACACACAGAAATGGAACACAGGAACTGCTGTCTGAACACAGCACAGCACTTTTTACCGGGGTGGCTCTTGAACCAAGAGGTTGTGGATCTCCATCCTGGGAGGTGCCCAGGAGCTGCTTGCACATGATCCTGGCCAGCTGGCTCTGAGTAACCCAGCTCGAGCAGGGGGCTGGACTAGATGGTGTCCAGAGCCCCTTTCAACCTGTGAAATGCAGATACTGATAATAACAGCTTCAAGTGTTAGTACTGGCATATGGCTAAACATACAGCAAATGGTTCATAAAGGAAGCTTTGTGTATTTGCATAATAAGAACCCTTTTAGATTATTTTTATAGAGGCATCATAAAAAGCAATTTAACTTCTCACTGCTGATGTTCTTCCAGGTCTGCCCCATCTCATACCTCAGGATCTCCATGAGGCCCGTTCTGCTCACCCAGAACAAAGAGGCGCTGCTGGCTCTGCCCCTGGGTGTGACACTGACATTTACAGTCCATTTTCACGATAACTCTGGAGATACTTTCCATTCACATAATGCTGTGCTCAACTTTGCAACCAACAGGTGGGTGTCTGTCATGGGTGGTAATTACAGAGAACACAAAAAGGCCAAACTCACATCGAGCAAAGATTGTTCCAAAGATACCAAGTGAAGATACAGCTTGGGCTGGGATTAGCAAAGAAAGGGTTTTGTCTCTGCGGCATTCAGAGGCAGTAGCAGGGAGAAGAGTTCCGGTTAGCAGTCGATATTCCCTAGCCATGGACAGCTGCCCAGATAAGCATGATCCCAGCGGGGCCTGCTGGAGTTGTGCTCTGCTTTGAGTGACTCTGAATCATCCCCCTGCACACAGCAGTGGCCTGTAGAAACAACTGATCCATCAGCATCTGCCTCCTCTCCCCGAGCTCTGTTACACTGACTCACTGAGGGCTTATGTAAGGTGGGGAACGTTCTGGAGCGGGGCTGTCTCTTCAGATGTGCTTGTACAGCCTTCCCACAGCAGAGACAAGCCTCAAAAGGCCTCTTGGTCTCTGCCTCAAAGAGTGAGTGTTACAAACCAGCCTTCTGTGGTCCTGAGTAAAATACCACTAATTCTGTTACTGTAACATGGCTTGTTTTCTGCACAGCACCTTGCACTTACAACACACTGATCATGATGAAAAGGGAAAAAGGTGGAATCCAAGATTTTCTCTTCTCTTGCCTCACTGAAGAAATTTCTGTAGCTTACAGACACCCCTGAGCTAACCCTGCCCTTCACTCCAGTGCAGAGCTGCTCCAGCACAGGGCTCATTTTGGCCCTGTAGAGGCACTGCTCTCAGCCTGGGGTGCAGCACTGTGGGGACACAGCTCTGCTGCTGCCAGGATCTGCAGTGTCCCTGCCTGGTGGCAGTCTCTGCTGCATACTCTGTGTGTCACTGTGTTTGGGAATGCTGAATTTGGGGAAATACCAGAACTGGCAATCCAATGGGATTTGGCTTTGTAAAGTTACATCTGGGAAGTGGCATACTGGTGTTCAAATTTCTTTGCTTCTTAACTTCCTTGAACTAAAGGGAAAGAGACAGATTATGTCATTCTAAAGCTCTACAATTCTTACAATTAAGAAGTAGTTCCATACATCATTATGACCTCAGTGTTTCCTCAGCACAGTGATGAACTGAGAACTGTAATTTGTCTCAGTGGCACCTAAATAACTGTTATAATTTCCTTATGTTGTTGGACTTCATTAGATGACTGTTGCTGAAAACAAGCAGTCAGCCATCTGAAAAGTTTGATATCTCTCCTGTTGGAGACCCAATGACATAGCAAAGTTGCCTTCCTACAGCAGCACTTGTGTTTGTGTGCAGAGACGACTTCGTGCAGATCGCGAAGGGAGCAGCCAACAACACCTTTGTGATCCGGACTGTGAACGTGGGGCTGACCTTGCTGAGGGTCTGGGATGCAGAGCACCGTGGCACTGCAGACTACATCCCCCTGCCTGTCCAACATGCCATCTTCCCAGACCTCCCAGATGTGGTGGTGGGGGATGTCCTCTGCCTGAGGACCTCGCTGACAGCCCAGGAAGGTGAGTGGCCTCCAGCTGCCGCGGGTTAGCAGCTGTTTCATGGGACATCAGAGTGACTCTGGCTCATTCTCAGCAAAACTAAATGCACAATTTATAGTGTTTGTTCAGAATCAAATGTCACTGTTCTTGTTAATCATAAAATTAGGTTTGATCAACTCCTCTAATTTTAATTGTACCGTGCAATATGTGTCTTGTGTTGAATTCTGAGTATCACACTTCAGACATTCTCTTCCATTAGTTTGAAAGGCTTGTTTTTATGGGACTGCTGCAGAGTCAGGACTGTCTTCACTCACTGTGTTTGATTCTTGGCATTAATGGGCTTTTGTCAGAATAACTGCAGGTCAGTTGATACTGGGCTGCCAGCCTTCCACCACGAGCCTGTGCTGACTGGGCGGTGGCACACACACACCAGTGTGGTGTCCGTGCACTGGGAGGTGTGTACCCCTCTGGGCAGTGGCACACACACACCAGTGTGGTGTCCAGGCACTGGGAGGTGTGTACCCCCTCTGGGCAGTGGCACACACACACCAGTGTGGTGTCCGTGCACTGGGAGGTGTGTACCCCTCTGGGCAGTGGCACACACACACCAGTGTGGTGTCCAGGCACTGGGAGGTGTGTACCCCTCTGGGCAGTGGCACACACACACCAGTGTGGTGTCGGTGCACTGGGAGGTGTGTACCCCTCTGGGCAGTGGCACACACACACCAGTGTGCCCAGGAAACGCTGGAGTTGGCAGCAGGGTGTTGAGCAGTGCTCCCGTGGTGTCTTCCAGGCCTGCCAGGTGTGTGGAGCTCCTCAAGTTCTCTTCTTCTCGTGGACTCCAAGACTGGCGTGGCCCTGGCAAGGGACTCTGGGGTGGTCACTGTCTACTATGAGATTCCTGGGTTACTGAGAACCTACAGAGAGGTGAGGCACTGTTCAGTTCCTGCTGAGGTCGGTTTGTTTCGGGTGGACCTCACCAAATTGTATTCTATGGGGGTTTTTTGTTATAAATATTTAGAAATATTCTTTTAGAAATGCAAATGGTTGGAAAGTATTTGGTATGTGTCCAAACACATCATGGTTTTTTTAATTATCTGTGCTAAGGAGGAAAATTTAGGATAATAACTTTGATTTTTCCCCTGTACTGTTCTTATATTGTACATTTTGATTCATTTGTTGGCTAAGTTGCTTGCAGGTGCTAACCAATTTTTGATTATGGCTGCTTTCATGAATGAAGCTTCACTGCAGGATGAGATGCCAGCAAGAACTTTCTCAGGGGTTGTGCCATGCATCACTGATCAGAAGTACTCCATTAAATTATTTTGTTTATCTGCAATGCAATCGTACTGTTGACACAATTCACTGCATCAGCCAGCATAAGCACTAGACATTCTTTTTAAATTAAATTTAGACATAGAGCTTTATGCATATTAACTTCTGGGAGTTGGGTAGAAAGACAAAATGTTTTTGCTAGCTTAAATTGCTTGGAAAGGCAGTTTCTAATATTAGAGAAATGTGGGATTTCAAAGAAAAACATGACCTCGTGGAGTCTTCCACAACCAATCCAGTCCGGTTTTGCCTTAATTTTATTTCTTTAAACAGTTTTTGGTAACAATGTACTTCAACCTTTTTTCAGATTTTGATTAATGCACCTCAGAGGACCACAGCAGTGCATGTCAGTGGAATGCAAACAAGCTTACAGGGAGCTGCAGCTTCAAAAGTCATAATTTCAATTGGGGAAACAAATAAAAATTTGAAAGGTACGATAAAAAAAAAATTTATGCATATGGTTTTTTGTGTGTTTGTGTATTCATGATAGGTGGCTCTGGTTTGTGTTGTGGGGTTTTTGTTCGTTGTTTAAGGGTCTATGAAACTGAGGTAACAAGAGCCCTTTAGTGCATTTCCCAAGAGTTCTAGAAGAATCTTTGGGCCATGGGACATAATTTGGAAGGTGTTCTGGGGCACTATTAGTATCTCACAACTAATAAAATCAGTACATTTCTGTAGAAGTACCAGTTTTGATCATATAATAAACAGTTAATGGGCAATCAGCTAATTACTTATATGTTTAATTGCAATTGCCTCCTTGGAGTTACTATATTTTCTTACTGAACATGTTTAAAGCAGTTACTATTCCTTAAATCTTTTAGAGAACTTACCACCACTTAGACTCAATACAAAGAGTAGGCATCATATTGTGTCCTTTATTTAATAAGCTGTATTTTGTGTGATTATAGGTCTTTTTAGCTTTTAGCTTAACAATTAGCGTTTGTTCCAATAGTATTTTATTTTGCCATATGTAAATTATTAGCCTACCAAAAAAACCCATCTTGCCAGCTACTAAAATATAAATCGAGACTCCCAGGATTATGTCAGTTATTCAAGAGTCATCTTAAGCTGAAAATTCTCTCTAGTTGATTCTTCCCTGTAAATAAATTATTCCTGTCAAGAAAACCCCACAACATATAAAATTTTCATTGCTGTCTCTTTGGGATTAGACCTGAGCAAGGACAGCTGTCTGTGACTTCAACTATTTTAAGATCTTCATAACCTTGTGAAACTATTTCAGAAGGTGGCAGAATAACCTGATACTACAAGCCATGATTTTACTTTTAATTAATTAAAATTAATTAGTCACAATTTTATTTGGTAATTAATTAGAGTTTAATTTTTTTCCTTCCCCCAGGGGAGTGCTTGCCTGCTCAGATTGAAGCCATTGCTGAGTTACAACCACAGTCCATTATCAGTTGCCATCTCGATTTCATCAATGATGCCTTTGACTTCCCAGCACAGGATATTTTTGTGGCAGAACCTGGATTTGATGCAGTTTCAGGTAAGAATATGTACCTGGCAAGTTCTGCTTGTTACTGATGCTTTTTATCTTCCATTCTCAGGGAAACTTTGACTACCTTTAGTGCTAATAACAGATTAATTGGTCCCGTATGAGACTAGAAACGTGGTGAATATATAACTTTTAAAGGAGCTTTTATAAGTAAACTACATCTTCACAGACTTGATGATGGTGATGATAACTGGCTAAAATTTTAACACTAGTTGAAAAGAATATGAAATAGGATGTTAAATCCTGTTTTCAGTAAAGCCTTTCAATATTAGCATAAATTTTATGTTCAAAGTGGGACTGAGTCTCAGTGGTGTATTAAAATAAAATGTGGCTGGAAGCTACCAGTTCAGTGGTTTTTTCATGATGTTTAGTTTGGGACAAGGAATAATTCTGCAGTTTTAGTGCTGGGATTGACCCAATAGACACTGTCCCATTCACCTACACACTCCTAATTCTGCTACTGGTTGAATTTTGGCACCTTTCTTAGCTTTTCTCTAAAGCTGTCCCAGAAATCTCACGCTGTGTGGAGGGAAACCCATCAAGGTGAGCAATGAACAGCCCAGGCTGTCTCATTCCCGTAGGACACTACACGTGCTCCATCAGGATGCACAGCCTGACTGACAAGCAGCTGAAGCACCTGAGCAGGAGCAAGGCCACGCTGCGGGTCACGGCCTGGGTGCGGGGCAGCGCCGTGGCCGGGGAGCAGCTGGGGGCCGACGTGCCCTTCAACCGCTGGTTCTACGCTGACCAGAGCGAGCTGCTCCTCAGCAACCAGGACATGAGCTCGGTGCTGAAGGTATTTGGTGCCACTGAAATCCTTGACAGCCTGGAGGTGAGTGCGTTGCCAGGAGGTACCACAGCACGGCTGAAGGCATTTTGAGCTGTCGCGTGCGGCTTTCTAATGAACGGCCACGTCAGGATTGTTCCTGAGACGAGCTGGAAATACTCGTCTTGGAATGTGTTCTTCCTCGGTTTTCACTTTTCACAGAATCCCAGAACGGTTTGGGTTGGAAGGGAGCCTGAAGCTCATCTTGTTCCAACGCCCTGCCATGGGCAGGGATGTCACTCACTAGGTCAGGTTGCTCAGGGCCCCATCCAAGCTGGCCCTGGGGTTTTGGGTGGTACAAGTGTGTCGGGCTCACCCGGATGTGCTACCTGGGCTGTGTGAACCAGCCCACAGGTCAGGAAGCAGAAACCTGCCTGATCCCTGTGCTCAGGTACATGTGTGACTGACTGCCCACGGTTCACACAGCCCACTAAGGGATCCTTGGCTTTTGGCTGTGTGGGGTTAGCCCAGATCTACGGAAATGGCAGGTGAGAGGGGGGCCCCCTTGGCAATAACCGGGGGGGAAGTGCTGTAGGTGTAACTGTAAAGGTACATCTGACTCCTCTCGAGGGGTGAATTGCTGTGTTTCTGTGGAATAACCTGTTTCTGACACCTGGCCTGGAAGGTGGATGTGTGCTGTGCTGTCCCAAGCAGTCTGTTTCAGGTGGTTTTTTCTCTCTGCAGGTGAAATGTGAGTCCCCAACAGTGAGGGTGGTGGAGAAGGAGAAATCCTACGGGGTACCCAGTTATGTGGTGTACACTGTGAGCCTGGCTGATCCCAGAGTTCCAAGCCAGGGCTCCCTGTCCACCTCTCTGACTGTCTCCAGTCCCATGACAGACCAGTCCATCACTATCCCAGTGACAGTGATCTACCTGACTGACAGAACCACTGCACCAATGAGATGTAAGTTTATCTCTGGACTTCACATGCCAGAATAAACCTCTAACTTCCACTGATGCTCATGAGGTTATAAACGTTGGTGTGTTAAAATGGGAGATGGGAGCTGACATTATCAGTGACATGTGAGCTGCTCTCTGTGGCCAGAAGCCTGGAATACAGTTGCTCGTTGTGACTGAAGTTGAACTTCTCTTTCTTTGGGGTCAGCCTAGAATACTCTTAAGTTGGCATAACTATACCACTGCTGTAGTATCTGAAAGGAATTACTTTTTCACTCTGCTTGTGTTTATTCCCAAGCATGCTCTGCTATTTTGAAAACAGGTCATCATTTTGAGGCTGAGAAGGTAAAGCACACATTTAGGACACTCTCTATAGAATCATAGAATTCCAGAAGGGTCCAGGTTGGAAGGGACCTTAAAGCTCATCTCATTCCAGCCCCTGCCATGGGCAGGGACACCTTCCACTAGACCAGATTGCTTCGTGCCCCATCCAGCCTGGCCTTGTTCAGGGATGGAACAGCTACAACCTCAGCATCTTAAGCTGTTATTGGCAAATTTTGAAAACTGCATTGGAAATAGTCCCTAGAATCAAAGTTATATTATCTGAGTTGATTACACTTATTTGCTATAAATGAAACTTGGTTTTGGCTATGTCAGTTTAAGAACTGTTAACTCTTAAAGCAGATTGGAGAAGATGCTCTTTTAACTCAATATTGTCTCCTCTTAATCCATTCTACAGATGAAGCCACTCTCTTCCAGCAGTTTGTTGAGTCTTACCAAGTGATGATCTTCACGATTTTTGCACTCTTAGCAGGGACAGCTGTTATGATCATAGGTAAGAGAAGGAAAGATTGCACAAGTATTTGTTTCCATAACTTCTTAGAATGCCTTAGCTATAAGATAAAAAGGAATAATTTCCATGTGAAATGATTTTGGTTTTTTTTCAACTGTCTTGCAGCCTACCATGCATTTTTCTCACCGAATGGCCAGCACAATCAGCCAGTGTTTCACCCAAGGACAAGTCTTCAGCACACCCCTAACAGTAAGCAGCTGTCCTCCAGTTAGAAGTGAATGAATTGATTGATTAGTCTGGCTATGCATTTGAATTGAATGTAGGAAGGTCTGTAATCAAGACTGGCTATTAAAAATAATTCACATTATTACAGATGTGTTTAAGTTACAGTGAGCTGCAGGCCTGTTGGTAAACACACGTGCCTGATGCTTCAGATAAAATAAGGCAAATGCAGACAAATGTAACTTGCTTAGGTGAATTGCATTGTGCCTCCCTCAGACTTAAAAAGTCCTGAACAGGAAGACTTACAAAATTTTGATACTTGTAAGATACCTTTTCAAAGAGGCAAGAAGCTGAAGGCATTATTCCACTTGGAATGGATCATTAGATTCACTGCCAGTGCTCAGCAGTGATCAGCAGCAGTTATTTGTTTCTTCGTTCTCCCACCATTCCCGAGTCTGATCGTTGTTTTCTCCTTCCCGTTTTAGGTTCCCTTGTGTCACCTGCACATTCCTTCAGTTCCCAGTCCTCCAGCAGGCAAACGAGCCCCTCAGGCACGCTCTGGAGCGTGGGCTACGCCTCCCATTAGAGGCAGCAGGACTCATCCTCGTGCACTAGGGCTGGGAAATAAAAGAACAGATGAGAAAACAGTGCCTTAGCAAGTTCAAGAACTTCAGCAGTTGTGATGTAATTCAAGTTTGCTCTTGAATATAACTAGTTTCCTAATTTATTTATTTTTTTAATATTTAGGGGTCTTTGAATTTATTTTTTTATGTCAGTGCTTCAATTCTCAAAAACTTGTTTTATCTGTTGGTTTTTGCTCAATACAGTGCTGCCTGCACGAAAAGCAGTGTTTATGTTAATCTGGCTTTCTTGCACTCTTCAAGCGACTAGAAATTATATCTAAGTTAGAGTGATAATAATGTTTTATTTACTTTTTGTAAAAATTAGATTTCTTTTTAATGAACCTTTTAAAAAAGGGAAATCAGAAAAACAGGTGGAATATGAGCCAAAAACTTGAAGGATTGTATATTTCGAAGAACTCGTTTTTCTTTTGTGTTCCAAAAACTCAGGAATGTATTGCACTGATAAGTGTTCCTATGTTTAGCCTTACACTGGCATTCATCAGCACAATATGCTGGTTTAGCATTAGGAGTGCTGGAACAACTGTGAATACTTTGGAGGGGTTTTACAACAATAATTTTAAAAAAGACAACCAAAACTTAGTGTGGCTTCCTTTGGGTACAACTGCAGTATTCCTTGGTACTGTAAGCACTTTCTTGAGCTGGGAATGTGAAAGCATGTGCCTTCTAAGTGGACCTTTTTTCTGGTAGGAATTCTTTATTTTGAGGATATAATCATCATCCCAGTCACTTTTGTTTATAAGCAGGGGTTTGCATCTATCAGATAAGGGCTTTGTTTACATATAGCAAGTATCCCAGTTTTAACTGTGAATAATATTCTGGCTGTCTGAGCTCTCCTAAGGACCATAAGGAAAGTGAAATAACAAAATATTTCATGCAAAATACTTTGTGTGCAGAACTATGCAGGCAAATAGATGAATGGAATGCAGACCCAGTGCATGGCTTAGAGTTTTGGTTTCACACAGTGTTACAAAAAAAAGCATTGTTACATGTAATTAAGTCTTGTTTAACTTACTGGCTAGTTTTGGAGAAGTTGTGCCTTAAGTGCTAGTACTACTTAAAATGGACAGTTTGGATGTAGATAATCATTTGAATCTCTATTAAAGCTTTTTAAGATTCCTTTATTTTGCCATTGATGAATTTTCTTGCGTTTTGGCTGTTCAGAGTCTAGCACTGAACTATGTTATTTCAACCTGGATTATTTAATAAAGCTTTTTAAGATTCCTTTATTTTGCTGTTGATGAATTTTCTTGTGGTTTGGCTGTCGAGAATTTAGCACTGGACTGTTATTTGTACTCCTACAGCCCCTCAGTGTTTGCAATCGTGATTTCCCAATCTTAATTTTCAATTTTGTTGACAATGTAATGTTTTTAAATATTTTGACAGTTTTTCAACTAGTATTTGTTAGGGACTTCTCCCAGTTTTCACTAAGCATCTTTAATTCCTACTGTAGTCAGTGATGGCTGTGGAAGCAGCTCGTAATTTTCCAGGTTTGTTCAAATTTTCCATTTTGTCCATTTGGGTTTTTAAGGAAAGATGTGATCTTCTTCCATTTCCATTCAGCAAGAAATAAAAGGGCTAAGAATATCTCCGTGCTACTGTGATAAGCACTTCAGAAATGCTTAAAGGAAAGGTTTTTACTCTCCTGTTGCTTCTTTCCCATTCAGTAGTCTGGCACTGAATGTTCTGAAAAACAAACTGCTCCAAGTGGTGGGAGTACTTTGGCAAGTGCTCACTGTTTATTTCATTTCTTCAGGGAAGTAGTTGCAGTCTCCTGGCAAGAAAAAACTAAAAAGTATGAAGCAGGGAGCTGGTGTGAGTCCGGAGCCAACCTGCTGCAAGCAGCACCCGGGCTTTTGCCTTGAGGAGCTCATGTGGTCTGTGGGTCACTGCTGGGGCCAGGGGGGTTCTGGGGATATAAATTATTCTGAGTATGTTGCTGCCAATGTAAAGATCAGATTTGTTTAAATAGAATAAAATGAGATTTGGGGGGTTTGCATTTAATGCTGAGTTTTTCCCCTGTTCACCCACTGCTTCTTCCTGAGTGTTTGCTCCCCTGAGAGGTAGAAGGGTTCCCGGGGATGTGTCTATTTCAAGATCCAGGTCCGTGCGAGCTGAAATGTCTCTGAGTTTCTCAGGTAACAAAACAGTGCCAGCTCAGACCCAAACCTCGGTCCCTTCTCAGCCAGCAGATCTGGCTCCTTCCTGGCCCTGGGCCCCCGGCCGGGAGGGCTCCGTGGCAGATCCCGCGTTCCCGGAGGGGCCCGTGTTTGACACTGCGGGATCTGCTCGGGGCACAGGCTTCCCCCGCGGCGCTGCAGCACTCAGGCACAGAACGCACTTTTGAGAAGTTTTTCCCTCAGGAACTGGAAGCAACCCCCGGCACTGAGGTGTTGGCTCGGCACAGCCGCTCCTGCTGCACAGGGCGGGAGCTCGGGGCGGGCGCGGAGCTCTTCCCTCAGAGCTGCGCTGCTCCGCCTCAGCTCATGGAACAATCACCGCTGCCGTGTCTAACAAAGTCCAGACATTAGCTTGGATGTGCTCCTGGACGAGTGTGTTTCTGTCACGGAACAGTTTGCATGTTGCAAATCGCTGTGTTCGGGAAAGCGCCATCAGAGCCGCTGAGGGGAGGCGGCCGCCGTGCCAAGGGCAGCGGCTCGGCCAGGGCCGAACAGCGTGGGCTGAACAGAACCTTCCCCCACCTCCTTCTAACTTCTCATTTCTCCTTAAAATCTTCTAGTACAGGATGGGGAAAACCAGAAAGTCACACCACGTACTTTCGTTGGATTTTTTTTAATCCATCAGACTTGGAGTGTGGCAGACGGGAATGAGGAGTCATTTAAAAGGTTCAGCTGTGATCAGCAATAAGCAGTTAACGTCCGTGAGGGTTAAGAATTAAGAGGAAACTGCTGTCTTCCTGCATCCAGAAAATCCCTGCCTGCTGATGAACAGCCGTGTCCCAAGGAATTACTGAATTAGATTAGCAAGGTGAGGTTAATATTGGCCTTCAAGCCAATGTAACATCCCTAATATAACATCCCCAAACCAGCCTCATCTGTATCTCACCATCTGCCCCTTAAAAAGCAAGGCAGATGATGAATGAAACATTGCACACACCTTTTCAGGGAAGAGCTCCTTCTCATCAGGAGCCAGGATTATGGGGTGCTGCTTCAGGGGAAGGTTTTCCTGGCAGCATGTTAGCTGACTTTTGTACTTTATATGAAGGATTAAAGTTTTACAGGTGTCAATCCAGTCTCTTTGCTAATCCCTGCATTTACTTGCACATAAAGGCCTTCTTATCTTCCCTATTTGGTTGTTGATTTTGGCGTTCAGGAGGACGCATCAGTCATTTGTGAACATCCTCTGATGATTCCTTAGTACGGGGCTCCCCAGGAAGCCTGGGGAGTTTCCCCATTCCAGTTTCCCCAGTTAGGGGCACAGCTGGAGGAGAGCAAGGTCCAGTCAGGGTGTGTTGTCCAGTCAGCTCTTGTCTCAGGCAGAGGTTCTCCTAAAAGAAAGCAGCCAGGTAATACCCACTGAAATTGTCTTTGTTGCTGTTGGCAGAGTCAAGGTATACAGGTCACTTTTGGCAATTTCTTAGCCAGTTCCCCTAATGTACATAGATTTTTGTCAGAAAACTCATGTTTGTTAGAAATTTCTGGCCAAACATTGTGTTTGTATCAACCTGAGCACAACTGAGGTTCTGAAATGAATGCCAGGGGAAGGATCTTGAGAAAAAATAATTTTTAAAAAGTATATTCTGAAGGTAAGATATTTTTTGTGGTTTCTTGAGGAATCAGTAACAGCACAGGAGCACAGTGTACCTTCCATTACACCAGGGCAACAACCAGGTGTTTGTAGCTACTCAGAGATACTTACAAGCCTTAGAGGCTTCATTGTTAGTATAACAATGCTGGTGGAACAAATAAACATTGTGATGGTGTATGGAGATCCATGTCTTTGAGCAAGGTACTGGTAATATACTTGTTGGTAAACCACTGCCTCCTGAGGAGTACAGGCTGCTGGTTTAGACCCATGACACAGGTACAGCACTGGGACACCAGTTCACAGGTACAGCCAGCAGTCTGCAGTGCCACAGGGCACCAGGGAATTCCTTCCAACAGAAGCAGGAAAGGGTGTGTGTGTGTGTGTGTGTGTGTGTAACCTCTGTTTTTCCTAACCATCTTGGCATTCCTTTGCAGGAGGTCCCCAGAGATCCTCTGCCAGCAGAGGATCCCATGTATGGCAGCCTGTTCAAGAGAGATTTTGGACCTGTGTTCCACAGCACCTTTCCTGGCTGTTCCTGTGCTGTGCTGCCTGCACCTGTGTTAGGCTGGGTCCCATCCTGTCCTTGGAATTGCAACAACACTCCCTGATGTAGGAAGTCTCCTGGGAGAAGCCCAGGGGATAGTGTTTGGTCAACAGGCAAGGTATGTGCTCTCAGATGAATTCCTCCTCTTTTAAATGTTTTCTTCTGGTAAGGCAACTAGAGGTTTTGTTCATGTATTTAGCTTTTTGATTCTGTGTTAGTCTGTATAGGATTGGTGATTTGATAAAAACCTTTCCTTTTCAGCTCTTTTTTCCCTTGTACCAGTTTCAAGTTTAAGGTTATAGCTGGCCTTAAACACAGCCCCTCTACTCTCATAGGAAATGCATCAAATTCTAAGCTGGAAAAAAGGCATTTAGCGAGTGATGATTATCTGACATAAGCTCTTCAGGTGACATTAAATATTGCATTTTTTATTTGTTTTATTGGCAAAATTCAAAACCCTCTGCTTTATTTTTAATTTGAATGAATCTGGGTTCACCTTTCATTTGTTAACTTCAGTGAGACAACTTCTCTGTGTAAATTAGGCACAGAGTTTCTCAGGACCTTCTCTTGAAGCTTGCAAAATTAAAACAAGAACGGGAAACTAATTTTTCTTCTTGATTCATATATATCACCATTGCATTGAGCTGTCCCACCAGTAAGCCATTGTCCATATTTTCCCTCATACTACTTGTCCTTTCTATCTCCAGAGCTATTTTTGTCCCTGTACTGTGTTTACCACTGCAGGTGGCCTGCTCCAGAGCTTTGTGTATTAATAAACTATTTCCTGCAATTTATAACATCTTCACCCCTCGGCACAGCCTCGTGTTCCTGTGCTCTGTGTGCTGCCTCCCTGGCAGTGCCTGGGCTCTGCTTTGCCATAATTACCAAACAGATTGTGAGCTGCAGTTGCTGTTTTCCATGGAGCAGACGTTGTGTACATGTTTATAATGCACCCAGTCATTCATTTCCCCCCAGTTCTCTCTTCCTACTTGCCATGTTATGTTTTAAAGTGCTGTTTCCATTCTGCTCAGTTCATAGCTTTCTCTCAGGCTTTACTTTTGCATTTAGCATAAATAAATGTATTTCAAGCTGCTGTGCTTAGGGATATGTCAAGGTCTCTTTTGTGACCTTTTATTCATTTTTTAATTCCATTTTCCATAAGGGAGCGGTTTCTTACAGAGCAAATATGAGGCAATGTGGAACTGTAGTCACAAACATTCACCTTTTGTGTTACAGCTCTGACACTTCCAGGGGTTATTCTCACTGCTGACAACCATCTTCCAGTGCAGACAGGGAAAAAAAATCCTTAAGTATGTTAGTGTGAGGTGGCTTATTTCTAAATATAGACTGCACCAATCCAGATTTTCCAGTGGGTGCAGCAGTTGCATGGTACCTTTAGGTATCTCTGTATTAAGAATCTTTTAATAACAAACTTTGATATCAAATGACAGAGAGGCTGGTTTACTTCTGATGCTTGTCTTTTCCTGGCAAGCCTCAAGTCAGTGGCTGCTCCCCATACACCAAATATCTTGTTACCATCCCAAAGAAGGGCCTGGGGGTTCTGAGTTATTTCTCTTTCCATCAAGGCTGATTTTTGACCTGAGAATAGGAGAAAAAGAGAAGCTAAAAGCATTAAAACACATTTAGAGGAAATGTAATGAACAATCAAATGAAGACATTTACTCTATTCTCTATGAACTTAAGAATAGATTAGAAGGAATAAATTTGATAGGATTAAAGGAGAAAAGGCTTTAAAACCTGGATTATGATGGGTCTGGCAGGAAGAGCAGTTCTCTGAATGTTGCTTTTGGCAGAGAGTCCATGTGAGAAAAGGCAGTGTGTGGCCCAGACCTAGAGCTCAGTGATTCAGCCCTGAACTGCAGCACTTTCAAAAGGAATATCCCAACATGGAAGATGCGTGGGCTGAGGAGCAGCTCATTTGCTTTCTGAAGCCCCTGATCTGTGCCTGGATGGCAAGGCAGGGTCAGCTGGCAATGCCTGGAACACCCAGGGCAAAGGGTCCTGCTAGGATCCATCTTTCCCCTTTACCCAGGAAAGATCAGGATCTCTCCCTCTGCATTCTGAAAATCAGAGAAATAAGGTGACATTGACTGGTGTTTTTTCTGCCCTCAGAAGAAACGTGCCTCCCCTAGGGAATGGTATTTGTAAGAGATATGGACAGAGGCAGAATCCTCTAGGAACAGGAAATATTAACTTTAGTTACAAATACTCTTCCCTACTATTAGGGAACCCATGTGTAGGCATCCTCTGGATCTTGCCATTGTGGATCTGACAGACAAGGACGAGGATGGATAAGAAAGAGCTTGCAGAGAGGTTTTCTCTTGCAACTTTAAGCACTCCTAACAGCAGATAATTAGTGAGGATGTGCTCCAGTGACCCACTAGGGAGGAGGGAAGGAGGCAAAGGGAGACAGGCAGGGGAAAGTAGCATTTAATAAAAGGATGCTCCACTGATGAGCTCCACTCTGAAGTTAAATAGGCACAAGCCAGACAATGCTGGGCCTCATTTGGGAGAGCAATTAGAGGAAATCATCAGGATGCCACAGCTTCCCCACACAAAAGTGAGTCAGCTGGGCTTTCAGGGCTCCTACACTCACTAGGCAGAGCTGCAGTGGCAAAATGGTGAGGCACTACAGAATGGACAGGAGTACAGGAATTTGTTTGATTTTTCTGTGTGTGTGTAAGGTTCTGCTTTCATCATGGAAAAAAATGAGGGCTAGAGTGAGTCAGTGTGTGTGTGTGTGGAGAGAAGGTGGCCAGAGGGACTGCCTGAGCTCTCAGGGAACAAGCAGCTTCATGGTGTTCTCTGACCCAGGAAATATCCCATTCCCAGCTGTGCAAGCTGATTCCCACCTAAGGACATCCTTTCACACTTTGGATGGGAAAGCACCACATAACCTCACTGGAGAGTCAGACCAGAAATCCCTGCCATGGAGCACTTGAGGCTGCCGGTGCCAAGGGTACCCCTAGTAAATAATTTTGTAACATGTGCTTACAGTGACCATCTTTCAATAAAACCAAAGCAGTATTGTCTAGATAAAATCTGGTGATGGAAATACAATTTACTGATCAACAAGCTCTGAAGTTCTGGAACTAGTTTTAAATAATTCTTCTGTTTCACATGTATTTATCTGTGAGAAAGACAAGAGGTGGGAGATGCTTTTGTCTTTTGTGGCATATGCTTTACTTAGAAAATAGAATTCTGAGAATCTGTTAAGTAGTAAGAAGCTGCCCTTAGTAACAAAATAGTGAAAATTGTCATATTTTACCCAGAAGGAAGGGGAAAAAATAATTTTCTAAAGTAATAGCTTGTAATTTGACAGCATGAGTCACTTGTGTTATTATGAGTGAGTCATAAATAGAAGAGGCACCAAAAGAGTTATTTTTCAAAATGTATAAAGATAACAAAGAAACTCCCGAAATGTTGCTAATAAGGCACCAGGCCATCAAATGGGCTAACCTTATTTGAAATGCTAACTCACTAGAAGTGCTTTTTTATTATCTTTTTTTGTTTTGCAAAAATAAAGGAAAAGGCCATTTTCGAATTTTTTTTTTCTATAAAAGCCAATTAGCCTGCCTTTAGTGGAAGCTGGGTCAAAATATATAAAAATGGAAAAATCAGAAAAATATTAAGAAGCTTGGAGTTTGTGTTAGGATCCACCCTTTACCAGCAGTGATCCATTCCTGAACTCTTCTGCCACACCGAGTTTGGTGGAGTCACCATGAGCACAAACACAGCCAGTAAAGCTGATTTGGCCTCAGTACTTTGTCATTGTTCCTATGCCTGTTTGTCTTTTCCCTCGTGTGGGGATACATTGGATCTGGGGGGAACTCCAGAATAATGGTAGTGGAATTTTCTAGCCTGGTTCTCTCAAGAGAGGAGGCACTTTCAGTCCCTGTGTGTGTTTGCTTCCACTTGCTGTTCTAATTTTGAGCCTTACCCCAACCAAGGGGTAATAGGATGGCTATCCAAAGCATAATTAAGTTGACATATGTTTTGCAAAACTTAATCCCCATGCAAAGCAAACCTTATAATTTTATTTTTAGTGTTGTGCATACCCGTCCTTTGTTAGCTTGTAGATAACCCACAAAGACACAGGCCTTGACAAATGCCCCATCTGGATGAAAATGTCAGTGAGAGTTTGCAGCCCCTCATGAGGATCCAATGAGGGCAGCAAGCACCAACAGAGCTTCTCTTTCCCCAAGTAGAGAAGGTGGGTTTTTATTATAATGTAGTTTATGAACAGAAAAAGAAAGCAGAATAAGTAGCAATACCCAGTGCAAAGCGACAATGCAGGATATAAATAGAAGCAGTTGTGGAAGAGTGGAGAGAATGAGACAAAGTGTCATGAAGGGTGCAAGTTAAACCAGCAACGCTGAAGTCAGTAATTTACATCTTACAGTTGTTCTGCATCACTAAATGAATTTCATTGTTACTCTGAGCGTTTGCTCATTAGTAACAATAAAACCTGCAACAATGGCAGGCACAAAACCAGTATCAAGTGGAACAGAGTGAACTTGAACAAAAGCGGTAGGAGAACAAAAAGGAATGAAGGAAATTGTAAAGCAAGTTTGAGCTAGAGGAAAAAAGAGCAATTCTTTGTGGAAGCAAACATGATGTTACACAGTAAAAAGCATTTGTATTGGTCCTGCAGCTTAGCAATGACTAGCACAGGGCAGCACTTACCCTGCAGTGCTCAACTGGGGGCTTCTAGCTGCATGGACTTTTCTGTGTTCTCACACACGTTTACTAAATGGAAATTCCTTGGGTTTCTGTGACCGAAGCAGCAAAGCAGTCCATCCCCTCGTGCTGCACTTGGAGAACAGTCGTTTGCAGATCTGTTTGCAGAGGCTCTGGCACGATGAAGGCAGCATGGCTGTGACTGATGAGCTTGAACCAGAGACTGGAGCACTGTGTCAGCCGTCATTGCACATTTCCAGGCTGGAGCACGTGCCAACACCCAATTGTTTGTTGTTCCTTAGTGATTCCAGCCCTTGCCTGGTGTGCTCCCCGTTCCTGTGTCTGCACAGGACCTGGCCACGTGGGATGAGGGAGGAGTGGGCTGGTCCCTGGCAAGGTCTGTGTGTGCTCTCATGGTCCCTGCAGCCTCACACTGGCATTGTTGCCTCTGATACTCTCAGTATCCTTCAAAATGCACACACAGGCTCATCTAGCTTCCATTTGGTTGTAAACAGGGCCTTCTTGTTTTCTTCTGAAGAATGTTTTGAAATAGTTGTGCTGGATTATATTTTGGTTCTTGTTTCAGTGCCACTTTTCATTGCATTTCATAGAAAAATTGTCAGAAACGTTGGGGAAGCTCTGGGAGTTTTGTTTTGTTTTGTTGTTCTTCACTGAGCAGCAACAGCAGGGTGGCTGTAATGTGTGAAATACTGATCTGCCTCCTATGTGGTGTAAGAAGTGTTCTGAAGAGCCTTAAATCACAGAATTTCAGAATGGGTTGGGTGGGACCTTAAAGCCCATCCAGTCCCACCCCTGCCATGGGCAGGGACACCTTCCACTGTCCCAGAGTGCTCCAAGCCCCATCCAACCTGGCCTTGGACACTTCCAGGGATGGGGCAGCCACAGCTTCTCTGGGCAACCTGTGCCAGGGCCTCACCTCCCTCACACTGGAATTTCTTCCTAATATCCAATATAAACCTTCTCTCTTTCATTCCCCCTTGCTCTATCACTCCATGCCCTTGTAGATCCAGCTTTTTTGGCTAAACCAGAGGAATTACCACAGACGAGGTGGGATTTTTCTATTCTTTGCATTCTGGAGAACAATAGAAGACTTGGGAACTGCTGTCAGCTCCTGTAAACTAAGGAGCAAGGGTGTGAATCTGACCACAGTGAGGTACAAGTCAACAGTCAAAGCTGTGCCAGACTACAAGAGTTCCCTAACAAGTCCTGACTATTGCAATTGTAGATGGGTGTGTGTGCAAACCTCCTCACCTTTCAGCCACAAAAAAAAAGGCTGCAGTACTAGAATTCAAATTGTGAGGGAATTAATGTATATTATTCCCATATAACATTATTTAAAAATATTCCTTATAATTTCCTCTTCAGAACTTTCTTTCCTCACGCTCACAAGTCATCTTTGGATCTGAAGCTCATGGCCATGTCCTGGTGTATGTTTTGGGGTTTGTTCATTTGTTAGATTAATATTTTATTTCATGCTGGGTTAGGACTGGCCAATAGAAATAAATAGCCTTTGATTCTAGCACGATTAAATATCTCTTGTGAAGAAAAAAGAACTCTGTTGTCCTGAGCATCTGACCCCAGCTGGTGTATTCTCTCTGCCAGCTGGTTCTTGCATGGGAGGAAAATTAATAAAACTGCCAAACAAAGAAGTATTTTCAGCAAGTACCCAAACATTTAAGGCTAAACATCCTCCTTGGAATGCCAGAAGTGGATTCCAAATAAGCAGCTGAACTGAAGGATTGTTTTGATAGTGTTGTAGAAATATTGGTTTACTGGAGATGTTTAAAGGTCAGCTGGAGTGTTTTGTGGGGGTTTTGTTGCTGTTACTGGGTTGTTTTGGTGCCTGACCACATCGTTCTGGGTATGCTGCTTTCACAGAGCATCACTCTGACACACTGGGGCTCTCAGCATCTCTGTGTTACACAGATTATCACCGTGGCTGTAGCTTCCATACTCCTCCCCTACTACAAAAATGTGACTATGTGTGATTTTTCTTGGCCTCTCTGGTATGAGATTCCACCTCCTTCAGCAGGAAGACATCGATGAATTGGGATAATTGAAGAAGTAGATAGCAGTTGCTGCCACTCTCAAACTATTTCATTAAATTATTATCAATTTGCCCAGAGCTATCTTGGGGGTGCTGGGAGGGCAGATGTAGTTTAAGCATAGAACATGATACAGCAATTTCATTTTCCTTCCAGCTTTACTGAATATGCTTTTAGAAGCAGACAGGAACAGATCCCACCTCTGTCTGATTTTTAGATTCAGGGTTACAGTGACAGTGCAGAATGCCACAACTATGAATAAGTTAAAGGCAGCATCATGAACAGTGCTGAGCTCCTAAGGTCACAGAACCCTCTTAGTGCACACTCCAAATTAAACTAAATTGTCTTTGTGGCCTTCACTGTGATAAACAATGCCTTGGATATCAAAACTGTTTCCTCACATTCTTTCCTCATATTTTTTTGTGAAAAAGTGGCAGTAACAGATACTATTCAAAGAGGAAAATAATCATGGCAAAATCTTGGATTTTTTATCTACTAGGCTCATATACTCCTTCTGTATCACAAACCACAAAGATCTCTATCTGACTCTAGATTTCAAATTTTCTCCAAGAAGGTACTGTGCTGTAGCCAAAAATCTCATCATTTTTTGTCTTAGCAATGGTTCCACTCCTGAGTGCAGGAACCCACAACCCAAACCACTTTAGGTAAGAAAAAATGTATTTATAGGCTTGACCTGGGATCCAAGAGTCCAACCATCTTCTTTTC
>VZRJ01001277.1:0-14866 GCA_013397565.1 Ptilonorhynchus violaceus | reverse complement strand
TCCTTCCTTCCTTCCTTCCTTCCTCAGATGTATGTGTGGGGTATATTATTCTGAAACACCAGAATCACAAATTATCCATGTCCTCAGTGTTATTAATAACACTTAACACTTCTGATGCACTTTTCATTTGCAAAGAGCTGAGCAAATACACTCTAATTAGGGTTACTATTTTGTTTTACATTTTGAGACTTTTTTTAAAGGGAAAAATGTTTTCAAATTTTCTGCAAATTTTCAAATAAATAAAAACCCACTACGTTCAACCCACTATTGAAAACTTTTTGGTGATTTGCCAATATTGCCAATAACCTCTGCAACTGCTAACCTTGAACCAAACAGCCTGTATGTTGATGATGATGCTGCTGATGGCATTTATTTCATTGACAAATACCTTCACTCCCCGGTGATAGAATTTTGAGCTCTAGAATTTTGTTTTCCTTCTTCAAAAAAAAAAGATGAAACAAGACAGAAATTGCATAATAGTAGGTCGTGATTATTAACATATAGTAAACAGAATTTGTAGGGGAAAAAATCTTTTTTGAGATGATCTTTATACAATAGCTTTAGTACAAAGTTAGGAATTGCATGAAATATTCCTTTTGTTAAAATATGATCAACACATTGAAACAGAATCAACACTAGCAAGAACTAATGCTCTTAAGATTTCTCCAAAAATAATACAAACAATTTAAACAGTACTAAGTCTTTCAATATCTATCAGCAATATTAGACAGCATTAATTTGGAAAAGGGAGCATCCAAAAGTTTTTTGTCATTCCTAAATGGTATATCTGCATGCTAGCTTGCAGACAAGTTAATCTCGATACCAAGAATAATATTTTGCTTACATATTTGCTTTTTGTAAATACATTTCAACAGAGAATCATACAGTAGAAAAATTATGTTTCATCCATATGTTTGAGTAAATATAAAGGCAGATATGGTTTGCTTATAACCAGTAGACAGTGACTGCTTGAATGCCAAAGGGAAATGTAACTATTCTCTAGTATATGGAATGATGAGATTATGTTTTTACATATCAAGTACTATCTTCAAGGTTGATTAAGGTAAAAGGCAATATCACAGCAAAAGAAAGACTGTGTGAAAAAGAACCAAGGAGAAAAAAATGCAAGATGACATCCACAAGATGGCTGCCTTTTCATTCTTTATGATTATAGTAACATTTCTGTAAGAAAATTAATGCAAAATGTTCTTTAGCAAATCAGAGGAACTACAGTTGCTTTCTCCTAACACATCTGCAAATTAATAAAATATATCAAGCAGATTTAGGCTTATGTAAGCACAAGAGAACATTATACATATGCATATATATGTCTGAAGCAATGCCCACTGCACATTGGTCAACATGCTAATATTTGCAAGTCTGAGTGCATGATAAAGGCAGTAAGATATGGAAGAATATGTAGGATAAAAGAGAACACTTCAATATGAAAGGTTGAATTAAGATAGATGCATGTAACAACTACATTATTTTAGCAGATTGGAAAATGCAGTGTGAATAGGATATAGGAATATTTAAAACATATCTTTAGGCTTTCTTTAGAGACTTCTTTTGAGATTTGAACAAGAAAAATATTTCTTTGTATGATCTTAACTCCTCTCAGCCTGCAATCTACAATTACTAAAAATTATAGCATTAAAATAAAGGTAATGTTCAATGTTGAATTTATAATCATGAATTGGTAGCTTAATAAAACAAAACAAACTATATTACAAAATATTACATTCAATCTAGGGAGTTTAGACAGAAATAAGGTTTCATTTAATCTGTAAATAGTTTGGATTTTAGTCTATTCAGCAAAATTGTTAGGTTACAAGGTTACTATGTGGGCTGAGACTACAGATGAAGAACAAAGCAAATACTTCAGTTTCAGTAGGAAATATAATAAAACCTCTTTATCTAAAAGTCATCAGGGACAAGCACCCAATACAAGTTAACAAGCAGGAACTGATAAGATAACATTTATATGAGGTCAGAAGTCAAATGCCAGTCAAAAGCTTTTAACCTCTTGGGTCATAAACAGGAATAGTTAAAACAGACAGCTATTTATTTTATTGAAAAGGTATCTGATCATTGTGAGTGAATGATGGGATGATGTAACCAATTGAGCTTTATAGAAGAGGAACTCAGTTATTAAAATGCAAAGCTTCAAGTCTATGATAATTCTTTTTTTTTTTAAATTTGCCTGTCTCTCATAAATCTCTAAATCAAAGCAGACAGACAACCAAAATGATAAACATTCTCTTAAACCCGACCCATACACAATATGTGGATTGATCTGTGTCATCCAAGACTTGTTAATGATTCAATAGATGAAATATTTACATTCAATATACATAAAAGAACAATAACCATCCTCCCTATTGTGTTAATGCCACTGGAGTTTTGTTTTGTTTCTTTTCTTTGAGTCCACTCAAGTAAAAAGGATTTACCTTCATTTAAAAAAACCAGGTTTTAACATTAAAAATACCTAACTTTAAGTGCATATATGTTTTGGATAGATTTAGAAGACCTTTAATTATACTTCTCATCTAGTCATTCATTAGCTATTTCTCCTTTAAATAGTTTTTATTTCCTCTTGTAGATTTACTCTCCAAATTCTGTATTTTGCCTACATTTACATCCAAATATGCATTCTGAAGGTAATACTAAAAAAATATGGAATAAAATATATCTGTCTTCCTAGAGAGAAACGGATTTATGAATAGCCTTTTTAGGACCATTGTTTCTTTAAATGGAGTTCACTATACACAAGGTGAATATGGTGGATTTAAAATGCTTTAAAATATTTATCAGAAGTATTTTATCATCATATTCAAATGACACAATCGCCTTATTGACAATCTCTATTCTGTCCATTTGCTTCATGAAAGGCCCCCAAGCAGAACAAGGACTAACCTTTT
The DNA here is from genome assembly GCA_013397565.1 of Ptilonorhynchus violaceus. Taxonomy (NCBI): domain Eukaryota; kingdom Metazoa; phylum Chordata; class Aves; order Passeriformes; family Ptilonorhynchidae; genus Ptilonorhynchus; species Ptilonorhynchus violaceus. The sequence goes on along the minus strand of VZRJ01001277.1, from coordinate 11,945 downwards.
TCATTCATTTCATGTTTAGTAAAAAACCAAGCAANATTGAAATGTGAGTGATTCAGACATGCATGTTTTGAAGATGGGGGGGGGAATAACAGAGCAGTGTTTTGTCCAATAAAATAGAAGTGATCACTTATGGGGGGAAAAAGGGAAAAATAAGTAACTTCTATTTTACTATTGTAAACAATTAACAAATTAAAAAAATAATCTTTTGGGTTACAGAGTACAGAACAACTTGCCTGTCCTAAATATAAGGGAGTATAGTCAGGATGTTGTGGGGAAGGCTCATGCGGGAGGAAAAAGCTCTGATATTCTTCCTCAGCCTTGAATAATAAGCAGCACATAATTGTTATATTTAATAAGAAAAATGATAGAAAATGTCAGACCCTAAATTAACATGCATCTTTGTATTGCTAATTGTGCTCATTGCAAATTTGGGTCATTTTGCATGAGTGACTCTAATGTAGGGCTGACATTGCCATATAGCACAGCGGATTCTTGATTCCCTGTGCTAATCCTAAACTCAGCGATTGTGTCAGATGCAGTTCTGTATGCTCCAGCAGCTGGTTCATCCTCTTCAATGCAAATAAGGAAACTCCTACAATCAAAGCTTTTCGAGTCTAAAGCCTGATTACTGAGGGCAGGCTAAAGCACCACATAGACTTACTTTCAAATCACACTGACAAGGCAACTGTAATGTCCCTCAGGTTCAAAATCAGTCTTTTGCCAAACAAAACAAAAAAAACCCAGGCACATCCATCAGTTTGGAGGTGTACAAAATGTAGATAGGTCTTCATGACTGGTGGTAAAATAAATAAAAAAACCCCCTGAACTTGAATAAAAGTCTGCACTAGTAATAATTAAAGCAATATTTGAATACTTATGAAGAAGACAGGTACACAATGATTATATGTAAAGCATAGGCTGTTTATTTTCTCAAGAACATTTCTGAAGAACTATTTCAAAGTGTCCATTCATTTCCATGGACACATCCACAGCAGGAAAACACGGACAAAGTGCAGGTGCCCCTCCCCCATTCTTCAGGGCTCTTTCACATCACTTTCCTCCGGCGGGAGGGGTTGCTTGACCACGAAGGAAACAGGCCAATTATTGCCTCTTCGAGCCAATTGTTATTTCTTCTCCCACCCAACCAGCTGGTCTAGCTCTGAAGTGGAATGCCCTTCTGCCCTCCCCCTCCCCAGTGCTTATACAGCTCTGTGTGTGTGGGCCCTACCTATGGGTATTGTACAGGTTTGACTCACACCAGTGCTGCAGTCTTTTGCCATGGTTTTCAATGCACCTGTCTCATGTTCATGCAACCACTCTGTCTGTGCCTTGGAGGCAGCTTCTAATTTACTTTTTGAAAGTCTATCTGAAAAAAAGACAGGCTTGTGGTGTCCTTCACCCACCCACTCATTTCTTTCTCCCATCTCTCAGGAAAACCCCAAAGCAATACTCAGAAAATCTCCCCATAACCTGCCCCCAAATTTTGGGTATTACCTTAATTGTATTTTCAGAAAGACCCCAAATATGAACATGTTGCCTAAAAGTGATCAAAGGCATGAGAGAGATGTAAAAAACTAAAGACTGCATTCCTCAAACAATCAACATATATAAATACAAAACAGACTAATGTAAGGGAAATATTAGCCTCTGCAGTAGGATAGCATAAACCTTCACAGACGGCAAAGCTGCAACCCCAGCAATGCTGACATGGTGCTGAAATTCTGATGCAGATAATATTTGGTTTTCCAAAGTGGTCTTAGTGCAAACTGTGTCACATCCCTCTTGTGTTTCTAGAAATAAACACATAGATAAGAATACAGAAAAGTATAGCTCAGTCCAGAACAAGTTAGCCATTGTCCACAGAATGGGCATGGCCCAGCAGTAGAGTTAAATCCTGCAATCTTGCAATTCGTTGAAAGAAACACCAACTTTTCCTTTCCCTCTCCCTCTCCAGCCAGGACAACAGTCTTTGGCCAGGGGCACTTGCTGCTGCTGCCCCCTATTTCAGAGATGACCTTACCCACATGACACCACAATTCAGAGAATTTGGGAACCATCACCAAAATGTGACAGTAAATCAGACCCAACTGGAACCAAATTTTTTACAGCTGCTCCAGCCACATAACTGATTCTTGCTCACTCATGCCTCTCTCCCTGCCTTCCCCTAATAGGATTAACAGAATTTTCATAAAAACAAATCAGAATTTGTCAAATCATGCCTGACAGTCAATTTGCTCACAGTATCTGCTTCCTTCCAATACTGAAACAGTACTATCCTTACACAGTTTAATCAAGGCTGATATAAGGCATCTTGGAGGCAAATGTTTGTCCTGGCAAAGTGCCTATATCCTTTTTAATTCTTTACATTACCTTAAAACACCTCTTAGCAGACTAAGATCACCAGAGCCTCAGGGACCCTGGCATCCTGATGATGAATTTCATGCAGATTATTATTGTCATGAAAGGCTTCTTAATGATTCTTGTAATCTGCTTTTAACTATGTCCCGGGTTCAATAATCCTCTTTGCAGGCTTTGTGCCATGCTGTGCAGCCTCAGCTGCCATGCCCACGTGGGGCTTCTTGGGACAGCCTGTGGCCCCTGCTCTGCGGGCTCCACTCCCCTGCAGGCCCCATGATCATCTCCTTCCCAAGCACCTCCAAGCCCTCTTCTCCTGCAGCACCCATGCAGCAGGGGAGTGGTCTCCACATGTGAGTCTGTGCCTTTGCTCTTCCCTTTGTGTCTGGGAATGAGGGGGGAAACTCATAGCTTAAGGATGGCAAAAACCTGGGCTGCAAATGAACCTCAAAGGGCTCCTTTTCTTTTCCAGAAGACAGCTTGTGATGTTAGTAGATGACCCTTCCTGATGGATTAGTCTTCAAACATGAGTGTTGCTCTCTGCACAGGAATGGTACACACTGCAGAAGGAAAGAAAACTCTGCCCCATCCGGAAGCAGGAATAAATCCTGCAAATCAGTATACCTAGAGTCCAGCTTTGAGGCTCTCTGCATTAAAAAAGGAAAAGGCAGCTACAGCACTTTGGCTTTGAGGCAATCACAGGGTTTTTCTGCTCAACATGAGTTCTGTGAACCCCTGCAGCTCTTGGGAGTATCTCAGAATAGGTGCTTGTAGTGGGTTGACCCTGGCTGGATGCCAAGCACCCACCAAAGCATCTATCACTCCCCTCTGCAGCTGGACAGGGGAGAGAAAATATAATGAAGGGTTCACGAGTTAAGGACAGAGAGAGATCACTCACCAAAAACCATCACGGGCAAAACAGACTCGAATTAGAAATACTAACTGAATTTATTGCTAACAAAATCAGAGCAGGATAATGAGAAGTAAAATAATATCTTAAAAAACACCTTCCCCCCACCCCTCCCTCCTTCCCAGCTCTACCTCCTCACCCAATGGTGCAGGGAGACAGGGAATGGGGGTTACGGTTAGTTCATCACCTGTTGTTCCTCCTGCTGCTTAGGGAGAGGAGTCCTTCCCCTGCTCCAGCATGGGGTCCCTCCCACAGGAGATAATTCTCCATNAGGCATCCACCTGCTCTGGCATGGGTCTCCTTCACAGGCTGCAGGTCGATCTCTGCATCCCCATGGACCTCCATGGGCTGCAGGGGGACAGCTGCCTCACCATGGTCTTCACCACAGGCTGCAGAGGAATCTCAGCTCTGGTGCCTGGAGCACCTCCTGCCCCTCCTTCTCCACTGACCTTGGTGTCTGCAGAGTTGTTTCTCTCATATTCTCACCCTGCTCTTCTCTGGCTGCAATTACATCTGCGCAATAACTTTTTTCTTCTCAAATATGTATTTGCAGAGGTGTTGCCACCATTTCTGATTGCCTTGGCCTTGGCCAGTGGCAGGGCCATCTTGGAGATGGTTGGCATTGGCTCTGCCAGACATGGAGGAAGCTTCCAGCAGCTTCTCACAGAAGCCACCCCTGTAACCCCTCTGCTACCAAAACCTGGCCATGCAAACCCAATACGGTGCTTTATGTCCCCATCTCAACCCTCTTCTAGGGGTTTTAAAAGGAGATTTCACAAACCTTGTTTCACTGGATAATCCCCTTTGCTTTTCAGCAAGATGATTTTCTGAATCTCTTTTTGAAGATAAGTGCAGTTAGGCAGCAGAGAACCCCCAAAGACAAAAACTTTTTGTGCATTTAAAATTACAGATAGAGTTTCTTAGGTTAATTTGATTTATGAGTTTGCCACACCTTGTGAGAACAGAATGAGGAGCCTGCAACTGTTCCACTTTCAATATCTCTGCATCTATATCTCTAATTTGTTGTTCTTTTTGCAGTTCTTCACAGGCAAACACATAAGATTTGGATCAAATGATACTTGACTTTTCAGTAACCTTCTTAGAAACTTATGTGAATTTGTGAAAATAACAGCAAAGATTTATTGTAAAGGGTAATTACTTTGAATTTTCCACCAGTCAAATTATATTCTGTTCTAATTTCATCTTCTCCTGCTTTTAAAAGCATTCCTTTATTTGCAACTGATAATCTTCAAAGAGTTAAGATGGGAATTTTACGTTACCAAAATGATACACTAACCTAAAAAATTTAAAAATACAGTGAGCCCTGAGCAATTTAGAGCTAATGTGGCAGCAGCTCCACAGTTAGCAGTTGTAAAGAAAATGGCACAAAGGCTTTAATTGTATCAAAATAGAGGAAACAACATAGTATATGCAAATAATCTTTATAGCAAGATGGTCACCAGATAGTAGTAACTTCTTAAATCCATTTGACCATGTATATAGGCAATACTTTCCTGCCTAATTTGAGTTCTATTTGGCTAACAACTTTCTAGGACTAGTCAATAAGTTGTAAATTAGATAAATTCCTTCCCTCTTCGAGACACTGCTCCTGATCAATGAGTTTCCTTGAAAAGTGTATTGGAGTATCTACTGTTAACTCACCTATTTTAATAAAGTTCAGCCTTTGCTCACACTCCTTAGAGCTATCTTGTGTAGATGATTTTGTAACACATGCTCCCTACATATTATTGTGTTCATATATCCTATGAGCTATCACATCTATTACATTTTATGAGTCAGGATGTCCATTCAGTACAGACTGAACAAACAAACCAATAAAAAAGCAATGTAAGTTAAAGCTAATAATCAATACATGAAGATAATCTAATGTTGAAATGGCTCAATGATGCATACTAAATGCACAATTTCTAGATAACTATATTGTATTCTAATGTGAGAGTTATATTTTTAGCCAACACAAGCTATTGAACTGAGAGCTTCTAAAATTAAACATTAGTCTTACAGCTAAAGCTAAAAAGTCAGCCTCTGTGGTTAGAAGCTGTACCAAACTCAATTTTCCTTGTGGGTCAAGCACAGAGTACACATAATAAAAGCATAGCAAGACACAAGTTGCAAGACAATAGGAAAAAGACAGAATTATCTGATTCTTATATTGCTTTCCTTATTCAAAGGTGCTAGCTCAGTGATAACAAACAAATAAGGAACCTCTAGCAGAGCTGATAGAGACAGATATGTAGAAGGGGGTGTAATACTTGGTGCCAATGACTGCCTAAAAGCCTATGTATATCAGTCCATTTTTTGGCCTGTCACAAAAATTCAGCCCTGGAGAAGAAAAGAGGGGAAAAAGAGATGCCAGAAGATAAGATCACTCGAAATATACATCAGAATCTTCAGCATTTATAACTTCAATTTTTTTCTGGATATCTACCTTAGTTTGACAGTACAACCATGACCCTCATAAGCTCACACTTCAGTAGTTCACAGAACTATTACCTTGTTTAAGGGCAGATTCTCTTTCATCTTCAATTTATCTTATTTGTATACCAAAATACCTTGCATGAAGTTAATATAAAAATTGGAGAATTATCACATCTTTAAAAAATGTCAATTCTGACTATAGAGGCAATACTCAAGATACTCTGCTGGTAAACAAGAAAGAATGATGGAGCTCCTATGAAGGAGCAGTGTGCCAAATCAGAGCTATCAGATCAATTTCATTTCCCATTATTTCCTGATTTTCTGCTCTTTCATTGCACAGACAACTACCTAGCATTTAAAGGAACATGGGAGGGTGGAGCTGGTTGTAACACATTTACCCAAGTACTTGGATGTAGTAATGAGTTTGGTTTAAAATATTCTTTTTATATAAATGTTAGTTGAAGTTGACAGTAAATATTGAATAGGAATATCAAAAGGACGTCATGTCATCTTTACTTCTCTTGTGTTGTCTAACATTCATTTTGTCACTTGCTCTGTTTATATCCATTTCCTTATAGAAAACTAATTTTTAAAAATTATACCAGAACGATGATTGAGTGTGACAGAAAAAGAAAAAAGGAGAGAGTTTAAAGATCTTGCTACCCACAAGAGATTGCGACCGAATTCCAAGGACTACTGTTTGATTTGTAATGATAATTAACAGTTAGTTGGTCTCTTCTTGTTTTTTTAGGACATTAGAATTAAAGATACAAGGAAGAATGAAGTCTAAAGTGGTTGCTTTTTTTTAGCAAAATAGAAGCATCACGAAAGTGCTGTTACTAAAAAAACTTACATCAGGAGGTTTTTTAAGTGATGCACAACTCATAAGTGTTATATAAGCATGCATGCAGATATAGCATTCATGCAGATATAGCAGAGATCAAAACCACTCAGGAGACAGGGGCAGAAAGAAGAAAATAGAATTAAAAGTGGTGTGAAAAAAGTCTCAGCTACATGTTTCCAGTCATGTTGAAAGGCAAAATATTCTGATTCCCTTATGTGTATTACAACATGGTTTCTAAATAAGATATTACTTACCAAGAAAGCCAATAATGTTTATAATGTTTTTAAGTTATAGTTGTCTTGGGTTGTGGGGTGTAACCAAAGTATGTATTCTATCACCATCCACATCACTTCTTGATAAACTGGTTAACGATGGGTCATTCACAGTAGCTGGGTACACACCTGGTCCCTCAGGCTATAAGCTGAGAAGAGACACACCATGTGAGGTGGGGTATTGTTTCTTAACCGTGATAACTCCTCCGGGAAACAGGCAACACAACCCATCCTGAGAGGGTCATCTCTGCTAATGGCCCATTAACAAACTGAATAGGCACCAGCAGAATAGAACTCCGGAAATATCCTATGACTCATAGGATTACATCATTTCCATTGTAGAAATCCCCGCCCTGGGGGACGTACCACCTAAGAACCACCAGATAAAAGGAGGACCGGGGACTGAGAGACACTGGGTGTCCAGCAGAGAACCTGAATTCCCGCAAGAGGACCAGACCTTTTCCTACAAGACTACTGCCAGATTGTACCATGACTCTGTCAGTTTAAGCCAGTGTTACTGCATTTATTGTAACCTTTCTATTAAAATTCTAACTCCGACCTAAAATCTCTTGCAAGGTATTTGTGTGGGGTTAATTTCCCCTGCTGGTTTACTTTCAAACCAGCACAATAGTCCATTTAAAAAATTCTCCTGAGTGCAAGAGACCTTAGCAGAAGTGTCTCTGAATGATTTATGCTCCCAAAGATGCCACATACAGGAGGCTAAAATGGAAAATTGGTATACTGGACTGCAAGTATTGCTGATGTGATTTGAACAGAGATCTGAAGAGGGAAAAGATAGCATAATCACCATTTCCCCCAAATTTAATATTGACATAATTCTGCCCATATGTTTTCACAATTATGTTTGCAAAAATACTTTTTATGTATCTTTTGAGCTTGTTAGCACTTGTATCTAACTAATGTTGCTACTTGCAAACCACTTCTAAACTAATATACCATTAGGGATGTTTCCTTGCTCAGCTACTAAATTGAGTTTAAATATTTTCATAGGGAACTTAGTTTTTGTCTCCATAGATAAAGAAAAAAGTTTTGAAATTTTTATAAAACATGCAAATGGGGAAAAAACCTCACACAGTTTAAATTAATAGAGAAGCATTTTAAAAGCAAGGGGGCTATTTAAGCATTGATTTGGTTCTCTTCCTCCTTGGAGTCAGTGAAGACTGAGTAGAAAAATCCTATTAGAATGCTTCAGTGGTAAACTGGCATATGCACTTTTGATTAGAGATTTACTATAAGCCTATTATTTTCCAAGAGAATTATACCAATGGAGGTTGTATAGATGTATATACATGTCAGGAAAAGAAGATGTGTGAGGGAAAAATTATTTTTCTTGTTTGGCTTTTGACACTAACAAGTTCATGATTTTGAAGTCTCAGCTTATTTCTCATTTGACATAAATGATCATAGTATTTGCATTGTAAATAAGAAAACACACTTTCTTTTGCCAGTGGTCTCATGCCATAGGCACAATGAACACATCTCTCTCAACTTATGCAAAGGTTCATTTCTCTATTTACCTGAAATAGAGGAGGTTGGAGGGAAGGGCTTGCTTGATACAGTTCTTTTGACCTGGAAGCCAGCATGCACAAGAGGTACATAAAATCATTTTGATAAATATAATTTTTGTCAAATAAGTAGCCTAGTTTTTAAAAAATTATTCAACTTGGCAGTATTCACCAAAGTCTAAATCTGAAGTCCTAAATTTAGACACCTATTCTTTAAGTCTTCATCAAGATGCCAGTGACAGCATTTTCCCATATATATATATATATACATAGGAAAACTTGTATGCATCTGCAAGGCCAGTCATAGAATCATAGAGTCATCAAGGTTGGAAGAGACCTTAAAGATCATCCAGTCTAACCATCCACCCAGCATTGCCACTGTAACCCTTAAACCACTAAACCACATCACCCAGTGCCAGATCCAGACATTTATTTAACACCTCCAGGGATGATGACTCCACCACCTCCAAAGGCAACTTATTCCAATGCCTGACCACCATATGTCCTGGTTTAAAAGACAGATGTCTGCCAAGGAAAGTGGGAACCTTCCTGGAATGGAAAGATGACCCCCTCCCTCCAAATTATTATAACTTTTAAATTACAGGGTTTCCAGGCAAACATATGGGAAAAGGAATAACAGTTCTTTACTAGAATAACAAGACAGACAAACAACAACTACAACAAAAACCAGAAAACCCAATAACAGCCTTTTCCCACCTGTCAAGCAATTTCCCCTTTGGTGTAGTTAAAACCACAACCGGCAGGGAGAGCTGTTGTCTTGTGTTGAGGCAGAGAGGCTGCAGTGACTCCCCCGCGGCTTCACGGGGCGCTGTTGGCTCTCAGCAAGGCAGAGGGGCTGCAGTGGTTCTGCCGTGGCCTCAGGGGCGCTCCAACACGGGCTTGGAAATCTCCTGAGATGGTGGTGGGAGCTCGGGTGAGGGGAAAATACGAGAGATGGCTCCTTTTGCAAAACTCACGGAGAGCAGTTGGTCTTGGTACCACTCCGGGTGGTGAGCTGGACTCTAGCAGTATCCCTGGAACAGTGGGCTGGAACACTGGAGGCGGGCAGACCCAGAGCGGCAATCTAAACTGTAGCTATACCCCTGGAGCAGCGGGCAGGAACAGTGGAGACAGGCAGACCTGGTGCAGTGAGCTAAACTGTAGCAGTATCCCTGGAGCAGTGGGCAGGAACAGCAGAGATGGGTAGACCTGGGGTGGTGAGCTAAACTGTAGCAATATCCCTGGAAGCCACCAAATGCCCTCTGTAATGCACATGACCATTGTCCTCGACCACAGACCTCAAAAAGGGGCTGGAAACCAGCCCCTCACCACCCAGACAAGAGTCCCGGAGTCTGCCCCAATATCTCTCGTGGTATTATGCCTCAACTCCCAAAAAAAACCCCCAGGTATGACTTCCAAACTCTCATTCCCCTGGCTGAGCCACTACAGTGGTATGTGAGTGTGCTTGGCCATTTCTTTTGTTTCTTAATTGCCCCCTATTTGTCTCCCAGACAACCCCCTCCCCTCACAGTGTCTTCCTTTTGGGTAACACATGGGAGAAAATCCCCTGAAAAACCCAAACCCACAACACCATAACAGTGAAAATTTTTTTCTAATATCTAATCTGAATCTACCCTGTCTCAGTTTAAGGCCATTTCCTCATGTCCTCTCACTGTAGGCATGGTAGAAGAGACTGGCACCACCTCACTACAACCTCCTTTCAGGTAGTTATAAAGAGCCATGAGGACTCCCTGAGCCTCCTCTTATCAATACTAAACAAACCCAGCTCCCTCAGCAGTTCCTCATAAGACATGTTTTCTAGACCCTTCACAAGCCTTGTTGCCCTTCTCTGGACATGCTCCAGCAACTTCATGTCCTTTTTAAAGTGAGGGGCCCAGAACTGAACACAGTACTTGAGGTCCAGCCTCACCAATGCGAGTACAGGAGGACGATCACTTCCCTGGTCCTGCTGGCTGCACTATTCTTGATACAGGCCAAGATGCCATTGGCTTTCTTGGCCACCTATGCACACACTGGCTCATAGTGAGCTGGCTGTCAACCAACACCCCCAGGTCCTTTTCCACTGGGCAGCTTTCCACCCACTGATCCCAGGCTGTAGCGCTGCAGGGGGTGGTTGTGACACAAGTGCAGGACCCGGCACTTGGCCTTATTGAACCTCATGCAGTTGGCCTCGGCCCATCGACACAGCATGTCCAGATCCCTCTGCAGAGCCTTCCTACTGTGCTGGTTTGGGGAAAATTAACCCCACACAAATACCTCGAGAGAGATTTCAGGTCAGAATTACAATTTTAATAGAAAGGTTATAATAAATGCAGTAATACAGAAAAGACAGGCTTAAATTGGCAGAGCCACGGTACAACCTGGCAGTGGTTGCAGTCCTGTTGAAGGTCTGGAACTCTGGTTGTCCAGTGGTTGCAGTGCTGTTGAAATCAGTAGCCCCGTAAAAAGGCCTGGTCTGCTGAGTATCCTGTGGTGGTGGTCCCATCCTCTGGTTGTCCAGTGGTGATGAAGGGTCTAGTCCTCTGGGTGTCCAGTGGTGGTTGTTCCCATCCTCTGGTTGTCCAGTGGTGGTCGTGTTCTCTCTCAAACCCCAAGCCTGCTTTTATGTGGTGTTTCCTTAGCTGGTGTCTCCTCCAGGGGTGGAGATTTCCACAATGGAAGGGGATGTTTCTGATGTACTATTGGTTGGTGCTTATCCAGCCTTACTCGTGTTTCCCTCAGTCCACAATGGAAGGGGATGCTTCTGACGTTCTATTGGTTGGTGCTTATCCGGTTCAATAATGGGCCATTATGAGAGGTAATCCACTCAGGATGGGTGGTGCTTGCTACTGGCCGGGATCGTTATCACAGTTGAGATAAGAAGTACCACCCCACCTCACATGATTGCATAGCCTCAGGGACCAGGTGTGTAATCACCTAACTGTAACGACCCAGCTTATCAAGGAAATATGTGAGTAATGATAGAATACATCCTTTTTTGGTTAAACCAGGACACTACCCTCCAGCAGATCAACACCCCCACCCAACTTGGTGTCATCTGTGAACTTGATGAGGGTGCAGTCAATCCCCTTATCCAAATCATCAATAAAGAAATTAAACAGGTCTGGCCCCAATACTGAGTCCTGGGAAACCCCACTATTGACTGCCCACCATTTGGATTTAACTCCATTCACTACCACTCTCTGGGCCCAGCCATCCAGCCAGTTTTTTACCCATCAAAGAGTGCACCTGTCCAAGCCATGGGCTGCAGCTTCTCCAGGAGAATGTCATGAGAGACAATATTAAAGGCTTTACTGAGGTCCAGGTAGTCTACATCCAGTCTTTCCCTCATCCGCTAGGCAGGTCACCTGGTCAGAAAAGGAGATCATGTTTGTCAGGCAGGACCTGCCTTTCATGAACCCATGCTGGCTGGGCCTGATCCCCTAGTTGTCCTGTACATGCCATGTGATCACACTGAAGATAATCTGTTCCATAACCTTCCCTGGCACAGAGGTCAGGGTGACATGCCTGTAGTTCCCCAGATCCTCCTTCTGACCCTTCTTGTAGATGGGCGTCTGTTGAGGCCAACAGCTAGTCTG
>VZRJ01001274.1:562259-576708 GCA_013397565.1 Ptilonorhynchus violaceus | reverse complement strand
TTGAGATGCTTGAACATGTCCAGAGGAGAGCAACAAGGCTGGTGAAGGGCCTGGAAGACATGCCCTATGAAGAACAGCTGAGGGAACTGGGGCTGCTTAGCCTGGAGAAAAGGAGGCTTAGGGGAGACCTTATCACTCTCTACAACTACCTGAAAGGTGGTTGTAGCCAGGTGGGGGTTGGTCTCTTCTCCCAGGCAACCACTGACAGAACGAGAGGACACAGCCTTAAGCTGTGCCACTGGAAGTTTAGGTTAGACATCAGGAAAAAAATTCTTCACTGAAAGAGTGATTGGGCATTGGAATCATCTGCCCACGGAGGAGGTGGAGTCATTGTCCCTGGACGTGTTTAAAAAAAGACTGGATGTGGCACTCAGTGCCATGGTTTAGTTGATGAGGAGATGGTAGGTGATAGGTTGGACTTGATGATCTCAAAGGTCTTTTCCAACCTAGTTCATTCTGTGATTCTGTGATTCTGTGATTCTGTAATTGCTCATTATCATCAGTGGTAAATACAGTCAGAGTTACTTAAATTTTGGCCTGTAGTGGAAACATGTTTCATCCATAATGTTACTATTGCTACCATCATTGCATTCAAAGTCATTTCTTGTGGCTGGTGTTAAGCCACCTTCTGTCATCTGCACTGATGGGCACAGGTAGACACATGAGCTTTCAAGAAATTACTCAGAAGAATAAAATTGGCAAAGTCATAACTTCAAAATAATTACCCTATGTTCTTAAAAACTGCACTTCGTAAAAGAACCGCCATGAAACAGTCTTGTTCTCAACATATTCTCTTTTCTCCTAAGAACGGAGTTTTTATTTTTGAAAAGAGACTGTTTGAATATATGTTGATCATTCACCACTGCTGAGAAACCCTATGCTAGTTTTTAGCACACTTTCTGTAGATACTTACTTAGCTGGGGATGAGCAGTAGTCCTTTAAAACTGGGACCAAGAATGATTCATGTGTGTATGCCATAAGTTTAGCAAAGTTCTAGAGTTTCCTGTGTTTTTCTTACATTGTCATTTCTCTGGAGTTGTGCCAATAGGATGATTTTTCATGTAGATTTTCATGTAATGTAATGTATTTATAATGATACGATTGAACTCTTACAGCCTTTCCACTAGCAGGCTCTCTTCTTTACACAGCTATTTAGATAAAGGCATGATTTTTTCAGAAACTTAGTATTTCTAACTTTTCTTCCTATTGGTCAAATCTGGATGAAATAGGCCAATGAATTCAATGTTCATAAGGAAAGATTAGCAGATCTTGGCACAATCACATAAACCTGTTTTCTTAATAAGTCAGGTTAAAAGTATTCCGTCATAGCAAAGTAATTGGTTAAAAAAGCAAGCAAAATTATGTTATAAAGCAGAACAAGCTTTTGAGGAAGAAAGAACAACAAAGGAGAGTGTGGCTGTGGATTTATTTTACCCTTCTGTTTCAAGAGACATGGGGAAGTCTGAAATGCTTAAAAACTACCCAGCTGCAATGTTAACTGTGTAACAGTGGCATGACACTACAAAATGACAGTCAACAAAAAGAAGTTGTCATAAAACAGGATCAAGTGAAACAGTTAGAGACCATACAGATAAACATTTAAGACCATACCATAGGATGCGGCTCTTGGAAACACAGATTTTATTCCTTGATGGTTTTACAACTGTCTTACATAAGCCTTCTCATGAGTTTACAAAATGCTTTCTTAAAACTAGTGTGGGGTTTTTTTTGTCCCAGCAGTCTGCATAGGATGACTGTTGCTCTAACAGCACTCTCTGTGTCTTTCTCCATGCCATGCTCCATGGTGAGACTTCATATCCTATGCCCTTCCATCTGTTCATGTAGGCATGGTTTGCACATAACTGTACCTCTATCTCAACTTTATTGCCCATTGCGTGGGTCTAAACTGTATCTCAGAAAGTACCCATAATACTAGCATATCCATTAGAAATATTCTTTTTCTGTACTGTTCTCAGTAATCCATCAATCTTAGCACCAACTCTTGAGTCCTCTGTTGATCATCACACTTTTACCCATCCTTCTTCAGGAAATGGGAAAACTCCACTGGAAGTTTTTAGGAAATCTGTACACTTCTGTTCACTGGATCATTTTAAGTTTCAGATCCAGATCTTTAACTTTTATCTTAGAAAACATGCTTCCAGATCCATTCTACTGACAGCCAATCCATTTTTCTTCAGAAGGGAGTACCAGTTACATAATCTCTTGGGAAAGGACACAACTAAGCCAGCTGACCAAAACTGACCATAAAGATGTTTCATACCCTATGTCAGCTCAGATAGAAAAACTAAGAAAAGGAGGAGGAAGGGGGGTATTTGTTATTCACAAAGTTTACCTTTCAGGGAAACCGCTGCATGTGCTGAAGCCCTGATTCCCAGGAAAGGCCAGACATCGCTTGCTGATGGGAAGTAGAGAATAAAAATACATTTTTTGTCTCTTTGCTTGTGCATACACAAACTTTTGCTTTTGCTTTATTAAACTGCCTTATCTCAAACTACAAGTTGTTTTCCATCTTATTTTCTCTCCACTGTCCAGGTGACTGGCTTGGTGGGCACCTGGCATCCAGCCAAGGTTCACCCACCACAGAGAAGTAAAGAAAATAGCAATATTTCACTACAATTACCCACCATCTTTTCTACATAATCAGATTAGGTGAGGTGAGAGAGGTTTGAGAAAGGGCAAGTATATAAACTATTTCAAAATGCATATGTAGGTGTTTACAGTTCAGCATTTCTCATGAAATACTAAGCTTACTGCCAGAGTTTCAAGCACCAGTAGTACAGTAATTAAGTAGTAGTCAACTTGGTAATCAGAACTTAAGTTCATCTAACTAAACTTGCTTTCTTGGAAGGGGAAAAACTTAATAGAGAGAAAAGTACTGCTGTTAGTATTAACTAGAAGAAGATTTAGACGTGTTCTACAAGAATCCATTCCTACAACACACTTCTCTATGCAGTCATTAACAATTGGTGGTTGGTGTAGGGAAAATGAGATTTTTACCAGCATTATTTGAAACATAAAAAAGTCTAGTCACTACCAATACCATGTTGATAGAATCACAGAATCACTTAGGTTGGAAGAGACCTCTAACATCGTCAAGTCCAACCGTAGACAGATCACCAGCCTGTCAAAGGGCCATATCCAGTCATTTTTAGAACACTTCGAGGTATGGTGACTCAATCACTTCCCTGGGCAGTCTGTTCCAATGCTTAACGACTCTTTCCATTAAGAAATTCTTCTCAATGTACAGTCTGAACCTCCCCTCGCACAGCTTGAGGCTATGTCCTCTCTTTCTGTCACTGGTTGCCTGGGAGAAGAGACCGACCCCCACCTGGCTCCTGTCAGGCAGTTGTAGAGGGTGATAAAGTCACCACTGAGCCTCCTTTTCTCCAGGCTAAACAGCCCCAGTTCCATCAGCTGCTCTTCATAAGACTTCTGCTCCAGACCCTTCATCAGCTCCATTTCCCTTCTCTGGACACGCTCCAGCACCTCAGTGTCTTTCTTGTAGTGAGGGGCCCAGAACTGCACCCAGCACTCAAGGTGTGGCCTCACCAGTGGCGAGTACAGGGGGACAATCACTGCCCTGGTCCTGCTGGCCACACTATTTCTGATACAAGACAGGATGCCATTGGCCTTCTTGGCCACCTGGGCACACACTGGCTCATGTTCAGCCAGCTGTTGACCTGCACACCCAGGTCCTTTTCCACTGAGCAGCTTTCCAGCCACTCCTCCCCCAGCCTGTAGCAAGCACTGCATGGGGTCATCTTAACAAAAGAAGTCACCTTAAATAAACAAAACATCATGAGGATGTGAAGTAGTTCTGATAGGAAGAAGTAACCAAATCCAGAAAAGAAGGAAGGGGTTAAATTATAAGAACATTGAATCAGGAGATATATTTTATGTTCATTACATGGTAGGGTTATACCGTTCCAACAAAAATAAACCCCATATATATTATGCAAGACAAATGAGGTCATTAGTTTATGCTTGGAACTGGTTTGATTTCAGTCACAGGCCTAGGATTCTCTCTAGTACAGTGTATCTTTGGGAAAAGCTAATGAAAATGGTCACATGGGAATGGTCAAAATACTTAAAAAAAAAAAAAAAAAAGAAAATAAGGCCTGTCAGGCAAAGGTGTGAAAAAGTGCCTGAATAGATGCATTCATTTTAAGAAATTTATTTTCCACATGTATGTAAAGATCTGTCTTTTTTTCAAACAGCTAAATCACTTGAGGGAGAATGGAAGTTACTTTTTAAACGCAAAATTTAAAAAACAGCCAAAATGGAAACACAATAAAGAAGTGGAATTATTGCTGGAGAAAATGATCATACTTGCATCTTAAATTTGTGCAGTTCTTAAGGACCTGCTTATTTACATACTTCTTGATATGAAACAGCATGTCTTTACCTAAAGCAGCAGTCACTATCAAGTCCAACAGTGTAAGAACTCCAATTCCTTTCCATCATTTGCAAATATCAACATAAATGCAACAATGTGCAACCCATCCTGCAGATTGCAAAATTCAGGTTATAGTAGGGAAAAAAAAAAAGGAGGCGAGAGTGGGAGAAAATACATGTGTTGCTTTTCAAACAGTTCCTTCTTTTGCTTTTGTGGATACCAAGAACAGGCATTTCTGATAACATCAGCATGACAGTGAGAGAAGATTCCTCCTTTACCTTTTTCCTGTAGCTTTTAAGACAAGTAGAGCTTTGCAGGCTCTTACTAGAAATACAAAGATAGCTGAACAAGTTGTGTTACACAGCAACACACCTGAACTACAAATGGGAAACCATGTTCTGGGTCAGAATATCTGGGTCAATATCAGGTTTCAGAATACTGCCTAACAATGCAGCAAATGTGCCAGTCTGTGGTTTAGGTGACAATACTACAGCAGGTGGCTGCAGTCTCCTCATATGAGTACATCCAGGTTTCACAGGAAAGGTTAGTCATTTTTGGCATAGCTTCAGACTACTTCCAAACCACCAGACCCATCTGTGTGCCACTGCGTTTGAGTCCCTGTTCTCTCACTGTTTCCCCAAGTTCACTTTGGGCAGCTGAAAAAATCACAATCTCTGTTTCCTGAAAAATCCTGTAAACGGCTCCTTTCAAGGGTTGAAAAAGACTGAGATTAGATTTAGCTGGTTATGCTGCAGCAGAACACAGAGGAGTGTCCTTGGAGAGGAAGAGCAATTTCTCAGCACTAGGTAGCTTAAGAGAAAACTCTGTTGGCACAGACACTTAAAATTAAATCTATCATCCCTGTATAACAGAAGAAGGAATCTAAGGAAATTAGCCTTTATTACAGCTTTTCTGATTTTTTTTAATTGAAAAGCAGACCAAAATGCAGATTGATCTAATGGCCCACATTAAGTGACAGTTTCTTGCTGTAGCAGCTGCTCAGATGCTTCCATAAATAGAGCATACAACCTGTATTACTTCAAAGGAATACTGACCGTACCAGCAGTGGATCCATCAATTCCCCAGTTGCCTTCTACAGCCAAAAAAGATGTACATGGAAGATCCACTGCTGATTGAAGAACACTTTTAATAATACAGAAAACAAAACCCACTGGAATTAAGATGAGAACAAAGAAAAGGGAAGTGTTTGAGAAGACTAACTTTCCTGAAGCAGAGCACTTGAGTTTGTTTGAGGGGTTTTTTTTTGCAGCTGTACTTCAATAAGCACCCCAAAAGAAGCAATGTGCTATTCACAATCAGAGACGATGACAAAAAAGGAAGTGAAGCTTCAGTGAAAGCAAAGGAAGTATTCTGTTACAGCCATGCCGAGACACTAAAATGATTGTAACCTACTTGCAAACACAGTCCCACTGACAAGCTTTATCTCACAGTACAGAAATTCTTTATTTATAAGAAGCATTTTTAAATTGTAACAAGTATTTATTGCTACCCTCCCCAAACAACAAACAAACCCCAAAGAACAACAAAACCAACTAACCAAAGTAACAACAACAACAACAACAACTTCCACCAATCTATAGTGCAGATTGTGACTTGTGGAGATTTTCTCATTAGCCCTTTTCCTTTAAGGTGACAGCATAACACTTGCTGAGTCTGTTCACACTCCAGCATATAAAACCAGGCAAAAAGAGCTGCAGGGCTGTGAAAAAAGCACAAGAGGGGTGCCTTTCAGCATCAGCCACTCCTCCTTACCCTTCCCAGGTCACTACAGCAGTAGCTATGTAACCTTTTGGCTAAGTTTGCAGCAGGTGACCACGCATGGCAGGGAGGGGGCTTCTCTCACTACCACCCTACTGGCAAAGCCTGGCTTTTGGTGACAGGAAGAGGAAAATGAGTTCAGTAGCTGCTCAAGGAAGGAATAGAATACCTCTATTTGTACAGGTTAGGATGCGCAGACATTGCTACAGCTAGGAGGAAAAGAGACCTAAGGACCTTGGGCTTTTGCTAACAAAGCTATGGCCTGGGTACTGTTGCCTGTGGGAGGGCAGAAGGCTGTCCAGATGCAGGGAAGGAAGACAGGATCCAGAAGTGGGTTTGGTGGTTGGACAACTCTGAGCACGTTCCGTGACTAACATACCTGTTGTTTAAAGACACAGTTGTGAAGAGCTCTAACATGCTTCAATTCTATCACTTTTCCAAGTCAATTGTTCAAAGGTTTAATCACTCCTAGCACTAAAACTGTAGAAATTAATGGTATAAGATACAGCTGCATCTTCTATGACTTTATATATTATTAAAAGCTGCCCACAATCTTTGATATATACATATAAGTGCAATATTACCTTCCATCCTGTTCTTTCATCTGCTGACTACATATATGGCATGTATCTTGACAGTTTTTCCCCAAACACTTCACTTTCTGAATTCTCTCCAACAGACCCATTTTCTTTCTGAAATAAGATGATCGGTTTATCAATATGCAATAATCAAGTATTGTATAACAGGAAGATCACTTTGTTCAGCTTAATAGCTTCCTTTCTGTACAGTGAAGCTGTGTTACAGAAGTCCACTTCAAGGGACAATGCCAGCCCCTTTTCTAACTCTTTGCTTAATGAGATATAGTCCCTGTGGTGACTACCTTGGTCCTTGTATACTGTCAAAATCAGTACGAAGGAGTTAACATGATGCTGCCCTGCTCTGTATGAAATGTCAAAGTTATGCACACAGCAATTTCATCTTGCTTAATTCCATTGCAGAATACCATACTGAAATATGCAAGCACTTCATAAAGAATGTGGGGGAGGCAGTACTAGTCCTCCCCAGTTAAATTATCTCAAGGGTAACCTAAATCTTCAGTTGTATCCCTTTCCCATTATGTTAGATATAAAAAATATAGAACAGAAATAACACTCCTGTTTTCACAGTCTTGACAAACAAAAATGTTGGTAATAGTGTTAACAGTATTTTTAGGGATGGGAAACCAAATTGAAATAGCTTGGAGATTCACAATGTGAAGTGACAAGGGATGTACAAATGTAAGAGAGAGGGAGGAAAAAAACCTGAATACTAAACAAACAAGAAAGTGCCATTTGGTCTTACTAGGTTCTCCCATACCAGCCACTATTGATGAAAAGGTGTCATCTTTCAGTCACTTCAAGCTCCACCAAAACTACTATAAAACCAAAGACACTGCTTTGTACCTGGTCACAAAGTTGCAGAAGGCAAGTTTTTGGCTAATTAAATGAGTTTCTATTAACATAAAGGAAAAAAATCAGAAGACTAGAAAAGAAAGAGGGAGAAACAAAAGCACAAAGGGGCAAAAGTAGTGAAGTCTTGGTATTTTGAATAATGGCTGGGACTGGCAGAGAGTCAGGAAAGATGGTAAAAATCACCTCAGTCCTTGCTACCTTGGCTTAGTCTGAGAATCTGGGATTTCGAAGCATCGTGATTGAACCCTGAAGTGTGGTGACCCCGACTGGTGTTGATTTTGAAGGTAAAAGCCGCACATCTTTTTACTCAATCAACAAATTCCAAAGGAGATGAAGAGAGGGGAAGCCCTCCTCTTCTACCACTTAGACTTAATTTCAAAACACTGGGTCCACTGCAATCATTTTCCTCTCAAACATTCCTATTATCCATCAGATATAATCTCAATATGTTCTTTAAACCTGCAGGAATTTTTGACTGAATTAATTCTATTTTTATCTTTTGCCTGACGTTTACAAATAATTTTATATAACAGACTGAGAGTTGCCATCTGTTACCTCAAACTACTTTTAGGTCTCTATACAACACATCCTGCAGACGTAGCCTACTTTTTTTGCTAGTATATGTGGTACTTCATGGTTGACAGTGTTAAATATGTTGGACTGTGACTAAGGAAACAATTTGGATTGCTTTGTAACAGTACATTCTCCACGTGTACTGTCCCATCAATCACTGTGTCATCTGCAGCTATCATTATGGATGGTATTTTGCCTTTCTAAGCATTGATAACTGGAATGAACAATACTGGCATCCATATACAGAAATGCAAATTTTAGCCTTGAGTAAGCTCTGCCAGACTAAGAGAGCAAGAGCAGACGGGCCTTGGGAAGCAGCCCTGTGCACAACTCAAGTTTCAGTGGTTCAGTCTCTGCTGGTTGTTAATGGTGGGTTCTGCTGCTCCACAGCTGCCTACAACCCCTCCTGCCACTCCAGTCACTAGAAGGCTGTGAAGGGTACCACAAAGACCTCAGAATTACCATAAAGGATTTTCTGGGCAAATGCCAAGTCCATCCTTGGCATGAGCTGACCACAGCCATCTGGGCAGGATTACATATGATCATCATGACCAACTGAGCCACCTGCATTAGGGCTTCCTGAAACAGAAGGTCCTAATGGCACCTGAATTGTTTGCGCACTGCCTGCACATTCAACTTCAGCTAGCTGCAGCTCCTGTGGTGGCTGCTGGAGGTTGTCAGGAGCCATGAGATATCCTACGCACTCTACCATCACATTGGTACAACAGCAGGGCCATAGGTAGCACAGGACTGGGAAAAGGAGGGGAGAACGTACTGCATAAATATTTAAGCTCCTCTGCTCCCACTAGACTTGGCACTGATAATTTTGTGTTTTGATTAGCATCACTACTATTTACCTACTTTCTTTAAGCCTTGCACCTGCTTGCCTTATTAGACCATTTTTACTTTTCAACTATTAAAAAAGGATTGGTAAACTTAAGCACTTGCTTCCTCTGCCATCCTTCCCTGTTTTCTTTTCTACTCTAGCCTATAACCACGTACTAATGTACCAAAGGCAGCAGCTGGGTACAGGACGCATGACAGATCATGTATGACATTAGGGACTAACATGACAAGAAAGCAATCTTTAAGGTGCTGGAAAGAAGAAAAACATTCCTGAGGCTGGGGAGTAGTGGAAAAGTTAGATCACAAGAGAAGGAAGAAACCTGAGGTACCTGGAAAATAATGGCATCTACCGACAGGGTGTTGTAGGTCTATATCTATCTTGTGCTGCTCTGTGTCATGGACTGTGACAATGCATTTGTGCATCCTGATAGCACTTACAATTATCACCTTGGGAAAGAAGACCTCAGAAAGCACAGATACCACATATTCAGTACAGGCCATTGTCTACGTAGATACTGGCTCCTGATGAGGTAAGCAGGTAGATAAGTGAAAGTAAGGAAGAGACTTATTTTCTACTTAGCCTGAGAACTGTAGAGAAAACATCATGCAGTAAGCTTTTGCACCATCATGATAGAATCCACCAAGTAACACAGAATCAGATATCGGATTTACCCATTCTAAAGTAATTGTCCACTCTACCAGTATGAGGCATACTCTGAGTTCTCCTCACATGGAAGGAGGAATTTGGATATATCACAATAAAAAACAGTTTCTGGCTTGAAGTTACTGTGGAGAGGGTAGAAAATAGGACTAAGGTGATCGGGACCAGGAAGGGATCTGTTAACTATCATGGATACTAATTTCTTAGCTGGCCTAGAGTAAGAGATTTCCGGAACTTATGAAAGAAGGTGCAAGACTGGATTTCCTTTTCATTTGTGTACTGACACACTGGCATCACTAAGTTCTGGATGTAGTTAATCTCATGCACCAAGACAGTTCTTTGTTGCAGCCATTGCAAACCTTCACCAGAAGCCTAAATCAGGCAGGCAAACTTCAAACACTATTACCCGAGAAGAAACAGGCAGTTCTGTTTGGGTTGCAGAGGCAAGCAGGCTACACAAACTCCTAAGGCAAGAGCAAGAACTTTAGGTAGCAAGAAAACAGACTGACAGCAGAAATAAGCAAACTTGGGAAGAAAAACTGTAAGACCAGGTAAGACAGCCTTTTCTGCAGATAGTCTTGGCCAGGGAAAAGAAAGAGAAGTTCACTTCCAGTCTTCAGATTTGCTTTCCAGAGCAAACATGGCAGCTTTCATTGTGATGTAGCACTTTCCATGTCCAAGGAAACACTCCTGCCCCCTTCCATTAAATGCAAGCCTTTTACTTCAGGGATTCCAGGAGATCCCCAGTAAAGGTAACTTCTTCTGTTATCTTTCTCATGTCTAACACCCTCAGCGGCAGGACATGTAATAATTTTGGACAGAAGTTCATAAAGCATTTACATTAATGTGGCTGAGAGGCTAAAAGACTCTTAGCTAAAAATTCAACTTGCTCAGATGGCAAGATTGACTACTTTCTTAAAAATAAATGTATACATTTGTATAAATTATGATCCAAATATATATTAGAAGACTAATATTCAAGACATTCTAGAGAACTGTAATCTGCATATATAAGACCAGTTTCCCAAACATTCACACAAGGTAGTGGAAGATGCAAATAAACTATTTAAACATAAAGAATGTGGTCCACTTTCATTTGTAATTACTAAACAATTCCTTATGTTAATTTACTACTCATTCTTATGGGGAAAGTATCAAATGAAAAGCCACACACATCATTTATTTAATGCACTGATGCATTTTAAGTAAGTGCTTATGTATTTATAGATGTAATTCTCTAAAAACTGGCATTTCCTCTTACTGTCTCAAGCTGCTTCCCAGTGTAAAGCGGGACGTCTCAGTCATTATTATGTGCATGGTCCAGGACCTAATAAAGTAAAAGGCCCAAACCAGCCCCCAGTGAACACAAGTTCTCAAATATCAATTTTGCTAGCATGGGAACACAGCACTCTCCTTGGTGACAGAGAGGGCAACTGCACCCTGCAGGGAAGCAACTATCTTGGATCTAAGATTTTAGGTTGATGCATGCCAGTATCTTTAGAAGCAGCATTGACAGACAGTAGCTGGAGGGGTGAGCAGCTGGTGACTGTTCTTCACAAAATAGGTAAGACAATAGCGCAAAAAGACATCAAACCAGGGAATAAGAGCATCTAAAGCTTAATCGACTATGCTGTGAATCTCAATGCATTTTTATTATTCCATGAGTCAAAAGAAGTGCTCAGAAAAGCTACAGAGGAACATTTCTTGCAGTACTTTCTCACCCAGCACAGCAAACAATACACAATAGGGACACTATAAACTAAATAACTTTGCAAAGAAATTCCATCAACTCAGTCATGTGCCTATTTTAATGTTTCTGTAACAAATTCACACAAAAAGTTTGACTGAGTGAAACCTCTGAAGAATAAAGGGGAAAAAAATTTCAGGGAGACGATGCCATAGACAATAACATGCCAGCAATACTGCTTTATAATTGGCATGATGCAATTTTTCTTTCCAAACTACTTCAGCAAATCACAATAAAGAATCACCAAAATACAAGCTATCTGCTACTCCTGCCATTTTAGGTTTTCACAGTATTTTCAGAGCACTGACTTCTACAACATCACTAAGATAAGGCTCTCCATTCCACTGGAGAATTAACCTTTTTGCCTCAAAGCCTGATGCCACAGCCTTCATCATGCAAGTATGCTATGGAAGGTGGACAGTTAAACAGTAAGGACTTGGACTAGGACAAAGCTAAAGATGGAACTTAATGGGACTAACTTCTGTATTTTGAATGCTAGGTTGAGCAGTGTTCTGAACCAAGAAATGTATGGATAGCCCTAGAGCAAAGCTAAGCATCTTGTACACAGTTCCTCAAAAAACTAATTCACATGTACTTACCTAAAACCTACCGAGCAGTACATAACTGAGACCCATGTGGAAATGAGGACAAAACACTTCATGCATTATACAGCATCTCAGTAGTCCCCTACCTGCATTATTTGAATAGCACTCTCTCATTTTAGTACAGGTTCTTAACATTCTCCTGAAGTTACCATC
Organism: Ptilonorhynchus violaceus; assembly: GCA_013397565.1. Taxonomy (NCBI): domain Eukaryota; kingdom Metazoa; phylum Chordata; class Aves; order Passeriformes; family Ptilonorhynchidae; genus Ptilonorhynchus; species Ptilonorhynchus violaceus. Next base: position 564,476 of record VZRJ01001274.1, on the reverse strand, counting down.
CACAGCACAAAGAGCTACTGTTCAGGTGGCAAGTGAAGTTTAAGGGAGATACTTTGCACAGGAGATAAAACAACTAAGTGCTTAATAGCAGCATGGGCAAACATATTTTCTCTCATTCTTTCCTTCAAACCCAAAAAGCTACAATGGAAGCCAAGATCTAATCCTATCCAAGTTGTCTGAGCGTAAGGCAAAGCAACAGGGAGGACAATTTCACACAACCCACCTACAGGCACTTAGCTTAGCTGAAGCACCTTCACCTCCTTTACAGTGAACATACAGAGACAAGCTCCTTGAAAGGCTGATTCAGATCAAATCATGCTAAGGCACTTGAGAGCAGAATTTGTATCAGCTCTGCCATCTCCACTGAAGAGAAAGGGACTGGTGGATTAAAATAGATGCCTAAAGGTAGATGGTGAAAATACTATCCTAACTTCCAGATCAAACGAGCTCTGCTTGAAATGTGCTGTTTGTTAGAATGTGAAAAGCAGCCAGCTATAGCATTCTTCTTGACCCTTCAATTAAGTTGGAGAAAAAAACACAGTATGTTTTAAATTTGGAAAGAGTCAACACCTATGATTGCTATTTTACTTTAGAGAAAAGTAAACACGCCAGTAACAATGCTTCATGTGTTTGTTTATTAGTGAGCATGAAAATACCTAACTTTTAAAAAGTTTAGTTCATGACAAAGCTTGAATTACCAGAACAATGCAGTGCACAGGGTAAAAATGAAGTATTATCAGATTAAACTTGTTCTCTGCATTCTGCAAGGCACTTTACATTCAGCAGAGGTGCAAGAGCAACCTTTACATGTCTTCTGAACACATAATGAGTTCAAACAAATCAAAAGGAGAGGCAGAGTTAAGTATCTGTAAGTTTCCTCCCAGTATTATAAATACAGTACAGACTGAATTAGAAGCACTACTAAGGCACCAACTTAATTTCAAGTATTTAGCTACAGCTTTAACTTTCACTATAAACTTAACTGGCTCATAGTTAGGTCTTATAAAAATTCTGACTGAAAAATGAACTCTTGTTTTTAAAAACATAAGACGGTTATGCACATTTATTGTAAAGGTTTTAATATATTCCAAGTTTAAGCCCTTGCAATAAGTGATCAACACACTAAAATTCGTATCAAAAAGATACCTTTAGCCATCACTATAAATATACCAGCAATTTTAATTAATTCACAAAAGCAATTAATAACTTTGCTTTTCACAGTAAGAGAAAATATACAGGAAAGATATCTTGGAAGTTCACCTAAAAATTGTTAGCACCAAGCCGTACAATTAGTCAACTATACTGTAAAAAGACTACTATCAATATGAAGTGGTAATTACATATTTTTGCTTTTGTTAGAAAAATACTCAAGATTTTTTACCATTTAGACAAAAGCACTTAATATCACACATACAAGTTTTGCATATTCAGAACACAAAAAATACAAGTCTGTCACTGATCTCCATCTTCACAAAATAGAAAATCCACCTCTTTCAAGGACATCAGGTGAATAATAAGGTCTAAGCACGAGAAGAAGTGCAGGCACTTGCTCTTCAGCCCAAATTCAGGTACCCTCCAAAGAGCATGAAACTAATGGTTTTTCATCCAGCTCTGCGAAAGAAGGAGCATCCTACTGATGAGGTCGAACCCCACTACTTGTCTTGGTAGCCAAGGCTAGATTCCTCCTGCAGAACTAGGAGGAGAAGGAATTGTTGCCACCTCAGCAGCATGCAATCCCGGGAAAACAAAGGGGATTCCCATTGTCATTGTCTTCATCTGCAGCTGATCATCACCAGCACTAGCAAGGCAGTAGCTTGCGCAGTTATCTCCACAGCGGGCAATGTCACAACCCGACCAACAGCACAAACTACTACCTCAGCCAGGGCCCTGGTGCTCCCGACCCCTTCTGAACGGGGAGACAAGCAGGCAGACAACACAGCAGCGACAAATGAAATTAAGGGGAGAAACAGAAGAAAGATAAAAGGGCTCTGGGGTCTTTTGATGATCCTCGTCTCCTTTATCTGCTGCAGACATCAACCAGACTCCTCTCGCCTGACTGTGAAAAGCAAAGGGAAACCCCGCCCAGCTCCCTCCCCAGCTTTGCCCTTTTCCTCGCATGACCTGAAACCGACGGAAGAGCTTCATTTATCAGATACATTACAGACCCCAGCTGGTACAGTAAAGATCACGTTTAATTTCAAACAGCCACAGTTCCGC
>VZRJ01001274.1:482884-561711 GCA_013397565.1 Ptilonorhynchus violaceus | reverse complement strand
GATCCGCGCCACGTGACCGGGCATGTCACTCACCCGGCCGCCGCCATCTTGCGGAGGGAGGGGGAGCGCTGCCCCCGGCGAGTGCCCAAGATGGCGCGGGCGGAGCGCGGCCGCTCCTTACAGACGGGGGCGCTGCGCTCGGTCGGGGACGCCGGGCACGGCCGGGCCGGGCCGCATCTCCCGCTCCCCATCCACCACCCCCCGGCGACTGCGGGAAACGCCGCGGCCGGAGCGGGGCCCACGGGAGGCGCAGGCAGGGTGGATAGGAGGGAGCAAACCCGGGCCAACGGGGGCTTTTCCGCCGGGAACGCGTTCCGGGAGCGGCGCGGCACTGGCAGCGCCCGGCGGGGCGGGAGTGGTGCCGCCGGGATGTCACCGCATGGGCCGGCTTGGGGCGTGGATTTTTATCTCTGTCTGAGAGGGAGAGCGGGCACGGGTTTTCAGGGTACATACAGTACCTTCCTTGGCTCAGGACTTTTAACTTGGAAGCTCTTTTCTTTCTGTATGTAAACAGACTCCACGACGATTATTCCACACAGAAACTGATCTCTCAGAGAAACAGACTCTGAACCTCATTATAGATTTACAAAAGTCATAAATACTAACATTCTTATTGTTCTGTCCTTCACCACCAACACATCTATGACGAAATCTATTGAAAAAACAGCTACCGGCACACCACTGTAGTTGAGAAAGTCGCACGGGAAAGGAGCCAAAACATTGCCACCTTACAGACAAAGATAAAATACTTTACAATTACGTAGTTAGCCCTTTTTGAAGTCGCCACCTACGTGAAGCATCAGGCACAATCAGATCACTGATCGCTTGTTTAAAAGCCGTTTAAACCAGTGACATTCTGTTGGAGAAAACATGCCAAGAGAGTCTGTATGATGAGTTGATCCTTAAGTTAATGTGTTTGTGACAGCGCCTGGCATATTCTACAGCTGAGAAAATGGAAGCATCCAGTAACTCAAGAGTCCTTTACTTCTGGTTCTGGAAGGGACTGTTTGATCTCCTCCAGACCACTTTCTCTCAATTCCTGTTTTCCTCCGTAAATCCGTATTTCTCACAGGGACAGTAAGACTTAATTGTTGTACTATTTGAGGTCAGCTAAGGAGAGGCAAAGTATTACAAATATAGATGCACCAAGGAAATGTATGCTCCGTTCCTACTCAGTTAAGTTGGTGTACATATAAAACCCCAGTTCTGAAAAAGAAACACAGTTTAAAATTGGGATGTTCAAGTGTTTATTAAAAAGGAAAAGCAAAAGCTAGATATTTTCATACTTTTTTCCTATCAATCAGATTTATTGTAAATATATTACAAAATATATTAGCAGTGAAAAAAAATCTTCCATACTTAGAATATTAGTTTTTATTTAATTCTGGGTTAATTTTTACCTTTTTTTTTAATGTGCTCCCTTCTAAGGCCACCTCAACTATAATGTAAAGCAACTTTTACACAAGACTATGAGTATTTCACATCTTAATGACTTATTTGCCTGAATTAAAGTCTCTTTTATATTCATTAATTAACAAAGTGAAATCCATCTTAACATCATGAGACTATTTAGAAAGTTTCTTAGACAAGAAGTTAGCAATTTCTATATTAAGAAGATCAGCACTTCTGGGTGAAAGTAAAATGTAAGTTCAACCCACATCAGTCAAATAAATTATTTATAAGAAGGGGAGATAAACAACTGCAGAATACTGTTTCCTCTTGGAGTTTGGTAAGTTAAATGATTGAAATATCTGTAATTTATCAGGTATAAGCAGAAATTGTTATTTTTTAAATTGTAATCATATATCAGTACAAACTACTGGCAGATAGCATACATCACAGTTTATTATATGGCAAATCAGAAGACCTACACTGATATTTTCTTTTTTGATTTGCATTTATCTAAAAACTAAAAGTCCAAGATCTATTACAGTAGATCCTGGAAAGCAATGAAAAATGGCCTAAAAGGTTAGGAAATATGCAAGGCTGCAGATGGATACAGGTACCAATCTGCAAGCTTCCAGTCCCTAATGTTTACTGGAGCCACTCACCTGTAATGCAAAACTCTGAAAGATTTTGAGGATGGGAGCCCTCAGTTACTTTCAGTAATTCAAGTTTTGTTTACCAAGAGTGGAGATGTGCAGGGACTTTCAAAGAACTCATGCTTACTAGCAAGTATACTCTCATTTTCCTAACAGATGAGAAATTCAAATGCTAAAAATAAGCATTCAGGCACCAAGCTGTAGGTACGAAAAGTACCTGTAACCTTGCTGACCTGAAACACTTGGGAAAAAAACAGCAGTTAAATGCAATATATAAAACAAACAGAAAAATTCCCTGATGAGTGTACAAAAATGTAGCAGTACTGGAAATGTTTAGTTCAGTTTACTGAGTTCATGAAGACAATAATGTTATGTAGTCATCCAAATTGGGAAACCAATGGAAAACCAAGACAGATCAGTAGCAGGGAGAATTTAATGCTCAAAAAGAGCCCGTTTTGTACACTAACAGTAACTGTAGAACTCTTAACTCTTCATCTAATTATTCAGACTAATGCCATGACTACAGGGAAGTCACAGCATGTTGTCCCTTGCAGACATCAACACGTTGTAGCACCATCAACACATGGCAAAAGCAAAGTCCACTGCATTTACTGTGGCTCTCTCATCTTCTCTATTTTGAGATGTCTAAAATAAACTAAAAAAAAAACATGAAAGACCAGAAGCTGAAGCCTAAGGAAGTTGTCCTACGCGCTGGTAGCAAGAACTATCATCTCCACATAGCAACTTACGTGACCTTTTAGGATGGAACGGCTCTCCTGCCAGTTCCTGTCTGCCCTGACTGCAGATGAAAGCCAGGCTTAGTTAATCTTGTGGTAGACCTCAAAATTTTAGTTATCTAAATCTCAGAAGAGAAATCCAACTTGTGCAGGAACTCCATACTGCCTCTCCTAAATTTGATTACAGAAGGAATGATTTCTGTCAAAAGTGACTTCTATTTAATAATGACTTAAATAAACAAGAAACTGTTTTAAGCCTGATTTTGCATGTGTATTTATCTCTTCTAAAATATTATTACTTCATGAGCAATTATTTAAATGTTTGGTTGCAATTAAATATAGTCACGCTAAGTGTGGTAACCTTTCAGAACTAGGGAATACATTCTACACAGTTAAGATTATATAGTTTGTTAGATGCTAAATGGTTACATTTTATTTGATCTGAAAACATCTGAGTACATTTTTTCATTATTTAACACTTAATTAGTTTGCCAAGAGCTCTGTTTGAATTCAAGGTAAAATAATATGAAAAACAGCATTCAAAATCATTCTTAGAGCGATCTCTTTTAAATTTATTGGATACATCCATGAAATATATTTTGTTAACTAAGAGTACAGAACTGATTGTTTCTAGTTGCCATTGCCTTCAGCTTTTATATAGAGTAGATTTTACCGTCACAGGCCTATCCTGTGTATGGAAGGGGGGAGAAAAAAGAACGTTTGCAATTCCTAACCCATTTCCAAGTTTCACCTACTTGTTTGAATTGAGCTGGTTAAAGTGATAAAACTGCAAGAAACAGCTACGGCTATCAGACTAGAGTTTAGCATTTCAAAAACTTGCTTCCCACTCTTACTCTGTAAAGAGGGAGGGGCTTGTGCTACTCCATTCATTAGTTCAGCGCATTCTCTTTGAGACTTTGGCAACAAAACTGCTTAAAATTTTAAGACAGTATAGTGCATACAGCTGTAACAGACGTTATTAATTTTGTATTTTGAGAGAAAATATTTAATTTAAATCACTCTGTTCTAATATAAATGTTTATCTTTCCTCATTTGTTCTAGGGCAGTACTTTGTGTAAACTCTGGGGCGCATTTTAGTGGTAAGGTAGTACCATATAATGCTACGCCAAGCCTGGAGGCATGAACAGATGTTCAGTAAGTAAATCTGCAAATAATAGTTATGATGTACTCCAGAAACCAGTTCTTTGTATATGTACATGCCAGAAGTACTATGTACTTAATATTCCTGTCCCCTTCCACATTTCCTATGACAGAGGCTGATCAAAACCAGACTGCTCTCTGCACTCTCTCTGAATTGGTGGCAATCCAGTTTTGGCTGCCGTTTTTCTATGGAGCATCTCAGCCCCTCCTCTCGTGACCAGGCATTAGTCTATGATGTGATGGGGGACAGAAGTGTGAGTCTTCTGGCAAGCAAGCCAGAAGCACAAGCAATTCCTTGGCAACTTTAATCGTTCCGACTAAGAAATAGTTAACATTAAAAACAACAGACCAGGTGATGTCAAGCTTCAAGTTTCCAACCATCACACCCTCTGCAGTCTTGAAGCAGCTGCAGCTTCGGAGATACCACTGGTCATGGAGACTCATGTGAAGTCTAAGGCAGACATTCTGTGCACAGAGAGCAGCAGGTATGACTCCAGTTTGAAGATCAGGGTCTTCAGTAAGAAAACTGTGAAGATGCCAGATACCTGACTTCCAAGGGCTTTCCTTACTTATTTAACTATTGGTAATCTCTTCTGAAAACCAAACAGACCAAGAAGCCGATGCCTTCGAGTATGTTTCAACATCACAATATTTTTGATTGAAGAATGTTATGGGTTCGACAAATGAAAATTTCTTTCCCTATGTAGCAGGGAGACTGTAGGTGGGGAGGGGCTAGCTGGGAACTAATGAGTGATACTTAAGAACAAAGAAAGTTGTCTATCCACCCACATTCCACACTGATCACCCAGAATGGACGATTCTTAAAGACAAAAGGGATCGCTTACCCGACCCAGATGCCAGGACAATTTCCCCAATTAAAGAAAAAAAAGCTGGAAATGCTGGCAAGGGGGTTGTTTCCCCAGAGGCTGGAGCTCATCATCGCGAGAGGTGAAGGGGGACTTTTCGAGACTTTGGCGAGAGGAGGGTGGAGACCGGGCGCGCTGCTCCTCTTGGCTTGGCGTTCAGCTCAGATGGTCGTGTCTGCAGCGGACTGCCGGCTTTGCTCTGGGAACACCGCTACACTATGATGTCTCCACCCCCTCGCTCCAGAGCACAGCTAGACTGTGACATCTCCACAGGGGTCCCACCATGGCACAGGATGCAGCGTTACGCTGTAACTGTTGCTGCCCAGAGCTGCTTGCCTCCGCCATCTCTGCCACCAGCCTGGGTTTTCTGCTCCACGTGGGTTGGCGCTGGGGTCTGCTCGTCTCTGCTGTTCCTGCCTTCTGCTGGCCCCTCGCTGGGTGATACCGAGGTCTACTGCTCCCCAGTCAACCCTGCCTGCCTGCGCTGCTTGCTGCCCGCTGCTAAGGTTGGTGCTGAGCCGAGTGCTGCCCCGTGGGTTTGTAGCGGGAGCGATCTCCCCTCTCCCTCTCCCCCTTGCCGGAGCCGCCATTTGCCACGTGGAGAGGTCACTGCGCTCGCGCCACAGCGCCCCCTGCAGCCGCGGGGGAGTCACCGCAGCCTCTCTGCCCCAACAGAGAATCGCCCAGTGACAGACAAAGAGCGGCGACTGGGTTTGTCTGTTCTCTTATTGTTGCCTTGTTATTGTTGCCTATATTATTGTCTTGTTATATGTATATTTATAGATATATAACCCTAGTAAAAAACTGTTATTCTTTTTACCACATCTTTGCTTGAGAGCCCCATAATTTCAAAGGTATAGTAATTTGGAGGAGGGAGGGGGGTCATCCTCTATCCAAGGAAGATTTCCCACCTTCCTTGACAGACACCTGTCTTTCAAACCAGGACAAAGAAAAAGATGGTAGCTGTACTTAACTTGTTCTTTCCATAAGGAACACACTCTGGGTGAAAAGAGGACTACACTGCTGATAAATGAGATTCCTTACAAAGTTCTTTAGGCAGGCCTCTGGACCACCAGTGGGAATAAACATGTTAACATAGAGAAAGAAAAGCTTATCATACTGATTTTAAAAATAAGCTTATCTGGGAATTCTTTTAAACATAGATAACAAAGTAAATTCAAGCCATGAATAGTCTCATCTCTTGCTAGTAAAATCCTGTAGTTAGCACAGTAAACACACAGATATGTCTTATCCTTTTTTATCAAAGTTGTTTCATAATCAAGACATAAATGCTTAAATATGGAGATCAGAAAGAGAAGGATCAGTTTTTAGCATGTTACTTTCTAACTGATAGGACACAAGGACATCACAAAGACAATCTTAAAAATGCTGAAGTTATTCAGATTAGTTCTTTAAATACCAGGAAGAAATTCTTCAGACCCAGTCAATTCAACAACCACCATTTTCTATTCTGTCCTGTTCCCCTTTTTCTAGGCAAGCTTCTTCAATCTTTGTCACTTATATCAATTGCACAAGCAATACTGCACTGGCAGTAGATTTCTGACTTTTTGGATTAGCCATCACCATAACAAACCAAAAAATTCAACACACAAATTGCAGGTCTGAACCAAACACCACTCACCTGTGAGCCATACTCTTTTAGGTAGTCAGCACTTTCGTTAATGCAAACCTTTTACTACTTATGCATTTATTCTCTGTCAGCTGACAGGCGTATCTCACCTACTTTCATCCCTATCTGTTAACACTCATCTTTGGTGGTATCTGAATTTCTGTCTTTCATAGGCCTCTCCTCACTGTATTTGAAGTCAATGAAATTCCTTGTTTAACTGAGTTGTCTCTTACTACAGCTTGTCTGGCACACACTTTCAGTCATGACCTTCACATCTCCAAGAAACTGTCTTATCTTCTCAGTTCCTCCCTTATTTCCAACTTGCCTTCCGTGAGATCTTACTTATCAGTTTTCTGTGGTCTGCCGCCTTCAAGTCCAGTCATTTTTATTTTGAGTTTCTCCCTCCTCCCTAAGAATTGTGAATATTTAATTTTACTTTCTTTCTTACACAATTTGTCTTAAACCATCCAATATTTTGCTCACTTGCTGCTGCTGTAGTCATTTTTGATCCCAGCAATTGGTTCCTAGTGGGTGTAATGTTGTCTGTCCTAAATTAGACAGCAGTCAGATACTTTGAACTGAAGACTACAACTCAGCTATGAACTCTAAAGAGCATCTATTCTCCAAATGAAATCTATGTTCTGCATCGACTTTACATCATTTTTATTGGACTTGTACTTGCCCTGATATACAAAATGCTGTCTAGATAAACAGTCCCTGCCTCCAAAACTTACAACCACAGCACACACAGAAAAGCACACACAGAGAAGCACACATAGAAAATACTGTCAGAAGGTAGGGGTGGACCATATCTGTGCACTATTTTGGATCCCAATTCAAACAAACAAAACCTACACACTAGAGCTGCCTTATTTGGAACTTTCTGACACACCCCACTCTAAACAGTCTTATTGTGCCTGTAGCTGTAGCACAGCCAGAATATGCACTGCTTACAAGGCAGCTTTGCACAGCAATTCCTTCTCATGCGTGTAGAGCCTCACCTTATTCAGGAGGACTCAAGCTGAAGGTTGTAAAAGGTGCCTGCCCATACAGAAAATTAGTAGCTAGCTGCAAATTAGATGAACAACTAGTAAAAAGAAGGACACACAACTGAGCTGTATGAGAAACAGATGAGTAGAAAACATGCTTTCCTGCCCCTCACCCCCAAAAACCCTAGTATCCTGAGCTTCTAAATGGGTTTCTGTAAAATACACTGATGACTAGTACTTGCGTTTGCCATGTGTTGAGGAAAAGAAAGGCATTAGCCTCACTAAAAATATCTTCCCTGAAGAGTTCAAGACCAGCTATGAGAAGACTTGCTGTTTGGCAAGAAGAAACTACTCAACCTGGGTAAAAAAAGAACTGAATCTTCAGAATATGATGATAAACTACTAAAGTTTCATAGACAAACTCTTACTTAGTCTTGTAAATAACTAACAGTCACCATGTGTTTCATGTGGTTTAATGTCCAGTAACATTCCACAGTTCACCAATAAAACAGGTGGGGAAGCAGGCTCATGCACAAGGGAACAAAACAGATGTCCAGTTAGGTAACCATCTCTGATGATAAGCAAATAATTACTGTAGGTTACTTCTAGGAAAAGGACTTTCTATAAGAAGTTTCCAGCTTGAGACATCTGTTCTTTTTCCATAATCAGTTACTATGCAATCTTAAATCTTCAAGTACATTAGGGCAATGGTCATGGCACTGAGACATACAAGTTTTCCCAAGTAATCCGAAGTCTTGATATGAACACGCTAATAATCTAATAATTTTCTCTTTGGATTCCTTTCCATGTCTTTTTTTAAGTTGTGGACAAGAAGGAAGCAACTAACGTTTATCTTCTAACTTCCAGCTGACACTATACAGTCAGCTGTACCACTTTTCTAGCTGATTTCAGTGACACACTGCAGACCCCATCCTGAAAATGTCCACAAGTTTTAATTCTTGTGACTAAGCAACCCTACAGACTTGAAAAGAATTTGGACATGGGCCTACCCAACAGGTAATGTTAAATTAATTCAATTTCTTCTGGAACAAGATCTACCTTGCTAGAAACATGTAAAAATGTGAAATTTAAATATTCAAAAATGCTGCTTGCATCAAAGAAGCCCTAAGAATGCTTAGCAAAAACTACAAATAGAAAGAAGAAACTGATACTTCAAGTTGGAAGAAATATTTGAGTGCTGGACAAGAAGGCACAGCAAAGGGAATAATTCTTGTTCACAGACAAAATTAGTCAATGAAAACATTTTCTAAGCTAAGTAGCTTTGTTTTTCTCCAACTATTTATACAAAATACAAAAAAGCAGTTTTAATATGGTCAACCTCAGCTTGCATGTCCAAAACATGTCTCAAATAGCACAGATATTAACTTTATAATTAAGAGGAAAGGATGTTAAGTTAGCTTATTGGTAGTTTATTTCAAAACCTTTTGAAGATTAATATCCATAGGTGTAAAGTAGTCTAAGCTCTAGAGTCAGGAAAGACTCATGCACTCCCTTTCTGAATTACAGATAAAGATGACGATTTGCCTCATTGGACAAATGCATCTGTGTTATCACTGAAAAATTCATTAGAAACTAATTAGAAACAAATGCACCCATAGCTTGGTCTGCACACCTATATATTCTAAAACAAATTAATTCCCTTCTTTCCTGTCCTACACTTTGTTTCTTTAATGACCTCATAGACCTTATCTTCCACTAATTAGGAGGGTAGTTGTCAGGTTTTCACTTTCAGAATATGGATAATGTTGTTACTTGTATGTGAGACCCAATTCTGCAGTATACTGGAACTGCTCCTCCAAAAAGGTATTTTGACATAAATTCTATTAAAAAGAAGCATTTGTTTCCTTAATGTAAACTGTGTGTTCTCTTAGAACTATTCAGGCTTGACAATTAAGTTCCATGCAACTTTGGTCACAGAAATATGCAAGGTCTTGAAGCCTCTTTAATATTTACTGTACTTTGAAACAGAAAGCTTTTAAAAAGGACCATAAACTGGATCCTTGTGGGAGCAAGTTGTCTGAAGAACATGGACAGCCTGGAGAACATTATTCATGGACGGTAACCCTGACCAGTTCATCACACCTTCAACTTGAAGCTTCTACAACTTTTACACCTATTCACATGTACCAGTGTCCCTTTAGCAAGGAAAGTGCAAAGCAAACAGATGTAATACCATTTCTTATGCATGATAATCTTTTAATATCTACAAAAGACTTGGAAGAAACAAAACCCTAAAGGTAAGCTCTGAAATTCTGAAATCCATAGAAAGGCACCTGTCTTTTTTTTTTTTTTACATTTGGCCTTTGTGCTTTCACATCACAGATTAAAAATATGTGAATACAGGTGAAACATTATTGAAATCAAAATTCATTAAGTAGGAGTTTAAATGCTACATCACAGACTTTAAAAACAAGACTATTAAAAGTGTTTTGCTTCAATTGTGGATTATGTGAAAATGAAACAAATTCACATTTACTTAATGACAAATTTTACTGCATTTCTAAATGAGTAACCATCTTCAAAAATACACTTCTCGTGGTTTTTATCAGACACAGTTTATAATTAAAAGATTAGAACAATTTGTTTGGGTTGAAAAGACATTACAAAACAAAATTATTGAACAAAATATTACAGCCAAGTATTTTAGATATTTGAAATTGCCTTTCTTGGGTCATGATTCAAAGACTGTGATACTTGCCAAGAAGGTCAAAAAAGGCTAACAACCCTCAAATATGTTTGTTTTCTTTTTAAAGCAAGGCTGCAACTGCAAAAATGGATAGAGTTAAGTAGAACAAACATCTTGAAATAAATTTATTATGAAGTGAGGTATGGTAGTGTTGAAGTGCTACAGTGGATTTCTGCATATTCAAACATATTTCAGGTCAACTACTCTAAAGTTTGAGATCAGCAGACTGTGACTGCTTGCTTCAATCTTTTGTTATATGACCCTTTGTAGATGTTCAATGGCCACAAAGAAGATACATTCAATTAAGCAAAAACTAACATGATCAGATATGAATGAGCATATCTGGCAATTTAGAAGGCAAACTGCAAGTAAAAATGCAAACATACAACTTATTCATAATAAATACATTTTTCAAGCATTTGACATTATCAATATTTTTTAAAGAATTTAAATAATAAATGCAACTATTTTATACATAACTGTACCATTTATTATACACACAAGTATATCAGTTCCCTTTGTTTACAAAGGCTGGTTACAGATATATGGAATGTTACAGTACCATCTTGCATAAAATTTTAGTACAATTCGTACTTCAAAAAAGGGTGCAAAACACCAGCCTAATAAATCTGACTGAATTGAAATATTTTTAATTACATCATTAACACATACACAACAAGCTGTACATAAGCCCACTTTTCAATCACCACTTCAAGATACTGTAGCAAGTACATTAGATTATAAATGATTCCAACTAGTCAGTTAAATTTATTAAAGGTTTGCACTGCTACTCACTCTGGAACCTTTGAGATAAAGCCTGTATTCATGACTTACTGAGCTCTTGTTAGTACAGTTAAAAGGCAGTCAGCACTGGTTGCCCAAGTACTGGTCACAAGAGATTTCCTCAGAGAAACTTCACTCAGGAGCAAACATTTTTGGATATTCCCTTCAAGAATAAAAAAGAAGCTTTATGGGGTCAAGACTCTCCATTCTGTACCTTGGATGCTGGTGGATGCATGAAGTCCTTAAAGGGAACCAGTGCCTCCTTCAGAGCAGAGCACACTTCTGAGGATGAGCAGGTGATACATTCTACTAAAGTCGGGTACAAGGCAATAACTTGTGCCCATGTGCTAGAATCAACTGCAGGGAAGAAAAGAACAGACTGAATCACTTACTACTGTCCAAATACTGGCAATAAATTTTTTTCAATACCTGTATAATTAAGGGCACGTTCACAGTGTACCTAAACGTAGGTACCTAGTGCTACACAGACACTATGGCATCTGCACAGGGCACTCAGATATGGGGCAGAATTCCTTCAGGAGAGCCATACTCTTTTTTTTGCGGCTGCAACTGGAGGCCAGATGGGATAATATCTATAAAATGGTGCTGCATACCTGTGTTTCTACATATGAGTCATTCACTGTGTTTTCTGGATGAAGAACTAAAAATTTTAAGATAATACTTCTATTCAAGCTGTAATACGCATGCATTTTCTGCCTGCTTTTCTCAGCTTTTGACAGAAAATTGAACTGGATGCACATTTCACTTCTGGAAAATTATCAGCAATGAGACTTTCTATTGATTTCAGATCATTTCAGATTACAAGAGCTATAGAAAGCAGAGGTAGAAACACTGGACCAAGACAAAAAATATCCATGGTGAAGTTTGTTAGTCCAACAAGTGAAATTAACACTGTAGCATGAATCTTATTTATTATGTCACTTCCTTGCTTATTTCTGTTTTAGCTCTGCTTTCAAAACAGAACCAACCCCTGGTTTCAGACATTAATAATTATCTTATATAAATAAAATTATTAAAAGGTAGAAGAAGTGGGAGTGAAGTGATTTTGTAATTTGTCCAGTGGTTCTCTTTCTAAGAAAATGTGTGGGAGGTTTGGCAAGCACTACTGTATATGGACCAGGGGAAGTAAGTCTCTCACTGCAGGAGAAGGCATGTGGGAAACAGTCCAGCCAAGTTGCCTACTCTACCCCTCTAAGAGGAAGACGCACCAAAGTAGCACTTCAGTTACCTTCAGGGTTAGCCAAAAGGCTTTATGCATCCTGGCATAGTTGTGTCTCACCCTTTTGCCATGAGCCTTGGAAGCCACATCATCGTAACTCTTGCTGCTCAGTGATGATGCAAATGAGGCACTGCCTCTTTCCAGAAACCCACCTGCCTGTGTTTTTCTGGAAAGGCTGGTTTGTTTGTTTGTTTCAGGATTGAAAAGGGTTTTTTTCTGTTCCTCATACTATCAAAAGCAGGGAGGTAGAAGGAAGTGTTGGATACACAATTCTGTCAGAATTTCAGAGTCCAATACAGTGGATTTCACCAAGACTCAAGACTTGAAGTTTCCTTCCAAGAACTCTCCACACATACTGGAAGTGCAGCTTACAGGGGGAACAGGATACGTGATTGTAAATGAAGTTGAGGTCTTTCATTTAATTCAGCCCTTTAAATACATCTGTCAACCATTTACTCAGGCATCAATGAGCTAAGCTCAATCCAGAGGACAGGAAGTAATAAAGCAGGAAGAGAGGGAAAGCAAGACCACAAGTTTAAGTACCTACCAGCCTGTCTGTGCATTTAACTTGTACACCCCCTTAACTGCAGAGTGCACCTATGTGAACATGATCCATAGTGACCTAAAAAGGTATCATGAGAAGGTAAAAAGGATCTAGACAGGCTTCATCTATTTAAGAATTCCATTAACATTTTATGGAAGGGTTTTTTTTCTCTGTTTTCAGAAGACAAGCTTTATCTAATAAAGTACACCAGAAACTGAAGTTTTTTCTTTTATTAAACATATCTTAGGTCCTTATACTTTTAGGCATACTGGAAAAACTACTTGAGTTTTTTTTCTGTCTACCTGCCACCTACATATATACAAAGAATTACAGAATACTGAATCTTACAGATTACACTTTTCTTTCAATTTTCTGGGAAAATTGCTGAAGGAAATAATAAGTACATCTTTGGGGCAGATATGTTACCTTGTTTAGAACCATTTTATTTAGCAATAACTTACCATTTTCAGGTTGAGTCTTTTTAAGTGAATCTATGAGAGTACTGACAGCTTTTAAAACAAATATGATTTCTGTTACTTGCTGCCTACAAAGGAAAAAATACAAACAGTCAACTGCTCATTTTTGTTTCAAGAATATAAGTTTTCTAGAAAACTTACACCACATGAAAACAACACACAATGGAAACAGCTGCAATGAAACCTACCAGAAAAAGGATATTTACAAGTTAAGGTTATAATTTGTCTTTAACTTTCCCACCATCATTGCTGTTATCTCAGTCTGAAAACACTCATATCAAAATACATGATTAAGGGTAACATAAAAATAATCAATTTCCACATTCACGATCAAAACCTTCAAAAGTGAAGTGAATTTCAAGTTCCCATTTTAAAGAATTTCTTAGTACTTCAGTCAATTTTTCCATTTTAAGAACAATTACTTGAGTAATGATTCACAAGTCCAATATTGCCGTTCAGATGTTTTATTTTTGAGGAGACTCCATGTCTCAATTTAAAAACTACACATAGCTCTACTGGGAATAAAAGGAAATCAGATTTCAGAAATATTATGCTAGAGATATCAGAAACATTGTTTCAGTAACTGAAAATGTTGTAACAGCACAGAATATGAACATCATTATTACATAAGGTTTTTCAAAGAAATTGATGCCAGCATTTTCTTTGAAGTATCTTCTCCATAAACATTTCCATGCCATTTACATTTTATTTCCGGCCCCCGCCCCTACCTCCCCCCCCCCTTACTTTTTCATGATTGAGTGATATTTTGAATGCAACCTTCTTCTCATAAAGTCCTGGTAATACCTTTATTTTTTAAAGACAACATACATACCGTGGAAGAGGACATTTGCCACTCAATCTCTCATCTTCTATGTAGCGATGCAATACATCCTGTGATCTTTTCAAGAGCACAGAAAGTGCCATTCTAGAGATGTAGCCTTCCTGAGGAGTTGTGACTTTATTACTGAATGAAAACTGGAGCAGTGTCTCAAAACACACTTTAGAAAACTCCTCTCTCATTCGAATATCTATTTCAGCTTCTGTCAAAGTAAAATGATGCATTTAATTGTGCAGTGTGCACGATGTTGCATTTCAATGTCTACTATATGTTGAAAAAAGGTTCTCACTCCTCTAGTATTAAAAATATTAACACGATAAGAACAAATATTAAGAATACATTCTAAGAAAAAATGACTGCGTGAAAATCACAATAGTTCCAAAAATAAGAGATGAATTGTGCAGCATTCTCAGTAACATGTCACACATTTGACAGTGCTTTAATTATAAAATACATGGAATCAATTAAAAACAGCAACCCTAGTTCTACATCATAAATACTCATATTTGGTACTGTACAATTCAAGTGTTTTTCTATGTAATGGCTTATGTCCATTTTTTTCGTCTTTCCAAAAAAAACTACAAATGATTTTTCTTAAAGGCAGAGAAGGCATTTGGTTAGGTACACCCTATAGTTACACTAAGGTCATTTAGTTTTTAAGAACAGGATATTATGTCTGTCTTACAATTGTCTGAAATCATTGTTAGAACTGGCACAAAGGAAAACAGACTATGTAGAAAGTAACACAAATACAATATTATATATGATACCGTCCAGGCAGTAAGGAAGTAATTTTTAAAAAATTGCAAGGAATGCTCAGCAACTTCCACAAAATATAGTTTATAAAAACAAGCTGGATATCAAACGGTCTATACCTAATATGTGCCAGGGAACTTCAAGTCTTTATCAGAATAACTATTCTCAACATTTTAATTATTTTCTAGTAGATTTAAACACTGTATTTTTTGTCATTCGGGTACCATACCTGTAAAGGAGGATGACTGAGAATGTATTGAGCCTTTATTGAGCATAGTCATTATTTGACCAACAAATTCCTTAGGAATGAAATTAGCATATGGCAGTATCTCTGTGCTGATAAGCTGCACCACCTAAAATAAATTACATATATTTATATTGATTTTCTAAATATTAGAATCATAAATCTAGTATGAAGAAGATAGAAACATTTAACAAGAGAGAAATGCCTAATTAAACTTCACAAAATCTTCTATTGCTAGCATTTAAAATTTGCAGAGATGTCCAAAAGTGCGGTCTTGCATGGGACATTAAACTTGAAATAATAAACCTTTTTCCCCCACACTTTTGCCAGAGTTTCTGATCAGATTTCGACTGACATTAGAAGTACATTCTTCAAATCAAATTTATGGTTTGGAAACAAGATCTAACACTAGGAATCTCCCTCTCCCTCCACCCAATTCAAATCCCTCACTATGATACTTAACACACACACCACATGCCTACAATGTGACATCTGCAAAGCAGAATAAGTGTGTTAAGTATCTAAATGAGCTTAAGGCAATACACATTTACTGAAATGCTTTCTATCCTTGTCGTGATGCTCCCATTCAGGAATGAAGTGGGTTTAGCTCTCCATAAATTAATGCATTAGATTTGAGAGTTCTGCTCACTGCAGGCAGAATGCTCCCACTTTTCATCCAGAAATCTGTGTGTCCCAGCCACGACTCTGGAAAGATGATGGATGATGAAACC
Organism: Ptilonorhynchus violaceus; assembly: GCA_013397565.1. Taxonomy (NCBI): domain Eukaryota; kingdom Metazoa; phylum Chordata; class Aves; order Passeriformes; family Ptilonorhynchidae; genus Ptilonorhynchus; species Ptilonorhynchus violaceus. The sequence continues at coordinate 545,967 of VZRJ01001274.1, read as the reverse complement.
CACAGATACTGCCATGTCTTCTCTGCAACTCCTTTTGCTTTGTACCCCTCATCTCTGTTCTGCCACATTTCTTTGTCCTGGAGCGAAAGGGGACAGGTCACTCCTTATTTCAAGTATCATCTCCTAATTTTCTTTGGCCTTATCCAACCAAACATTATCTCTTTACAATTACAGTGATCTCTGTGCTGTACAAACAAGACATAATTTGTTCATTTATGCCAAAGTGCCTCAGTATTGAGAAGACATCTGAATTGCAACAATGTCATTGCTGAATGCCCCCTCAACGCAGAAAGCACTCACTTCAGGTTTAATTGTCAGCTTTCTCCGTGGTTCACAATTACCTGTGTTAATGCTCAGCAGTAACATAATAAGCAAGGATTCACATAATGAGTCAGAGACAGAAACACATTTTGGTTTAGCCACTCTACGCTGTTTTGACATTGAGAGGACAAGAAGTAGTTTTTGGCATCCCACTGCCTATTTTTAGCATCACCCTGAAGCAGCTGAATTCTGGGCTTATGAATTTCCTGTCTTGTTTTCAAAAAGGAAAACAGTATCACAGAAAAAGTAATGAAAGGGTAACTTTTGAAAAAATTATTTCAGAACCAAATGCAACTTGTGAATGTCGCTAACTCGTTATGTTTGACAGTATATTTGTTACAGACTCCTTACCTCAACATCAATACTCTCATTCTTCTGAAATTCTTGAATTGAGAGATTATCAGGAGGTGTACTAAAAATAAAGATACTGCGTTATACTTTCAAATTCACAATATGTGTAAGAAGATAAGTATGGGAAAATGCATTGCATTTACAGTTATTACATGCATCAAGTTGGTATATTATATGGTACTGATTAATGATCACAAGGCCAGGTTGGATGGGACTTTGAGCAACCTGGTCTAGTGGAATTCTGTGATTAACATTTTCACTCACTATGCAAGAAAAATACTTTTGATTTTCAGTGGTACATCTGTAAAAATGTTTTTAATTTTACATTTTCCTCTACGTTAATGAAACACTTTTCATTAATGGGACATTACCTTGTCTTTTTCCGTGATAACTTTTAACTTTTAAAAATCTTCAAGCTGAGGAACGGTTTGAAAATTTGCCCACTTGAAAAGAATGGTTAGAAATAATGAATTAAGATTGTCTGTGGTGCTTCAACATGTGGGTATTGTGTGTGCTTGTGTGGTACAATGCATCAAATTAAGTAATGCCTTTTTTTTTAACTCCAGAGAAACCATCTGATTAAGCACATATGATGGTCACTACTGAAAAGGAAGGAAAATGATAGGGTCAATATGACACAACATTCCCTGCCTAATTTACAGCCAAATAGGCAGATGTAAGGAAAACAGTGCTCCAGACTGAACAAAGAACCACACTATTCTGTAAGCAGAGGAACCAGTGCACTGTTGTAGTGACAAGCAGACTGGCATTCTTTGGCTTACTTCCAAACTTAGAGCTTTTCCTCCACCCATGTTCCTCCCTAGGAAAAAACAGATCCTGTGGTGGGTAGTTTAGAGCTAAGCACATGCTCACAGGTAAAGCACCTGCATAATATAGGACTGTGGACCTGTGCAAACCTTGTCCTCATAAGGGTACTCATTTGGGCCTGCCTTCTCCATCCCACTGCCAGTTTTAATGAAAGTTTAAAAACTTTGAAGGTTTTGAAATCTCATTCAAATCTGGTTAGTTTAGCTGACAGATGCTTTGTTTTATTTTGCTTGATTTTTTTTCCAGTGCTCCCATACATTGCTGACCAAGACAAATGAGATTTTTCTGAGATAGGCTTTTTTTTCCCCCCATCTTCTGAGTGCTTAGCATTAGACACCTGATGATTGTTCTTCACACCTGCAGCCAATTTTCAGTTTGGACAATCATGAATGTATTACGTATGTATCAATGTTTTTGCTTGAAAAATAAATATATCTCCCCTCCTCAAAGAGACTTTATGTAGATAACTTCACTTTATCTAAGAAACGGACAAGTGTTATATGTAAGAGTAGAAAACACACAAAGAATAAAATATGAAGTACTGTATTTATTATTGATTTGTATATTAGGCAGTCAAGAAGTTTGGAATTTTATGTTGAAAACATAGAATAAAATATTAAGTAGCTGTTCAGTCAGTACCTTTTCTAACACATAGAATTGTTAACTATGCAAAACCTTTAAATAGTAATGTAAGCTATTATGATGCATAGAAATGCAGGTCGTGTTGAAATACATGGGAAGATTTCAGTCTGACACTTCCTAATTTATGACTCACTTTCTGCGCTGAGGTTTACTTAAAGCGGTGTTAAGACCTTTCTGTCCAGTCATCCATATCTGATCTACCTTATATGCTACAGATAATGGTACATATTTTTTCATGTAGCAAATTACTCCCAAGTAAATAGATTTCTGTAAGGTGTCTGTATGAAACATATATCTAGGGGCCAAATGCCTTGCTGGTCTGGCACAACATATCCAAACAGTACCGGAAGGGTCAAGAGCTAAGAAAGATAAGAGCGTGATGCAGCAGCTTTCCTCGGTACAGTGCTCCCAGCCCCTGGCTCACTGAACAGGGAGGGCTTCAGAGCCAAGAGCAAAGAGCTAACAACCACCTGGAGTCCTGCTGTGCACAGCACTCTGTTCAGAAGCATCTTTTGGGAAAGTATTGATTTAATCCCTCATGTGAGCACAGACTTCTGCTCTAATAAATTATATATATATACACACATTTGTTGAATTTTATTGTATATAATAGCTTGACATACTTCCATGAAAGCCTCTGGGAAAGAAGAACAATATGAAATAATAAACAGGCCAGCTTCTTACTAGAAGACAATTTTCTGTAAATTAAATTATATGAAATTTATTAATTTTAAATGTTATCTTGATTTATAATAAAAAATCTGGATTTATTGAGCCTCCTTAGCTGTAGCTTGCTTTTAAAAAAAAAAGCTGAAACTTCTGTCTTGGAAGTTGTTAATTCTCTATGACAGTAACAGTTTCCTTTTCATTCACCTGGGCTCTTTTGGCTATATTTGAAATTCCTTGTTGTACAAAGCTGCAGAGACTATTTCTGCTGTGTTTTGAACTTTGTAAACATCAGTGAGTATCCCCTCTCATTTAGCCCCATAGCTGGCTTGAAATTGTCTTCCTATCCAAAAGACAGATGTGGAACCATGCAGATGAGATTCACTATTTTAAATACAGATATTCACAGAGCTTTAATTTAAGGGTTCAAATCACAGTGACCTCTTGTCTAATCAATGCCAACTCAGTTTCACTGCAAGAAGCAATATTAGGCTATCTACATGTACAATTTCTAGGACCACAGTGACTAAAAGAGTTACGAGTTAGACTAGAAAAATGTTTAAAATATTGATTAAAAATTCAGAACATCAGTGAAATAGTTTTATCTTTCTACTCTATCCTCAGCCAGGTAGAAACTTGGAGAACATGCATACAAAAATAAGACAATGTGCACTGGCATATTTTAAAGAAAAAAGCTAAAGGAAAAAAACTCATCAAATCTGTTATGCAGTGTTGCCAGGAGGGCTGACTGCATTAAGGCTTTAGTGAGTCTTACAGAGATGCAGATGTTTCTTATTTAGAACCATCCCAGCAGTGCTAAGTCAGCCTTGAAGAATAAAGGTTTGAAGAGCAGGTACAAAAGGAAGCCATTTATCTAGCTTTGCATAAAGCCTGGACAGACAATAGCACAGAACGTCTAGAACATTTAATAGTGGAAAGTGTGGAGTATGAAAATGTATCAAGAGTGAAGGAAGAAAAAGGGTTTTTGTGACATAACATTCCAGTTTCCTTGAAAGAGCAAGCTTAGGAAAAATTACCAAATTCAAGCATAAGAAAGTAAATTTTGAGTTCTAACCATATTCAGGTCGAACTGTATATAACTAGTCCTGTCACAAGGGGTGACATGTTAGAGAATGCTAAAAATCCAGCTAACGCAGTAATGTGGTTACTCTGTCAGCCTCTTGGGGAGTCAACTGAACAGCATTTCCCAAAGTCTTTGTGCTTCAGAACCTTTTTAATCCATGCTGGCCCTAGCCAGATTTGTACAATCGGGCACCTGACTTAATAACCTCCCTGCCCTGCATGACACATTTGCAAGTTGGAAAGCCATCAGAGATGACCTGACTCACAGCTGCAGTAAAGCCACTTGGTCAGGTTCAGCAGGGTGCTAAAATCAAGTCAAGTTTACAAGACACGAATCTAACTAAGAGCACAGGGTGCTCTCCTCTTCTCAGCTGTGGCTTAGTTAATTGATTTTGGTGATATGGACAAAAATCCAAGTAGCACCAAAAATTTAAAAAACCACAACTCCTTGTTAATATAAATAAATCAGGAAACACACCAAAAACCAGTTCTATACCACCTAGCTGGCCTTAAATAGAGGGTCATCATGGATTGGAAAGGAAAGTACATTCTCACTGCCTTTCCCTACAATCTGAACATTGACATGCACCTCAACTCAGCAATAAATTTTAGCTGTTACTTCCAAACAGTGAATAGATTCTCCCAAATTACCTTGGAATAAGGCACCACTATGACTAACATATGTTTTCTCTTAGAATTTAAAAAAAAATTTGAAAGAACACAGTAAATTTGAAAATTCTGATTTCAATTTCCTTACAAGTGGAACAACTACAAATTTAAGAGACTGACTAAACTGCAATTATAATCCACTAGAAGACACAATTTAGAAAATTTCAACACAAAAGGGACAGGTTGCCCTACTTGCCAAGGGTAGTTTCACAGCATCTTGCACAGAGTGCAGAAAGACTTAACCAAAGGAAATCAGAAGAGAATTACCTTAATGTGGGGAACTTCCATAGCTATCTCTAGAGCCCTCCTTGCATCATAGCAAGAAAGACACGCTTCAGTAGCAATATGGGGAGAAGGAGAAGGACAAAGGGGATGAAGAAAAGGAGAAATGACTGCTACTACTAATTGTCCTGACTACTGGCTTGAGTAAGATGTACTCCCTTTTTAGCTTTAATTTTTTTCAGGAGCACAAGGCTCAGGGTGATAGAGGGAACAGAAAGGCTATCTATCCTAAAGCTACCAAGTGAGAGGGCTCTAAGTAGGAGAACCATACACTTTGGAAGGCAAACTGCTATAGAAAAAGATGAACATTAGGGAGGTAAAAAAACCAACCCCAAACCAGACATTCTGTAGCCACACAACAAACAACTACATAAGCAAAATTCATGTACTCACAACAAGCCTGGAAAGACTAGTGATAGTGGTCATTACTTATAGTAACAGGTCAAATTATCTTGCTGTAACCATATGGTTCTATAAAATACCAGCCTATTTTTAGTGTTTTAAATTATTTTGAACCTTAAAGCTTCTAAGTGAAAGAACACAAAAGTTTGCTACAACTTTTCTAAGGACCTCTTTAATTATGATGAAAAAATTTTCTCTAAAACACATTTTGTACATAAAATTAGAGTATAGACTCTGGTCACTAAAGAGGCAAAACCAGACTTAAATAAAGACAGATGTTGTAGGGCATCATAAGTATTCACACAAGTGTTATTTTTCTTTTACCTCCAGAGAATATTTGCTCATGTATGACAGCTGGCAAAATGTATTAGAATTAACATAAAGGGTAATTGTTTCTAGCAAGCAACACATTAAGATTAAATTTCTATGGTTGAAAGAATTTTCAAGTAAAGTATAAATCACTCACTATAAATTAAAAAAACTAGACAACATATCTGGCCAAAAAGGTCATGCAGATGATAGTGGATTATCCTGAACTACACTGAAGATCTGTGATAATTTTACTTCCCTGGATTTATGAATAATCAATACCAAAAAACTGTAGCAGTACCAGTCTTGGTCAGCTAAGAACATGTAAAATGGAAATGTTTAATTTTTTCTGCAAATATTTAGGAATAATTAATTTACAGCAAATAGTAGTATGTATTCCCAAGGCAACTTCTAAGTGAACATACATTCTTCTACAATAATCTGCAAAACCTTCATTTTAATTCTGTAAACCCAGGGTGTGAACTGATGTGGACTGCCTGTCTCAGAATGGAAGCAGGAATACTAACTGCAGCTGAAAACAAGACCAAGCAAGATATTGCAAAGATTATTTTAAATTAAAGAAACAGTGAAGCATAAAATAAAATCTTGGATGACTGAAGTGTCTTTTAAGCAGTCATGATGACCTTTTCTATTTTAAGATCGTCCTATTTAATAAAATTTTCTTTCAAGTAAATGCAAAAACAATAGAAAGGTTTTTCACTTGATTGCCGTGTAACCCTATTGATGAAATTCCAAACCCATGCATTGTTACAAACATTTTCACTAACAGATGTGTCTCTAAAATTAATTTTCATTGGTATTTATTTTTTGTTTGTTTTGGGCAAGCTGCTGTTTATCCATCATTTGTAAATACAGCTGTGTTTGGTTGCCGATTTTCGTATGTTTCAAAACTGAACATACATATATACACAGCATATTAGTGTAAGTTACAAAAGAACCTTACTGTTTTCTGTTAAAAAAGATTCATTTTTTACTGAAATCAGCATATACACAGAAAATCAGGGAATTAAATTTTTCCTATTCCATTTTGTCCTTTATTCTCAAAGACTATTAGATATATGTAAACTAAACTACTTCTAAAACATGCTTGCCCACAGATGTTTACAGAAGATGGAAATTCCACACCACTCCGAAGCAATTACCTACAACACCTAACCTTCCTACAGTAAAAGGTTTCCTTAGTGTCTAACCTAGGTAACCTTTGTTGTACTGAAATCCATTTTTACCCATTGCCAAGGGACAAAAAAAATTCTTCTCTGAAGCAAGCTTTTATTATATTCGAAGATTTACAATGTTTTCCTAATGATATATTCTTTTGGTTGAACAAATTAATAGATCCAAGGCCAGGCTGGATGGGGCTCCGAGCGACCTGGTCTAGTGAAAGGTATCCTGCCCATGGCAGGAGGTTTAGAACCAGATGATCTCTAAGATCCCTTCCAACTCAAACCAGATTAAACTGTCTGCCTCTGATCGTTACTATTTTCCACTTCTGGACTTTATCAACCTGCCCATTGTAGATTGAGAATGTGTTCCATTCCTGAGAGGTATCTGTCTTTCTAGTTATGACTATTTAGCTACACTTTTCAAAAAGTATCATAAATAAAGTGTGGTTAATTATTAAGGTGCAGTCAATTTATCTTGGGTGGAAACGAATGCCAGATAACTATGGGCTTCTAAGTGAACAGCAGTGTACAAAATAATTTTCAAAATTTCATAGTAAATGGAGTATTTCAACATGGAACTCAGGAGAAATACATATGGTTAATGCTGTTCACCTTAATTAGAAAAAATACTGTTGCAATTCTGTTCAAAGTGAAAAAAGGAACAAATTGAGTACATTTCCATAACTCTTTATCAAATCTATTGTAAACATCCTTGGGAGTCCATAGAGAACTCCCTGTTCTGTTCAGAAAGACTATGCCTTGTACTGAGAGTTCAGCTGAGCTCTTTCTTGCTCTTACACTTCACCTTTTGATTGATGCTTTTTCTACTACTTTCTAAAAGTATACCTTTTTGAAGTAGACAGATTGGTTACCTTTTCTCCACCATTCATTAAAATAACTTTCAGATATCAAATAGCTCTACTGACATATATAGTGAACAAATTACTTATAAATATTTTCCTTTAAAAAGTAATAATAAAAAAGGAAATTGTGTTTACCTTTTTGTGAACAAAAAGTCTTCAAAAGTATTTGCTAGCTCTGGCCACATACTGTCAAATTTTCCAGAAGATGCATGCTGCCTTGCAACAGGTAGTCCAATGGAGAGAACTTTGAGAAGAGAGGAAACAGCTAGCTTCCATGTGCTTTCAGAAGGACAGGAGTACTTCAGACTAAGAGGTATTCTTAGCGTCTGCAAAATGAAAGTCGAAACAAAATTTGTAGTTGCTCAGACAAACCTAAGAGTATGGCAAGTTTCTGCACAAGATCTTGGTGGACACTGTCACAGATGATAGTACACATCCCTACCTTTTCTGCTGGTATACGAGATGGTCTTTTAGAAACATAATTCTGAAGATGATTTATCATACACCAGCTGGCTAAAGCACAGGTCTGTAGCCAAGTACAAGGTCAGAAGTCAGAATTGACCCATTATCAATTACACTACAAAATTACATACTATTTTTCTTTTTCTTTATTGCCATCCACCATTTCTGCTACACCTGACAAATGGGCTTTCCTAATATCTAAGAGGCTGCAAGCAGTTTGTTTTCATGAGTGAATTCTGGAGAATTCAGTTCTGTTTCTATAAAGCCATTCCAAGTGCTTCCACAGTAAAGAAAAAAGTCTCATTGAATTTCAACTTTTCCTAGTAAAGCTGAACTGCAAGAAATCTGGTCATTGCTGACTGTTAAATCACATGAAATTTAAAAGGAAGAACAGTTAATGAAATTCTAAGATAAAGGCTGCAATACGACTCAAATATATGAAAACATAGCTAACTTTAAGTCTTTTAGCTAGAAAGTCATGCTCAATATCTATAAAACAAAGTCATTAATAAATTTAAGAACATTAAGCATATGAACTATTTATACTTATATGCATTCCTTTTAGTATTGTTAGTCAAACTGATTTGGAACCTGGTAGTAAGTTCTCTTGGTAAATTAATTATTTAATTTACCTTTCTAATACATAGTGACTAAATTCAGGTATTATATGTATGCCCCCCATGCTTTTAGTGCAATCTCTGATTCAAGGAAGGCAAAGGGAGGAAAGACTCTCTCTGACTCTCATAAGAGAATCAATTATAATTAACACTCTATGGCCAAAATTATGACAGCTAGAATCTAACCCTAGAGATAAACAGAATATTTTTTTCTGCTGCTATTGGTCACGTGTTGAATCTAATTCTAAAATCAACACGGGCTTTAGGGACATGAAAAATAAATTTAAAAGCTTTTCATACACTGCAATAGATCACATTATTACCAACTGCAAATGTTAAAGAAAAGTGGTGTTTCTATCAGTTTCGCCAATCCCATTAAAACAGAAGTGGAAAATAACTGCATTAACTTTAAAATACAAATATTTAATTCATAACAAATTTCAAATAATGTCATCTGTTTTAAACACATTCAGGTTTCTAAATTTCTATACAGGAAAATCCTAATGTCAGCCAAGTCATTACAAACAGCCTAGGTCAGATAAATTTTTATTTGCCAGACATTTACTATTACTTCTATTATTTATCACAATTTTTTGCTGAAATGGAAACAAGGTCAAAAAAAGTGAAGAGTTTGCCAATTTCACCTTAAAGGTATATTTGCTCACCTGTAACATTTCATAGCTACATTGATGCATGAAGTCATTAAAAGCAAATCAAAAGTAATAGTTAGAGGACATGCCCCCAAAGCAATATGCCAGTCTACAAAAATTGGTCTTTGGCCTTCAATGCCATATTTACTAAGAGGCCTACTTACCATACTCAGATGCATAATACTTTCAAAGATGAAAATTTTGTGACCTAACACATTTGTTAATTTTTATCTTACCATTGAAATACTGATGCTGACATTATCCAGCTAAGAACAATACATACAGGCTAATCAATAGCCTTGCCGCTTCAAAAGAAATTATTCCCTGCTGCTCATCTTTGTAAAATATCAATCTACTTACTACAGCTTTAAGCTTCCCAGAAAGCGTTTGTCAACACTAGCTGAAAATAAAACTCATGATTTTCAACAGAAGCTCATTACATTCAGAGCATATGCAGGTCAAACTTTTACCTTAATAAGGTTCTGAAGAACTTTCTCTGTTACCACAGCTTTATGGCAAGCTGTCTTTTGGTATAAGTCCACTACAACTTCCAATGATCTCTCTGCAAATGGAACGTAATTCAATGCCACCCATTCCGCCTAGGAAAAGAAATTAGTAAATTACTAAATTGTATGTGAAAGCATATTAATTAAGGAACAGAAAGTGTGTGTTTTGCGTTGAACTCTCAGTTTAATGCATGCAAGGTTTGCTAAGAAAATGGTCCAAGCAACAAAACTGCAAATACAACGTAGTCTGGCTATGAAAATGTACTCTACATTGAAGTAAAGTACATTTAAGTAGGAGAAATGTTGCAGTCTAAGCAAGACAACTACATTAGGACAATCTTTAAGGAAATTTAACTCACCGGTGCAAATAGTTGTATCTAGTGTGATTCCATTGTGTTGCAGGACAAACAGAATAAGAAGAATTAATACATACATAATAGTTACCTCTTCAATTACACTGAATCAGATGCTCATGCTTAGTGAACAGCAGTGTACATAGATAAAAAGAATTATCGAACATGTCCCATTTCTTTACAGCACGTGCAATTCAAAAATCTGCAGCTTGAGGGAACTTTCTCCATTCAAAATAATCATGTCTCTGTATTAAATTTAGTATCTCTTGTAGGACAAATTATTTTAGATTAATTCACTGTACAAATTCAGACACATTTGTCTGATGTCCAAGCCAGACCTTTCCTACATGAAGGGATACAAAGTATAAAAGCAAAGAAGAATGCAAAAGGAGTAAAAGAAGTTAACAAAAGCATGTAAAAAAACTTATTACACAACATGCATAGTGGAGTTTTTACTTCAGATTGAACAAATGCATCTTGTTGAACAGCCTATACCTGAAGCTGAATTGGATTAACCAGCCAAGTGAAACAAGTGAGATTTCCAATTAAATACCTGATTATACTTTGCATTTGCAATGTGCTTTGTTTCTAGCTGTCCATACTGTGGAGGCTTGCAGGAAAATTCTACAAAGGCCAGCAGTTGGTCAAAGATTGCAGGATACATTATCTGCATACCTTCTGAGCCCACACATATAGCCTATATCAAAAGAAAATACAAAAGCTTAATATATATTTCTTAAGCTTTCGCATTCAACACCTGCATCAGTACAAGGAACTCCTACAGAAAAATCCCCATATAAGACTATGCAAGAGTCATGCTATATAAAAGACAGTGTATTGTTCTAACAAGTTTAAGGAAAGTAAATTTTGTTACTTTATTGAAGTAAATTAAGTGGCAAGATACCTGGGCATATATAGTTCAGTAAATACAGCTATCTCACCCAGTAAAAGATATCTTTTTTTCACAAACTCTGCTTTGACATGTCAGTAAAATAGAAGTCTTATATAAAAGTCTTGTATATAGATCTCAGTGACATCTTCCTTAAGTTCTACTTCAAGGAACATTTAGATCTCAGAAGTAAACACAGAAGGCTTCAAAAAGTAGTTAAAAGAGTGTCTTACAGAAAGGAATATAAATAAAATGAGAATTAAGTGATTTGGTATAGCTGCAACTCATAATCTTGCTTTAAAATGGAAAACATTTCAGGAACAGTGTATGTAGATGATGACAATGAAATATGGTGTCACAGGCTAATGATTTCCTGTTGCAGTATAAATCCCAAGGAAATCTTAGGGCATCTATTTTCAAAGTCAGATACAATGATTCTGTGAACTTACTCCAATTATTTTCTGTCATTTTAAATGTCTTGCTTTACTTCCCGAAGTCTCTCCTCTCAAACCTTCCAGAAACAGCCAATTTATTGCTCTATGTATTTTTCTATGGGAAAGAATCAAACACCCTTTCCATTAACCACAGATCATCCATGACAAGCTGTAGCTGAACTCACTCAAAGTGACAACAGCTCCAAAGCTGTTTGAGTGCAGCTCCACTGCTGGAGCCATGTCATGAGCTGTGTGAGTCAATGGGCAAGCAAATATCCCAAATCCCCAGACATGAGAGGGAGCAAGCCAACAGGGATAAAGGTATTCAGCACTAGATCACCCTAAGACCTAGCTGCACCATCAGGCAATGGAATGCTCTGCTACAAGTTGTCCATGAATCATCAATGACCTTTTTCTTTTCCTCAGTTTCCTACAATTTAAAATGCATATCTAATGCTCAGAAAGCTTAATATTGCATTATGAATATAGTGCGGCACTCCTTCTAAAAAGGCCTACTCCTTTTCTAGTGCTGGAGTTCAAGACTACTGAACTCTGAAAAAGATGCTTGGAAGCATGTACTCAACTGTGTTGTAGAAGACTAAAAGGTTAATTGCTGATCTAAAATTAGTCAACACCCTGTAAAACCATTTCAGCTGACATGTTACACTAAAGTCATTGCAATGAATTCTAACATATTAATGTGAAATTACATACTTATTTGAAAAGGTATAAAAATGATTCTATATACCAACAAGTGGATTAGAAAGGGAAAAAGACCATCCGCAAACCCCCGGATAACTTTAATACAGATGTAACTCACTTTCACTGATGCAATTTACATTACCTACAGGCGGCTATTTTAACATACCCTAGGGTTCAGTACTGGGACCAGTTCCATTTAATACCTGTACGGACAACCTGGACAAGGGTATCGACTGCACTCTTAGCAAGTTTGCAGACAACACCAATTTCAGTGGGAGTGTTGATCTGCTGGAGGGTAGGAAGACTCTGCAGAGGGATCCGGACAGGCTGGATCAAGGGACTGAGACCAACAGTAAGACCAATAAGGCAAAGTGCTGGGTCCTGCACATGGGTCACAACAATCCCAGGTAGGGCTACAGGCTGGGGGAGGAGTGGCTGGAAAGCTGCTCAGTGGAAAAGGACCTGGGTGTGCAGGTCAACAGCTGGCGGAACATGAGCCAGCGTGTCCCGAGGTGGCCAAGAAGGCCAATGGGATCCTGTCCTGTATCAGAAATAGTGTGGCCAGCAGGACCACAGAAAGTGATCATCCCTTTGTACTTGACACTGGTGAGGCTGCACCTCGAGTGCTCTGTCCAGTTCTGGGCCCCTCACTACAAAAAGGACATTGAGGTGCTGGAGCATGTCCAGAGGAGGACATCAGAGCTGGTGAAGAGGCTGGAGCACAAGTCCTGTGACAAGCAGCTGAAGGAGTTGGGGTTGTTTAGTCTGGAGAAAAAGTGGCTCAGGAGAGACCTTACCACTCTCTACAACTACCTAACAGGTGGTTGTAGCAGGTCGGGGTCAGACTCTTCTCCCACGCAGCTTGTGATAGGACAAGAGGAAATGGCCTCAAATTGTGCCAGAGGAGGTTTAGATTGGATAGTAGGAAAAAAATTCTTCATAGAAAACGTTGTCAGACATTGGAACAGACTGCCTAGAGAAGTGGTTACCATCCCTGGAGGTATTTAAAAGACATGTAGACACGGCATTTAGGGACATGGTTTGGTGGTGGGCTTGGCAGTGCTGGGTTAATGGTTGGACTCGATGACCTTATAGGTCTTTTCCAACCTAAATGATTGTATAATTCTGTGGACTAATTAGAATTGTTTTTAAAAAGGTTTATGTTTCTGACTGACACCAGGTAACTTTTATATAATCATTTTTAAATCTGAAAAATCGCCTAGCGAAGCATGTGACAAAGGATGTTGAAAGTATCTCTAGGAGCTGCTTATAAAACAGAGTGCTAGTTACTGCATTAAGTGTACTTATTTACATACTTAAGGAAAGAGACCTGTATAAATCAAAAAGTAATGGTCAGGCAAAAACAAAACACAAACAAACCCTAAAATAAAATACTCTGCAGATTGTTTTTTGTTGCAAAAAATTGACACAGTACTTCAATTTCAGAAATTTATGCTTTAAAGCATTCTGGTACTAACCTTCTGGATTTTAATAGTTCAAATTTATCTAACATCTCCCAGTGCAACTATTGGTATGGACTACATTTTGTTTTTTTACTGTTCTCTGTAGCTGCTCATAGCTGAAGAGGTTTGCATCCACACTGCATGCAGAGGCAGAATTCAAATGTATTTGATCCCCAAGTATGAACCTGTATTCCTCTATCTGGTGAGCCAGCTGGCTCACTGTAGAGTTGACCTAGAGTGAATGTAGGGAAGAACTGAGAATAATCAGCAAATCTGTGCTTGAGAACAAACTTTAGCTGAGTTATAGCAATGAAACAGGCTTATACTACCAAAAAACCCCCAAACCCCCTTATATTACAGCAATAAAGAACTAGAAGATGAGTTCTAATGAGAAATAAAAAGATGAAGAACAAAACAAAGAGTATAAAATGGGCTCAACATGTGGAAGCCTGCAAGGAGATCCAAAGCTCCCCTTCATTCCCATGTTCTTGAATTGCAATGTCCTTTTTTAGTGGAATCACATTATAAAATATCTTCATTAAACCAGTCAGGGCTCAGTCTGAAAAATGTCAGTTATTGAATAGCAATTTCATGCTATTCAAACTGCAAAGTTGTTCCACTTCTTAGAAAACCAGAACTGACCCAAGTCTTCCTGTATCAGTAAAGAACCTGATCCTACATGCAAACACAGAGAAATGTTTTGTTTCAAAGACTGAAAATATTTACATACTCTTCCTTAATGCTTCCACTAGCTTGTGTGTACTCCTGAGAGTATCAATTGATTTGAACAGAGGAAGAAGATACTGCGGCCTGAAGCAAAACCAGCTGATGGATGGCCTTGCTTCACATCAGCTCTGGCTGGCTGCCTTGTCATGTGAACTGTACTATGTTTATATAGCCAAGAGGAGCAATCACACAGCTTCACAGAATTTACTGATGTTCCAAAATACTTTGACTAATGTATTTAGGAACTTCAGTGCTGTTGTGTAAGTAACATATAGTAACATATAGTTATAGGTGGGATGGGAGGTACTGTTTTAAGTACTGTCTTATGGAAGTCTGTATTTGCAAAGGCTTGTAACTCCTGTGTAACTAACGCAGTGTAAATACTCGGAGTGAGGAAGGGGACATGTCTCCCTTTCTCATGGAGAGTTATTGCTTTTGTTATTGTTTAGAAACATTCAGCTAAAACAGTTTAACATCTTGACAAGAACAAGAGTATAATAATGTGCAGTTTTTCCTTATGTTAAAAACTCTGGTAACTCCTTCTTTGAAAAGCCCTAGTGCCTGCAGCCTTTGGAAACTAAGATCATCTGGATAAGGAAACTAACGAAGAAACAGAAAAATCTGAGATGAATAAATGGACTGATCAAGTGGGGAAAACAGAATTTGGGCAGCCCTGAGCTTCTAGAAAAGGGAGAATAAAAAAGGGTCAAGCCTGACTGGAAAAGGATGAAAATGTAGTGGACATGATTGGTATTCATGTAATTTATATACCCACATACAAAACTGAGATTTAATACCAACTTCTATCCAAGCAAACTGAATTGAAATTCAAGCAAAATAATTCACTCTATAGCATTTCCATGGCAGGGATGGTTGGAACTAGATGATCTTTAAGGTTCCTTCCAACCCAAGCTTTTTTATGATGCTATTCTTACACATCTGTTTTCAAAATACATTAATGAATACCTGTTAAAACCACAAACTAAAGGAATGGCTGCAGAATAATGATATTGCCTTGCTTGTTTGAGATAAATCAGGCCACACTAAGCAAGAAAGAAAACAAGAGACTGAATTGCTGCTTGTTTAGTAGCCACCATGTGTTCTATGAGCTAAATGGGGCAGGATCCTGACAGCAGCAGGGGGAGAAGTACGACCACATAGTTATGCAAAGTAGTCATAACATGAAAGCCCAAAGGGAATGAAGTCAGGTCACATGAATATTTTAATTCTGGCATTTCCCAAGTAAGTTTTTGGGGGGTTGTTTTTTTAAAAGTAGTGCTTAATATAAATGCATGATCTCATTCATTATCCACTTTGCTTCTTTTGAATAAGTAAGTTTTGTGAATGAGCAGTGAATTTTGCAAAGAGATATTTTACAACTCCAAAAAGAAAAAAGTAGTACTCTTTTCTTTTTTTCAGCTATCCAGAAAAGAGCGCCCTAATTTGTTGTTTATAGATTAACTTCCATGAAGGGTGCTCTTTGAGGATGAGTTCTACTGTAAGAATTTCTTAAGCAGAGATGCAGCATTTTCCTTAAATAACTGATGAATAAGAGGCAAGAACGTAGGTGATCTGCCAGAGATCCTTCTATATCTTATGTTTTGTGTGCACCGAAAGTTTTCATGATCATTGTTCCCCTAGACTTCATTCATGGCAGTACTTGGGCACTATATGGAATACTGTTTGTGGGACTGTTCCCCCATCTCCATGTACTGACCTTCAATATCAACATCAACAATACTTCAATTTTAGACGGACACGTAAATGGCTACAAACACAGCACAACACTTAAGGTATTTGTGCAATCAAGCAAAAGTGCATTTCACAAAGATTACACCATTCCTTTCAATGCAGAGTACCTATTTTGCACCAGGAATGGAGATCTGATTGTTATCATACAATACACTGTGCAATTATAAATAATTTTAAAAATCATGTGTAAGTCACCACACTATAGTTCTGAGAAGTAGTAGGACACAGCGTGGTTTACTTTCACAGACTAGAATTTGCATTATTACCTTTTGTAAAACATCTAAAGCCGTAAGCACCGCTTCCTGTAAACTTGTCAAAACTGCTTCAGTGTAAGATGGAAGGATGAAAGGGGAAGCATCTGAACTGATTGGAACTGAAACAGCACCATGCAAAATTACACCCAGCTTTTGGAGATCATCCATGCTGAAACCAGTTTTGATGTGTTGGTAAAGAGCTGGGAATATTTGAATTAAAGCTGTAAGAAAAGGCTGGCTGGGAATGAAAGTCAATTTATCACAAGTAATTGGAGGCCTTGTACTTTCTGAACCAATCTTATACCAGCTGTTCCAGGCTGCCCACCAAAGATTCAAGTCTTCAATCTCATCTGTTATTACAGGAGGTTCAGATCCATTGTATCTTCCTATTCTTTCTCCTATGGAGTCAGTTCTCATGAATGATCTGCCAAGACTAGCGGCAGCTGTTGTCCCTACCACCAAAGGTACAGAAACATTGATGGCAGGTGGTGTCTCAGGCTTCTCAGAGTCTCGAACAGGAGAAACAATTTGTAAGATCTCCTGGAAGCTTTTCAGAGCAGCCAAGGAAACTTCATTATTTTTGCTAAGTGCTGCTGATTGGATGTGATCAAGAAGAACATCCCAGGCTTGGGAAAAGTCTCCTATTTAAAAAAGAGAGAGAAGGGAAAAAAATCAACTTGGAACTTGCTTCCTATTCCCATTCCCACCCACCCACTCTACCTCTCTAAAAGGCAGTTCATGTACCGGTTACTCTAATACACAGAAATTTCAAGAGATTAGGTGGCAGCTTGAATGACTTTTATATCAGTTCAACCATAACCAGAGAGAATGAATGTCACAGAGAAACACATAAATATGAAGAATGAAACAATATACCATGTTAAATTTGCTAGCAAAAAATCACATGCCACATCCCATACCAGTAAAATACGTTTTCTTCATTCAGTATAGTGAAACAGATTTGTTCTTAGACATACCAGATGCCTGTTGATTTCAAGAAGGGTTAAGCCCACACAAGGAATTAAGGGTCAAAATTAAGGGTCATGCAATGCATTTATAAAGAATTAATTTTAAAATGCTCTGATAATTGTACTGTGGAAAGATTTCATTTGGGGCATTTGAGTTTTTCATTAAATTTAGCCTTAACCTTCAATTTTCTGTATTACTCATTACAGGGTTTGAATAATTAAAGTAGTTCTAATTTTTTTATTCAGTTTTAAACTCAAGTTTAATATAGTTTAAGTTCTACCACATTTCTGTAAATGACTAATACCCTTATTAGCTATTAACCTGTTGATACCTGTATCACAAATGACCAAAATGAAACACACCGCAAGTTTTCTACTTAATATATATTAATTGTATACCAGAGGATGGTGATGGTATATTAATCTAATGAGGACTTTTCTTTGTAAGCTATACATTCTCCATTCCTTTTATACTTTTTCCTTGTAGAAATTACCAAGCTATTGTGCAATATTATTACATACAGCTGAACAATGTAAATGTTCAATACTTCACTGACTTTACAGGTGAGTTCTCTTTACATTCTAAGAGTACAGTTAAATTTGATGCCACAGAAGTAGTTCCAGGCAAGTGTTGCATTATCTTAGAAAGACAAAAGAAAAAGCATGTTCTGATATGAACAATGAAAGGAAAAATTATTATTGTTATCAGTCTACTATAATTTAAAGCTATTTGGCAGCCAGAATTGGGACTGAACTGTGACTACTGAGATTTAGTCTCAAGTACTGTGAAACAGAAGATGAAATCTGTAGTTAAAATTTCTGGCTCTGAGGAGCATGAATTAATCACTTCATAATTTTCGTAATATTTGAGGTGAAACAACAAAAAATATTTTTGAGCTAAGATTAAGATTCTTCCCCAGTACTTTAACGGAAAAAACCATACAGAAGCAAGAAGTTTATAATTGTGTCCTTTAATAACTATAAATTTTACCTAGAGGCTGCAGTAAGTATCTCCTGGTGTTGAATATTCTTGCAACTCCAGCCAGTGTTAATACCCATGTCTCGGCCCACTGTTTCTCAGCTGTATCCCTTGAATGATGAATGAGAATGTTGCCTCCTCCTGATTCAATCTTCTCTTTGTCAGCTGTCGTAGAAGATTCTCGAACCCTATCCAACAGGTGAAATAAAACCTGTAATAGCCAGAAAAAAAAGAGGAAAAATGCAGCTTTTCAAATAACATCGTTGTATTCATAGTAAACCAACAAGAAACAGTAATTCCTTCATTATCCTTTCTGTCACTGTGTCACCCTGAAAATTCCCTTTTCTAAACAGTCTCTGCAGCAGCCAAGATGAACAATCAGTCAACTGATGGTCACTTGAGAAGGGCTGGAAACAGCACGATCAAACCCTGCTGAGAACAGTGTCAGCATCAGCAGGACGCTAAAACCAGTGCATCCCAGACACTTCACAGGTACAAAAAGGCAGGCTCAAATATAGCCCAGAGCTTCCATAAAGCACAACAAACATGACTGCGACTCAGAACACAGCATATGATAGATCCTCTCAAAAGATTCAAAACAGAACGCACAGATCATCCCAATCACATGACCCTCAAGCATCTCTGTTTTCACACAAAAAAATTGTCATTCATTCTTGTAGGAATGAAACCATCTTTTTATCAAACTCCCAAGTAAAAAGTAAATAATTAAGATATCAAAACTACATTTCAAAGAGGCTTTAAAGACCAGAGAAGAGAAAGTGTAAAAAACTTTCCCAAAACCCAAAAAATCAGATTTCTGCCACCTTGTTATCTTTACAAATAAGATACAAAGTTTTAATAAATTAAGTGATAATGGTTATTACATGGTGAATGGTCAATGGTTACTAAAATGTGAATGCTCTTTACAAAACCTTCAGTGGAAGCTTACACATCATACCTTCCATATTACTGTGTGCCACGTTGCATGTTGCAGTAAAGTTCCATGAGCACCAATAGTAGAAAACAATGTCTGCCCAGCGCTCTTTCTAACTGCAGGTCGGGGATCCACACACAGTTCTCCAAGTTTGGCATACAGGCATAACCAAAGACAGTCAAATGGTGATGCAGGATGAAAAGGTCTATTCAGCATCACTCCCTTTTCTTCTGCCTGTTTCTGCAACACTGCTTCTTCTTTGTTTAGCTCCTTTTCAATTATTTCACCTCTTTGGAAAAAATAATCTGAAATATTCCACTACAAAATAAATAAGACATATGGTGTTGTACAATAAAAATATGGTAATGCTCTTAATGATCACAAAATAAATTCCTTCTCATTTTCACAAAGTATTTTGCAAAGTACATTAAGATATTAATTTCCCTACACTGGTGAAATAAGATCAGCACATAAAAATTCAAGTGGCAAAAATTACTCTTCTTTCACAGCTTTTAGGCTCCAGTTATACATGAAGCACTAGAAAGGGAAAAATGTATTAAAAATAAGATACTGACAAACACGGTTACAACACAATGCTATTTCTTTTACTAAGCCTGGAATCATGCAGATTAAAGGTAAGTTGTGCTCACTCAATTTACAAATGATTCCAAATGACAGCATGGGAGTTCAGGAAGAACCCAAAAAAATAGGTTGTGGCTTTCATTTGTAAAACTGACTACAGATTAGTTTTCATTTAAAAAAAGAGAAAAGAAAAAAATGAAAGCCAGAAGCAGCATCACTGTAGGTTAATATAAAACTCACCAACAAACCAATTGAAGTTAAGCTAATATTTAGCTCTTGATTGTGAAGTCCAAAGCTTCCTGCAACTTCAACAACTATCTGTAGACAAGTACATGGCATTGTTGGAAGGAAGTCGGTCACAACCAACTGAAGACACTGGAATGCAGTCCGTATTAAGGACTCTCTTAAAAAAACAAAATAAAAACAAAACACAAACACACACACTCATTTCATGTTTCTTCAAGAGCACAGAAATGTTTTGAATACAATACCTCAGGAGACAGCACTATTAAATACAAAGAGAAAAAAAATCAATTTAGTGTTTTTGAGAAGAATTTGCACCATTTTAAATGGGTTTTTTGAGATATAACATTAAGTTGAAGCTTGAAATTCTGACGAAGTATTTTAGTCCATGTTAACTACCCTAGAGGAGTTGAAGTTTAGACTTTCCAGTGGTTGTTAGCTAATTTTATATAGTAAAGTCCACTTCTCTGTTCTAGAGTTAAGACTTGTTAGTTCAGAAGTGTTAGCCAGAACATTATAAAAAAGCCACAATGGACAAAATAAAGCTGAAGTTTAAGCATGATAATCTTCCAAAGAGTAAGTTGTTCTAAAGAATTTCTTGTATCACCAGTTACAAATTACTTCAAGTATGCCAAACAGGTGGGCAAAATGTGTTTTTATTTATTAGGAAAGGTGCATGCTAACATATTGGTAGTCTTACTTGCTTCAATACTACATTATATCAGACAAAAACTTTTCAAAATATCTGCCATTAAATAGATCTTTAATAATTACTTTGCCTTTAGAAGTAGATTCTGAATACAAACATAAAAATATAGTACGGAAAAGGTTGGCAAGAAGGAGTTCTCAGAAGCAGCAAGGTTATTTACAACAAAAATCTTGTTTAGTGAGAGACAAAATGAAGGAATCAAAAGGAGTGGTAGAGTGTAGATAACACAAAATAGAGAAGCTGCATTTAAATTTCACTATAGGGTTTTTTTAATGTTTAATGTACCTCAGAAAAATTCCGAAGGTTTGTAATACAGAAACTTGGTGTCCTTCAGGATATATACCCCAGGAATAAATTTCAGACTATAGATATGTCAGTTACCTATTTCAAAATCACAAATGAAATATTTTTTTCTGATTCATTCAAAATCAAAATCAGAGGTAGGTCTTTTCCACTGTATTGTAACAGTCAACAGGATATGGAAACCAGAGGAATACATAAGAAACTTCACATGGAAAGTAATGGTATAACTAATAATTTTCTAATATGATGCATACTGCACAGAAACATCCGTCCTACCATGTAAGATCAAAGTATTTATCATTGCGATACTGATGGAGGAAATGCTCACACAATACTTTCCCCCATACTCATTACAGGAGTCTATGAAATGAAATACACCCAAAACTGCTACAGTTCCCCCTCCACTACAAAATTTCAGAGGTAGTCCTTCAAGGACTCTAAGAGAAAAGGGAGAGGCAGGAAATGAAAGTATAGTTACATTCAAATGAGTTATACTCATTTTGAAGTACTGAGTTAATGGGAAAGTAACCTCTCTTTCTAAACTTTAAATGCAAGGCTACAAGAACAAATGCAAACCAGTTTTTCCCAGTTAATGTCCCACACTACTATGTGTTTGGAGAAAGGTTCTTAAGTCCCTCATGCAAGTAGCAACAGCAATACAACTTTTCAAATTGCAAGACTGTCCTTGATGTTATAGGTGACCACAAAAAAGTAACTATAAATGCAAGAAACTTAAGCTTAGCGAGAAACCTTAAGATTGTATCAGGCTTTATCTACACTAAAATAAACAGAAGCATTCCATTGAAAAAGTCTTCAAAGACAGACTTCCTTTTGTTTGGCAGGCTAGTACTGTACAATCCAGAAGTGATCAAAGTGTCAATGGCTCTCAAAACAGTATTTTCTGTATTTACAACAGCCTGGAAAGAAGATCTCCAGGAATACAAATGGATTCCTGTCCTGGAATCCAGGATGTTCACTGAGCAGAGGGAAGACACTTGTGAAGAAAGTCTTGTGGTTGGTAAGTTTATATTTAAAGTACAATAATAGTATCTGCATCTTGTGCACACAGCTGTAACTCAGGTAAGAAGTTCAGTTCTCTCTCAAGGAAAAGGAGGCATGCTTAATTTTTTCCTACTGTAGTTAATATGATGTGGACAAACACTGTTATGTAGTTGAAGAAAAGTTGATTGTTCCATATGCTTTGTAGGAGGAGACTAAGATATAACACAAGGTGTTAGTATCATCTTGAGGTATCTGCCAGTGAGGTATGGGTTTGAGATGTAATGGGATCTGAAGACTGTCTAGAGAAGGAACCTGTGTTGGTTCTCATCCATCACCAACAACAGTGAAAGTCAAAAGGCATGCAGGAACAAATTGCACCATGTGTGGAAACAGCAAGTACCAAAGGACGCTTAGTTACCAAAAAGAGGATGCTCACAACCAAGAGTGCCAAAATCCTTGGGGATTTTGGCAAGTACTACTGCCAGAGCAAACAATACTGGCAAAATCCTTCAAGCATTTGAAAGGGCTTTAGGAGGTTTTTATATGGCCAGAAGACTGAAACTAAGGTGGCACAAAAGGGGAGATATGCCAAGGAGAATTCTTCTGATACTAGAGTTATATGATGACCTATCCTGCTGCTATAGTCAATAATATGGTTTGAGTGTGCGGGTATAATTCTTGGTGCTTACAGTTCCAAAGTCAGATGTTCAATTCACTGCTCATTTCAAAAAATCTCCTTGCAACTTCATCTCTCACTTTCCCTTGTGGGCAGAGGACAAGTCCACCTCTGCTGGCAACAGAGTCAATTGTGTTAGTCAAGGCATTCACCCACAGCCAGTAAATAATCTTCCATCCTTCTGCTACCAGCAACCATGTAGGTAGGAAGGCTTCAAGAAAAAGAGAGAATGATCAGAAGAAGACACACACTAGAGACTATTGGAAGATTTAAGAAGAAAAAGAAACAACAGATAAACTGAGCAACAGCTGATTCATACAGAACTATTGGCAAGCACGAGAGATGTGTCCACCAGATGGTCAAGATCAAATGAAATGGCACATTGAGTACTCCTCAGTGTATACTGCATGCTGACCACAGGAGAGGGTAGAGTGGAGTAATATTCTCATCTTCTAGAAGATTAATTCAGTAAAATAAAAGTGTGCTTCAGGAAAAATTAAAAAGTGTATTTTTGTTGAGTAAAATTTTTCACAAGCCAAAAATGACAATGAAACTGTGGTTATTATTAAAGTGGCTATTAAAGTGCAAAAATATAAGCAGAATTGTTTCTACTATTCTTATCATACATGAGTTTAAAATTTTATTTCCACCACTTACCCCTGATCACTTTGGATTGCCCCCATGACTCCAAGCACCAATGGCCAACCAGGTCCTAAGCTGTCACCCTGACTCTGTAAAATCTGTAGCACACACTCCAACTGCTTGATCCTGATATCAGGATGACTAATGTTTGACAGCTCCTTCAGTGGATTCAATAAAAGCAACTGCAGTCTCTAAAAGTAAACAATAAAGCATATTAAGGATGCTAACATTTAACTGATTAAGTATTTTTATGTAGAAGTGAAAACATGCAGTACAAATTAAAGATTCATTGAATTAATTCAGCAGCTCACTCACTAAATGTTCAAATTCAGAGCATAAAGGATCTTTGCAGAAAATCTGCTTCCCCGGCTCCTGTTCTCCAGGTTCCTCAGGAAGTAGCTAGAGTTGCTGTTACAGCTGCATAAAAAATGTCATGCAACTTTATGCTCACCCAGCAGGGCTACACTCAGCTTCCTGCTAAAGAGACCTTGGAAGAACTATCCAATGAGCCCCAATAAAAATATTAGAATGTTTTATTTATCATAGATTGAATAGCTGTAATTTAGAAGGTTAGGCCTTTACCTGCCACAACATCACAAATATACTTCTGAACATTCTGGAATTGTTTTGCACTCATGAGGGTGACCCATAATTTGTTCTAAGAAATGGACATAACATGCAAGCATCACTCTTTGTTAGGTATTTGAAAAACAAAGGAAGAGTAGTTTATTACAATGCATGTGGTGATTCTCAATAGTTACATCTGAATGTTACAGCTATAGACTTTATAAACTCAATAGTGAAGTTGCTTTATGAATGAAGGAAGAAAGCATCTGCTCTTAGGCTTACTTTACCTGATTTTGAGATAATGGAGGATCATGTCTGAATGTCAGTCCTGCTTTAATGAGAGAAGTTAAAGCTTCTGCTCCCCATTCTCTCATTCTGGAGTTGGGATGCTGACAGACCTGAAAACACAGCAATGTTTTGTTTAAAGTCACTTTTAGTTAACCAAGATTTCAATATATATAATATATTAAAAATTGATATTTTAACTATATTAGAATGTACATACCATAGTATAAGAAGAGTACAATAAATCTCTAACTGATAAAATTTGGTTTCATAGTAAAAAAAGAAATTTATCTTTTAGACAGACATACCTTCTGAATAAGGAAGCAATAGGAAGCAGTGAAAGACACAGAAGGAAACATAATGAAAGTTACATATATAATTCAAGTCAATAAATTTTCCAAAATGAATAAACGATCTGCTAATTCTGATAATGATTGATTAAAAAACACCAAACAACCCTTCAAGGAATGGCTGAAACTCTCAGGTTTAACTTAACCTAAAGCTACTATAAAATTGGAAGTTTCACACACTGCTTAACATAATCAAGTGTTACTGTCATAATCAATGACAGTAGCCAACACGGAAAGCGTCTTCTGTATTCTCAAATACAAAAAGTAATTACATATTGAAAGTAAAATAAGCCTTACACTCCATTATTTTAAAAACTTGACAAAATAATAGCGAGCATTTCCAAACTTGAGTTTCAAATGCATACCTTCATTTCTCTTTGTCTCTTAATTATCTAAACCTAATAATTTTGCTAACTGCTTTTTTTAGAACATAAAAATTAAAAACATTGTGCATATCCATTGCATATATAGCTAGTATGAACTGTACTTCCACATTTAATACATTACCCTCAAACAAATATGGAAAGTGTACAGTTTCATTGACCTCTACATAATTATTCCCACCCACCCTTCCAGCCCTAGCTCTGACGCTGTGAGAACCCAAAGTCCAAGGCAGGATCATAAAGAAGGCTGATGGCTTTCACCGGCAGACCATTCTCTTATCAATCACTAGCCAAACTGAAAAGGAGGACAATGTAGAAGAGCTACCTCATATGTTTACAGATGCAGACAAGAAATAGCCACTCTCCTGATTTAGTTACATTTTCTAAATTTTATATAAAATAAAAGGAGAATTTGAAGTACTTCATGCTGTGATTCTGTCCAGATAATCAGTTTCAGAAACAAGGAACAAACTATTCCCTCAGATTGTGTTTAATTGAACTATAGCTGATGTTTTCTCCTTCCTTATTGTACCTCAACAACTTAGGTTTAAAAGGAAATAAGGTAGTACTTTGAAAGAAAATGAAAGACTCTGTATTTCCTACAAAACTGTGGCAGATTATCCACAATGCATGGGTAACAGACTGAAACAGACTGCTTCCTAGATGAAAACAGAGTCTCAAGATGTGGATGGTGAACTTTACTGTCTTGTAGGGAAAAAACAGACAAGAGAAAGAGGTGCCTGTGCTTTAAGTCTTTAAACCCATAAGTATCCAATTTTTTTCTCCTATATAAAGCAATATGTGGCTTCCATAAATAAAGATGGCCAATCCTTGATACTAATTGAAATACTGCACCAGTGTTAAGGAAGTGTCTAATACATTCTGGCATACGAGAAAGAAAAGCCTTCTCCTTTACCCACTCTAAATCAAACCCTGTTCTTGCATTTTACTCTCCTACATACCTGTGTGGAGAATTAAAACTACAATTACATTCAGTGACCTGGTTTTAGTTTTCAATTCAAAATATAAAATCTTTTTTTCCTTGATGAAGTATATTTTTCATGGTGAAGTTAAAATACTAAAGAAATTGAAATAGTGTTATGACACATTTTTATATTTGTACAGTATTCTCTTAAAGAAAGCATTTAAATGTTAGCTTAAATATTTAAACAACAACAAAAAAATCAACCCTTTCTTAGTAAATATCATGGCTTTGATCTATCTCAAAATCTTCCCAGATATTTGTACTGTGTGAAACAGTAAAACATGTTTGTGCTACCTTAATTAGAACAAATATATGAAGTATAATTACTTGATCTTTTAAAACATAGCTGTGTCAAAAACAGACTGATGGCCCCATAAAGACAAAGTTAGCAAGAAATATTAAAATGCTGTAATTTAAATACATAAATTCACTTTCAAATTCAAACTGTAATGCATTCAAGGTGCAAAACCAAAGTGCTTAAACCAAACTATATGATTACAATTTAGAGAATATTTTTTAAATTACACTTTGAAAACGTATTTCCACAAGATCCTCATTAATACAAACTAAATTCTAGTACAACTGATAAAAGCCATTAGTTACCTCCAGAAGATGACCGGTCAGAGGTCTCCAAAGGATCTCAATCCTGCGCATGTTAACTAGTCCCGTTTCCAGTAATTTAGCAACAGCAAAAAGTGATGGTTCCTTAATAAAATGGAATTTGAACACATGAAACATTGAATCATTTGAACACATTTTGAGGTAACTGAGATAAGGTCAGAGCCTTTTGCTACGGGATAATTTATAAATTACGATGCAGCTCGTTCCATAGGCCGTGAAGGCTGGGAAGCTCTCCCAGCAACCGCAGCACCGCAGGAGAGGCCACACGGGGGCAGCAGTTTAACAAAAACCAAAGCACTGACGGTCCTCCAAAACCCGGGTGTACACACTCCTCCCTCCAATCAGTTTTATCACATATTTAACTACCAAAACAGCCTTTTCCCCATTGCAACTACTCAAGTTAAAATTATACATGAACAAACAATCTAGAATATTTCATTTAATAATACACTAATTTTTTATCTTCCATTTGCTTCATAAATGCCCTGCAGGTATATGATAAATTTCCCATTCATCGAATACATACGCAAACATTTGTGATAAGCTTCTCTCAATTTTACTTTTTTTAAAAATCAACATATCGTCAAAATTACTGTTGCACTGAAACTATTATTATCTCTTCCCATTTCTGCTGATTTCTTATTCTAATTTTCTGATTTTAAACACAAATTTTGCTTATTTTAATTCATTCTCTGTTGCTGCAATAGTAAAATATTTTAAAGCATGTTTTCTGCCTTCATTATCTCTAGTGTAACAGATTAAGGACATCTCCTGTGGGATTAGATTATGACTAGAATATATATTCAATCTTACTCAATCACAGGGTCTTTAACCTTTCTGGGCTAAAGGTTGTTTACTGAAGCTGATATGAATACTATGGTTTTCCCAAGTAAATATGACTTATCAGGTTTTTTAATATCTAATTGTCAGGCTTTCTATGAAGTACATTGTAAAAGAAAATTGAAATTAAAATGAGCACCTCTCAGAACACACTGTGCTACTCATCATCCCTAACCTCTGAAATTGCAAGGGCTTTTAAAAGTTTTATCCACCCACAATCTTATTAATGGAAACACATGACATTCCTTAGGTAACAAAAAGCACAGGAACACAGTGAGAATGTTCAGAGAATTTAGTAACTGCATGAACCATTAAAAACAAGACATTCACTGGTTCATATTTTATTTTTTAATCTGAAGCATCAAAGGTATTACTGTTTTTAGTATCAGAAATAGCTTAAAGGATAAATGTACAAGTCTTCTGCTTGTTTCACAAAAATATCTAAAAAGAAAATAAACAACTCTTTTTATACCTTATTGTTTCCATAGGCCATATCCATGGCTTCCAGAGACAAGGAGCAAAGGGCATTTATTAAGTGATGTAAAGACACATCATCAAGGTACCTGAAAAATAACTGCTATCAAAACACTGTCAAGTTTGATACACACACATTATTTTAATTATAAGATAAGGTTTCTTACTGTGAGTTTTCAAAAAGCTTTGAAATCATGCTGGATATAGAGGGCAGATCAGTCATAACTGCTGTAGTCAGAACCTTGAAAAAAAGACAAATGTGTCTTACAGAATGCAGTAGAAAATACCGCATAAGCATTAACTGAAAAACGAACAATTATGCTTACTGTGCTGGGCCCTTCCACAGCTCTTCCAGGTTTTAATGCACCCCCAACACTAGGCTTCAGTCCCAGAATCCACACAAGATGCTGAAAAATACAAAAGGATCATTTTCAGCAGAAAAACCTTTTCAGGCAGAGAAGAAATTAACATTGTACTCAAGCTAGCCACCAACCTTCCAGCCAAATAGAATTCAAGAGAAATGCTACAGTACTTACTCAAGGCAACTCAAAGTACACCATAAGAAGAATCAAAGCTCCTTCTGTTGCTCAGAGAGCAACTGAAAACCAAATTAAAGCAAAACACCAAGGCATAACAGCAAGGCATAAATATTTCCTGTTATACCTGAAGAGTAGCCAGCACAAGTTGCCACGATGTACCAAGAACGGCTCCATGGAAGTGTGCTAAGTTGAGTAATGTCCTCATACACTGGATATTTTTTGATGTCAACTATGAAAAAAAAAATACCAACAACCAAACAGCCACACAATTTTTATCATTCCACAATGACAGCGTTTCTAGCAAACTTCCAATTTTTACTAAAGAACTTACAGATTACATTTTGTTTGCACTAGTGAAGTATGTATTTTTTAGAAGTAGTTCAGTATTTCTCCTTCTTCTCTCAGTCTTATCTTGGTGGGGCTGAATATGAGTACTAGATCTAGTACTAGTACTAGACCTCAGCTCTGAGGTGCCCAGCACAGGAAGGACATTGATCTGTGGGAGTGAGCCTATCTGTTGGAGGGCCACCAAGATGTTTAGAGGAGTGGAACACCCCTCCTGTGAGGAAAGGCTGAGAGAATAGGGATTGTTGAGCCTGGAAAAGAGAAGGCTTTGGGATGACCTAACTGCAGCCTTCCAGTACCTGAAAGAAATTTTCAGGAAAAACGGGGCAAGACAATTTACAAGAGCACATAGTGACAGGACAAGCGGGGATGGGTTCAAATTGAAAGAGTAGGTTCAGATATTAGGAAAAAATTCTTTACTGTGAGGCTGGTGAGGCACTGGAACAGGTTGCCCAGGGAAGTTGTGGAATGCCCCATCCCTGGCAGTGTTCAAGGCCAGGCTGGATGGGGCTCTGAGCAACCTGGTCTAGGGGAAAGTGTCCTTGCACATGGCCAGTGGGTTGGAATGAGATTATCTTAAGGTCCCTTCCAACTCAAACCATTCTATGATTCTATGATTTGATCACTGCCCTCTCCTCCCAGTTTCACATTACTATCAAAGACACAAGTTCAAGTACTCCAGCTTAATTGCATTGTCTCCACAAAACCAGCCTATCTTAAAAAAAACCCCTATGTAAGTGAACCTTCACACACAGGCACATAACACAGCTGAGATCTAGAGTCTTCCAAATGGAATGGATGGGAACTTCTGAGCTAAAAGCCAGAAAAAACAAGAGTAAGACTTCTTTGCAATTAGAGAACTTTGCTGCTCAGGGCTGCTCCAAATTAAAACCTTAGGATAATAGTTCAGATGAACATCATTTGTAAGAATGCTGTTTATCTGTAGCCTATTTTTGAGACATGTTGAGATGCAGGAAGAAGTAGTTAAGCAAGGTAAGATCACTTACAAGTTGTACTTACCATAACTGTTCCCTGTGGCTGAAGAGCTAAGGGTTGCCCTACTGCTACAACTTGCTGATGAGACTCACTTGAGGGACTAATCATTTGAACATTCTGTCCCTGAATGGAATATGCTAGAGGAAAATTGAAAAAAAAAAATTCTAAATTTAAAATCCCGTACTTAGTTGTAGTATCAACCACCTTCTGGCAAATACACTCCAGAGAATTTTTTTTATAATATTAGCTTTAAGGTAGCTCACTTTGACACCTTCAGGTATATTTAGATTACTATGTCATTGCCCTAGAGAGTGAAAGAGGCAGTAATTACTCCCTGTTTCTATTAGACATTGCTTGCAATACATTTATATATTTTACGTCGAGACTGAAATATTTATGCTTAAGATACGAGCATTAGACTGTCTCAACTCAGTTTTTAGTAGTAATTGTGTGTAAATCACTGTGTGCTACCATTGTACTAGTGCACTCAGAAAATGAAGGTGTCATCACTGCTATTTTTCCAGTATGAGACTTCAGGACACCCATTATATAATTCACTTGTAAAAAGAAAAGCAACTTATAGAAATTAAGTCCCCTGCTTTGTTTCTATAGATATTTGTGCAGTTCAGTCATGCATACTTCTTCACAGACTTACAATTTAATAATACACCTAGCTGGTACACTGGACTGAAGTACAGGTGCTGGTCCTTATTCCCAGACTAAGGTACTTTAGTTCTGTATTAAGAGGTCTAATGTTAGATTCATCTGTACATTTTTCAGGCAGTTGCCTTTCTCAGTAAGTAGTAATTCACTTTCAAAATTAGAAACAGACTACATCCTCAACTGGCATATATTATGAATTACAACATTCTCTCAAGATGTGGGACACACCAATTCAACTTTTTGTAAGCTGAATAGAGCCCAGAACTTAGATCTTCCACTTATGCAATAAGTATTGCCATCACTAGACAACTGTAGAAAAGACTGTAGTACACCACAAATGCAGGACATTCTAGCCAAAGCTTTAGAGTCCTAGTTGCCTGGCAACCTTTTCAGATTTTGAACGCCTTAATTACATGTCCTAGCAGATCTTTATGACGGCAGACAGATCTCCTTAGAGTAAGAACTTCTGACATATGCTAAGCATTCAGAAGTTTTAGGTTGACTAGAATGCTGCAAGACTAACCAGTTCTGGAACGCAGGTGATCTAGGTGCTGTCTGAGGATTCTAACTTACTTTAATACAGCCAAATACTACAGTTGCCTATCTCTGTAGTCACATCCTGAAAAAATTTGGGTTTAGAGGACGATACATAGAAACACAATTAAGAAAAATATTTACATTTGCTGGACAGAGCTGCAGTTGTGCTGTTTAATACAGTAAGGGCATAGTGAGGAGGCAAGGATCCTTTGCAAATGGCAGTGATAAAGGCATCTCTTGATGTTACAAGACCCAGTCTTCCACAAAGTGCAGCCATGGTCAATTCTGCTTTTAGAATATTTTCAGTGGCAGCTTCATCAGTGCTGAAAGAGTACACATTGTTCAGCAAGAATTAATACAGAGCACAGAAGCAGGCAGCTAATCAAAACTGAAAGCCATGAGAACGTATACTTTAAGCCCCTTAACACTATAAATATTGAAGAGCAAGCATAACCAATCAACAAAATTCTTCAGAACCACTTCCTACAAAATTGGTAAATGAGACTACGAGGAGGTATTTAAAACTAATTTCAGAAAATGGTGTTTGATAACAAAGGGCTCTTTGAAGGAGGCAATTACTTTACCATAGTTATTACCTAGTAAAAAACTTTCCCACTTTAAAGATTAGATAGTACTAACAAGTACCAAGACATTACTTAGTCTCTTATCTACAGTAATCAGGACATGGAGTCACTTCAATATGTTGAAACATTCAGGCAAAGTAAAAAGAAATAAAGATAATTTAAATAGTTTAAAAGCAACCCTTTGAAAATGCAATTAATTGTTCTATACTGAAATGCATTAAAGGTTGATGTTAGGCTTCTGGAGAATTCTGTGTCATTTACTCATTCAGTCTAAGCCACAAACCTGACTGCTCAGGTGCAACGGAAAGCACTTATGTTGACAATTGTCAACTCAAAAGGTATCAAAAGTCAGTTCAAAACACAGCTTGGAATGTCAACTTAAAAAAATCAAGAGAAATGAAAGACCAGATACCTTGCATCAAGTAGGAGTGATAGAGCAGCCAGAAGACCACACCAACAAGCATTCACCATTTCCTCCCAGACAGCTCTGCTAACTTAAAAGAAATAAACTTTTTTATAGCAGAAACACAGTATTTCCTTTAATAACTTCCAATTGTATCACAAACAAAATGCTCGCTACTGCATCTTTTAAAGTGTGTTTTTGTATGTATGTTTACATAGCCAGATATATGTGCATATAGAAAGACTCTCACACCAGTATCATTTAAACAGCTGCATTTAAAGTAACAATTCCAAATTAAAAAGAATGTCACCAGGACAATGCTTTTTATAAACTGCATCGAAAAGAACCACCAAAATCCAACTCACCAAGTTATATATAACCATTTTTCATCTTTGTCTAGAAAAATAAACATTCAGAAGTGCAAAAAAGTGGGATAAGAAACTCACTGAAATTTTGCAGTGAGGTAAAAATACTCTCCCCTGGTATCTATCTCCATAACGTTTTAGTTTCTTTAATTTAATAGGGAAAAAGATATTGCTCTATCAAACGGGTAGCTGCCCAGCCCATTTCCACACCTCTCTTTCTTCACTGAACCACACCAAGTCCCCGGACGGAGCTGGCACTGCTGCAGCACCACGGAGAGCTCCCCACTGCCGAGGCAGTGCCCAGAACAAAGCCCTCTGCTTCCCTCTCCTCTCCCTTAGCCCCGGTGCCTCAGTTCAAATTTCAGCTGTGCAGTCTTGGCTTCCTGCACAAGCCAAAGTCACTCTTCAAATGCAAGTCTTTCTGTATGTACAGATCCCTATACAGACTCCTCACATGTTGCACAAATAGAATCCTCAGTTCATATCAATCCTGCTTTGAAAGACGTCCCTCTCTAAATATCATCTTACTTAAAATCTCTCCACCAAAGCATTCTTTTTATCTTGTTACTAGAAATATATTTTTCTTTTAATGCGGTCATAACTGCCCCATTTCTGTCAGTCAGGTTGTCTCTTGTGACTTTAGACCTCAGTGTTAAGACAAAAGCAGAACAAGTCAAGTCTTCTTTTTAATAGACCACTGCTGTTCCATTAAAAAAAATTACTTCATTAAGTTTTAATCTATAAATAAGAAAATAAATTTAAGCAACAAAGCATGAAATTTTAAAATCTGTTTTCTGTAAAACTTGTATTTTATATAGTGTTTGCATTTTCAAATACCTAGTTCTTTCTCTGATTGATCAGAAACAGACTGTAAATCTTGCTGCTCTGAAGACTGTGCAGGTAATGAAGTTGTCTCTGTTGTGGTCTGAATGACTGTTTCTGCCTCTCCCAACTCTCCTTCAATCATGGTAGTGATACCCCGGACAAGATCCAGCAAACAGTGAAATGCCACTGACATTGCATAGCCTTCAGGGATTGTAGGTGGCTCTACTTTGTCCAGCATTTCCAAACTAAAAAATTGAAAAATGACAAGTGTGTAACAATACCACTGTTTTTAAAAACAATAATAAAAAACAAGATTCCAAATGAATGTTAAGTACAAACAGGCCCCAAATACGATCCTTCAAGATTTCACTGCAACTCAAGAAAAAAACCCTTAAGTCATTAAGTAAAAGAGTAAACGAGTCACTAAATAAGACAGTAACCAAAAGGGTACAAACTCCTAGTAGAGATCTGCAAAAAATATTTTTAAAAATTAACACATATAAGCAAGCATCATGAATAATTCTACTTGTACTGTTATTTTACTTAGAGCCACTGCAACAGAACCTATTCAGAAGAATACAAGTACCTATGAACAACAGTGAAAATATGTCAGAAAGTCCTGACAGTGTTTAACTATGTCAGAAAGTCCTGACATAGTTTTAACAAATCAAGAACAATCAGATGTTCCATTATCATTATCTTTGAGTCTACATGACTAGAAAAGCCTGTCCATAGCTAGATATTATAAGGCCAAATATTCATCACCTACATGCATAGGTAAACAATGGAAGTTATTTGTACAAAGAGGATATGTCTACATGATTCACTGCTGAAAAGCATGCAATTAAAACATCACTATGCTGGAACAGTAGCCTCATTGCCACTTTTAAGTGGTAAAAGACGGAGATCTTTTACCTTGAAAGCATATAAAAAACTGCTGAGTTACAAATCCAGGAGAAATAGATTGTAGCTGACACAGCAGCAACGTCTACACAAGTAGAGACAATCTGTTACAAAAACTACCTGCTACCCCAATGATCACTTATTTCATCATTTTTTACTGTACAAACTACTCTTTAAAAAGCTACATATTCCAACTAAAATATACCAAAGACACTTTTATACTGTAGTGTCACCACTCTTCTCTGCACAAAGGATTTTTGCTTCTCCCACACATGCAACACTTCAGTTATATTACCTCTAATTTCCCAAAGATCGCTGCCTCAAATATCTGGGTACAGGAACTATAGCTAAATCAAATGGTCAGCATTTCACCCTCTATATACAAGTAAGTATGAATACATATACAGGTCTAATTAAAATTATTAATGGGTTTTATAATTACAGTATATTTGTGAGGTAGAGGTCACGTCCTCTTACTTTCAAAGACAGGAAATGCTAACTACTGAATAAATTACATGAGTTGTTACTATAACATGGCAATGGCCATGAAAAGTCTTGAAGAGTTTGTCTATTTCTCTTAAAAACACTTAATTCCTTATGTAAAGAGGAAGACAAGGCGTAGTGATCTGTGGAGAGACTTGTATAAAAATATGAGATGTGGCCATTGTATGAAAATCTAATGGCAGCAGAAGAGAATTGGTACTAGGACGTGACCCATTACAGCAAGTCATCTCCTTACATACAGGAACTACAGACAAAAGCTGACCAGACATGCTTGTGACAGCTCCGTAATCATATACAAAAGAAAAAAATGCAAAACTTTTGCAGAGAAAATCATAGAGTCACTTGAGGTATCCAAAGATAAAACACAAGCAAGTTTAGAGCAGGACAGGAGATTACGATGGTGGCTGCAAGGTTTTTGAACTAGTTAAGAACACAAAG
Organism: Ptilonorhynchus violaceus; assembly: GCA_013397565.1. Classification (NCBI taxonomy): domain Eukaryota; kingdom Metazoa; phylum Chordata; class Aves; order Passeriformes; family Ptilonorhynchidae; genus Ptilonorhynchus; species Ptilonorhynchus violaceus. The sequence goes on along the minus strand of VZRJ01001274.1, from coordinate 510,914 downwards.
TAAGAAAAAAGAAAAGGAAAAAAAATGGAGGTTTTAGTAGCTGATGAAATTAAAAATGTGCATTTCCTGAGAACAGGGAGGTAAACTAAAATAACATTTATGGCCACTGCTGGAACAAAAAGTCAAGTCAACACATACACATTAACTATTGAAATCTGAGAATGATTTTTTTCTTTTCCATCTCAAAGTCAGATAAAGGAATTTCTACCCTAAAAAAATATTGAGATCCAGGCTATTTGCAGATTTCACTGAATTTTAGCATGCCAAAATTTCATGGCTGTACAAATAACTTGTAGTTTGGCAGAGCTTGGCCCTCAATGGTCACGACTGACATGAAAAAAAATTGCACTGTTTAAAAAGTAACATAGTATTCACAGCTTTAAACTGAGAACACCATCTCCATTGTACAAAGTCATGACAAAATAATTGGCCATTCTAAGAAGCATTCAGAATCTAGCCTTGGTATATAGGTCAATATATTGTTTGAAATGACAACCAGACCAGTATCTACCACAATATCCTGCTCAGTAAAAACTGTAAGAAAGCTATTTTTCATTCCTGTTGATGTTCCATTGGCTTAATGCCCTCCACATTTGCCATTACACAGTGCAGCAATAGCTATTCCAAAATTGTTATATACTACAGGGAGGCCTAAAAGTGAAGAGTTCATACAGACAGTATGATAGGAGAACAAAATCCAACTGATGCTAAAACCATAGGGTACATTCCAATCAGAATCCAGGGCACTCAGAAAAAAACAGCAAAAAAACTGGAACACCAACAAAGAGAAAATTATTCATATACTTCAGTGCCAGTGAAACAAAGACCTCAATATTCACTAGTAACAAAAAACCCTTAAATCTTCAAAATCAAAATAAAAGTATTTGTTACATACATTTTCAGAAAGTCGGAGGTACTTACTATGTAGCTTTAGCACTGCCTTGTACTGTTACATTCAGGATGGGTATCCAAGTGCCCCTGTACTCAAAGGCAGGCAACACAGTTGCACCTCCGCCCATTCCAAGCACTCCTGGGTTGGTTTGTGCTGAGCCAGTATTCCCTGATGCATTGCTTCCTGTTCAGGAAAACAAAGTGATAAAGTCAACCAATCTTGTTTTTGTGATCAACAAACATCCTTTTTCTACATTTAATTTTTGAGACACCGGGATTAATCTGAAGACACCCAGTTCAATAACAGAAACTACCAACAACACAAAAAACTATTTCTGAGCTCTCTTTGCTGTCTAAAACACAATTTTATGTGCAGTTCATTGTTGTCAACTGCCTAATTTCCAGTCAGGATACAATGTTTCTGTGAAAGGTACAGCAACATTCATAACATACTGTGAATGAATCAAACTTACACAGTCTTGATGAAACTATATTTTAGTGAAGAGTCAGACTATTTGAAAGTTAAGGATTATTTAAATAGTTGCAACTAAAACTCAGTAGTCAGAAAGAGTTTAATTATTCCAGTAACAAACTTTCAAGATTTCAGAAATGCAAAAACCACAGGAAGAGAGACGAACAGAATGGCAACATTTGAATCTGTTCCATGCCAAGGTAGAATAAAACAACCCACATCAGGGAAGAGCTAACAATGTGCCAACCAACAGCTAGGGACAAATTTTGGTTCCAACTGAGGAAGCCAAAAAAAGCAGCTAAGAACAAGGAATTTTGTAAATATACACTTTCTATACAGAGAAGGATATCTATACTTACTAAGAGTTGGTCCCACAAGTTCAGATTCTCTCTGTAGAGACAATGGGGACGAAGAGCAGAGTCCCCAGGAAGGCGACTCACAGCACCTAACACATCAATGTAACTGCCATTTTGGTGTGCTTACTTTTAATACGTGGGGAGTAAACCACTAATCTAGGAAATAAACTACTAATTTAGGTAATATGAATACACAGAAGCTTATGCATACACTTTAACATAGTAATTCTTAACAGACTGAAACAAAGAAATCATGTTGCTAAACAGAAGTGATTAACCAAACACTGCCACTAACACAACTACACTGGTATAATTTTCTATGATCCCACCAAGCAGTCAGACATATACAACTACTTTTATATTAACGTAACTCATTAAAGTGGGTGGTAAACATTGCCCAGCATAATACAAGCGAAACAGAACTTCAGTAGGTGCAGCTTTTAGCTTCTATGAAACAGGTAGCTTGTTGTAAAACTAAGGCTCAAAAATCAGGTGTGTAAGGAGTGTAAATGTCCAAGGCCAAGCTGGATGAGGCTTTGAGCAACCTTGTCTATCGGAAGGTGTCCCTGCCCATAGGCAGGAGGCTGGAACTCGATAATCTTTAAGGTCTCTTCCAACACAAACCATTCTCTGATTCCAAAAGACAGCCTGCTATGACAGGATTGTTGTTATAATCAGAAGACTCCATTTGAAAATTACATTGCATTAATCTGCTCTTTGCATGTCAAATATTGCCATAGGAGGAAAAAAGGTAGAAAGATAAATGTATGAGAAAGTGACATGAGAAACACTCAGGCAGAAAGAAGAAGTGAAAAGGAAAAGAGAGAACAAACTGAAATAATAACCCAGAGAAATAGCAACAGCACTAAAGGTATGACCCTGCTGCAGTGCCGCTTCACATGAGGCCAATTTAGGTTTTCAGAATGAATATTATAGAATGGCTTCTCATACGTGCATTTTACATGAAGAAAAGTGCTTCCGATTTACTTGAGGAGAATTAAGCTAACCTAGAAATAATACTAATAGAAGTGTTCTATCAGCTGCTGTACACAGCTACTGAACAACAGACACTGACACAAATTTCCTCATGTTATCACTGCTAGCTCCAGCATGGAATTCCAACTTCATGACTGAACACTGAAAGGTGTGAGTCTAAACCCAAACTTTTCAATGTTTCTTAATTTAATAATAGATATGATAGATAGTAATTACACTTACTATCTGGTTTTTATCTCTTTTAAGAAGGCATATCAAAAGACACCCTTACTACGTATTTTTATATTGTTTGCTGCTGAGGACTCTGCTTCCAGAACCACAGGAAGAAGCAGAGAGCCTTAACTTGGACATAAACACCTGCAAATGCATTAACAAGACGATCATTTCTTCTTATTAAAATAAAAATATACCTAGCAAAAAGCCAAAACCCTGGCTGCAAGAAAAGACAATGAAGTTTAGTGTCAATAAGTGTCTGGTTTCAGCTTACAAAAAAGACACAGATAATTTGTAAAATACACATCTTTCATTCCACCTCTTGGGTCCCTCAGTCTGGTTTTGGCCTTGAACATCCAGAATTAGTGATTGCCTCCCAAGAACACACACTGTCCTACTGCTTAATTTGCACACTACCATAAATGACATCCCCACTCAAGCAGACAGAAATGGAACACTTTTTTTGCAGTCAGAAATTAGAAATAACTCAATCAGAATTTCCCTTGGAAAAGTTGTGAAACAAGGAGCTTGGTTACTGCAGAAACAGGAATCAAGGCAGGAGCACTGATATGCTAACTGTGGTCTACATATTTCCCACAATACAGGTAGATAAAACCCTCTATTGTACCAGAGCTGGGAACACTAGTCTGTCTCAAGCTAGCTTTTCACCAAAATGAACACAGAAGTACATAGCTGTACCAGATCTGAATCAAAACAGAATTCATGATTATGAGAAACTTATGGAAAAATAAAATGATAATAAGGACAAGACTTTACCAGTCTGGTTTGGTGTTGCTGATGTGTTCCCTGTGCTTGGTACAAGAAACAGTGACTGGATAAAGGACCCCAGTGCATTCACAATATCACGGAAAACTTTAGTGGAATGTTGCTTCATATCATACGATTGACAAAAGGACCTGGAAAGTATTACATAAAACAGAAAGTATTTGACAAATTGGGAACTAAAAGAATATTTTAACAGCAACTTCACCTCCACACACACTAAAACTGTAGACTAAAAGCACATTTTAATGGCAGATATTTAGGTAAACGATAATATTTAATTTTATGTAAGTGTTCCTTTGACACTGCTAAGACACAGACGGCTTGGAATACTCAAATAACTATAATTCGCCCTTCCTGGATAATAAGCACTGCCTAACGCATTATACAAAATTATCATGAAGAGCTTATTGCATTTAAGTTTCTACATATTTATAATGTTTTAGGAAGCATTTTCCATTAGAGAAAAATAAAAATACATCTTAAACTTTATGTAAAAGCGAAATTCAATATATTTAATACCTTAATAGCTGAGGCTGCACACAAAGCCTGTGAATAGATTCTACTGCAACAGCTCGTAGCCACTGTGGTTTGTCTGCATCCAGAAACTTAACCAGCAATGACAGAAAGATTTCACATTCTGTTACCTAAAAGATATAGTTTAGAGGAATTAAATAATAAAAAAAGTGCGTTCTACAAAGTATTTTCTCAAAAAACCTTTCATCTCAGGAGTACTATCACAGTAAGTTTTGTACAGGATCTAAAAAATCCCTTGAACAGGCATTTACTCAAAATTATATAAAAACATAACTAACGATCATAACATTTTTGACAAGCTAAAACCATATATGCAATTGTACTGAAGGAGTTAAATTCCTCACGGACATTGCAATAATGGTCACACATTTGCTGCAGTAAACAAATGAAACAGAAAAATATCTTTTTTAGCAAAGATCCAAAACTCAGGACATAAGAACAGCTGAGCATGTGTTTTTTACACACATTCTGTCAACAGCTTTAGCAATTCAAGTCAAAAGCCTCTTAGTATTAACAAGCCACACTAATCATCATTATCTAAAGTCAGCAAACAACAGAAGATCAAAAGGTTCCCAAAATCTGAAAGGTAGTTAAATACAGAAAAGACAACAGCTAATCAACAATGAAATTCATATGAGTCCATGTTTAACAAAAACATACATTTAGAATACATGTAAACACAAATGTGCATAAGAAGGAAAGAGTATTTAGACTTCTCTTCCCTCAGTACACATCAACAGTTCCCAAGAACTACTCAGTACTACTACTGATCACAGCACTGGCATATAGACAGAAAAATAAAATTGCATAAAGAAAATCTGAACATATTCTTACCAGCAAACTGTAAAACTGTTTAATCAAAACAGAAACTACTCTCAGCAAACGCATACAGATGGGGAAGTATGGTTTTTCCACTGGTGCTGGGGAAGATGAGGTGGTAGAACCTTGCCTGAATTTGATATTTGGGGAGAAGAGCTTTATAACAAGAGGGCATACCCTTTCTTTAAGAAGAAAACTGAATTCCTGATGCTGAAAAAGAAAATAGAAAAGGTTATAAGCAGATATTCCTTAATCACTATCAGTAGCTCTGATTATGTATCTTATTTACATTTGTTGTTATGATCAAGCAGTCTGAAATCGTGTAAATCTTGCTATAAATTACAATCAGGAAATGAAAAGGCAGAACTGCAGACACCATTGTAAAGCTACCAAAAAGCATGAAATTACAATGGTCAGGTTCATGCCATGCATCCCTCTTCTTGTATTCTGCAAGTTGAAATAGGCTGCTAATACAACACTTATATATTTAGTTTTTTAATTTAGCTACTGTCAGCTGAAACACATTCCTGCAGGATCATGATGCATTTTATATGCAGTAGATATATGCAATTCACGGTCATGACTCTTACTTTCTAAGTGGAGTGAGGTTAATGTTTTTGTAGAAATAGCAATTCCACAAACTAAGTTAGAGCTGTCATAAATCAGGCAAGATAAGAAAATGCATCTCTGGAGGAGATATAAACAGCAAAACTATAAGTGAAACAGAGTAAAACATGCTCTGCAAAATATACAAACACAAATAGAGTGTTTGGGAATAGAAAAACATGGTCAAAAAGCACAGAGAACTTTTCTGTTAAAAACCCCCCGACACATAAATGCTGCAAGTCCTTCTGAAAAACAGTATTCATTGCTAAATTAAAGAGGATTTAATGAAGTGTAAATTTTACTAACTATGTGAACAGAAGTCTTCCTGTTTTCTGTCCAAGAACTACTCACTTGTAAAAACACTTGTGGAAAGTCATTGAGGACCGACTCAAGAAGTTCAAGGCCAAATGTCCGCGTCATTTCTGTCATACCCACGAGCCAGTAGGGAGCATCAGCATTAACTAACTGACAAAGATCCTTAGAAAGAAACATAATAACATTTATGTTCTCTGTACAGTTCTATGCCGACTAAGTTTCACTAGTTCATAAGGAAATCTACACACCCTCCGTCTTTTGTAATGAGTAATTTTCCGATTTCAACATAATTTTTCCTCAAATACTTCTTTTACATAAATTATAAAGCATAGAAAGCTTTTAAAAGAAATTTTAAACTTCACTGGTATCCTTGTAGCAATTCTGACCAGTGAAGTTGCTAAGTCAAGATTTTTATTGGTGTGACAAATACAACTACTGTTTTTCATTATATACTTGCCTTTAATGTCCGCTACCAAGCACAAGAAACAGGACTGAACTACAGTTGCAGTGTTTTGCTCTGTATTGGGTCTGGCTGAGGTGGAGTTCATTTTCCCCACAGCAGCCAACCAAGTGCTGTGCTTTGCATTGGTAGCTAGAAAGGTGCTGATAACACACCAGTGTTTTGACTACAGCTAAGCAGTGCTGGCACAGCATCAGCACTGTCTTGCAACATTCTTCCTCCTCATCAAGGGTTTGGGGGTGGGCAAGATCCTGGAAGGGGACACAACTAGGCCAGTCCAAATTAAACAAAGGGGTATTCCATACCCTATGGCATCAGCTCAGTTATAAAATATAATAAAAGGAGGAGGAAAGGGAGCATTTGTTGTTTATGTTTGCCTTTGGGAGCAACCACCATGGATTCTGAAGCTCTGCTTCCCAGGAACTGGCTGAACATTGCTTGCTGATGGGAAGTGAAGAATAAACCTTTTTTTTCTGTTTGCTTACACACATGCAAACTTTTGCTTTTGCTTCAGTAAACTGCCTAATCTCAATGAGTTGTTTTCCATCTTATTTTCTCTCCCCGTTCAGCTGGGAAGGGGAGTGATAGAGCAGCTTGGTGAGCACTTGGGAGTCCAGCCCAAGTGAACCCACCACAGGCTCACAGAAATAAGAATCTTGCATTTAATGCAGACATGTGTGCTTAGCTATTATTTAATATTTATAGTAAAACATTTTCCAAGGCCACTTTGTCTTCATTTTCCCGACATTCCCCTGTAATATCATCACCAATTACAATAAATATGCATAAAGAAAGCCAAAGGCTCTGGTTAAGGACATTGCCAATATGCCAACAGCAAGTTCTTGAAAGTTCTTAAAGAGATGTAGAAGCACCCGACCTTTACTGCAAATATATAAATATATGCTCCCCAACTACCTGAAAAAGCATATAGGCATCCTTAGCACATGGTTTCAGTGTACTGACAGATCTTCTATTACTATTCCCTTGAACTGCAGCTGGCTGGTCAATAGTATCTGTGCAAAGAAACAAAACAAAGTTTTGTGAACAAAGGAACTGTTAATAATTAAGTATGCATGAAGTACTCTTACAAAAATATTCTATGAGAATGGCTAGGTAATAGTTCTGCAACTTACCATGTTTCCAATGTTCTCTTCAAAACTACTACTGCTATGTATTTCCCACTCAGTAATCTATGGTACCTTCACCTGAAATGACACCCTTACCTCAAATTCCTTCACAGTACTAACCTGAAGACCAGTTCTCAGAGCTTGAAAAAAAAAATCTAGGTTTTATATATTGCTGTACTGACTTGGACTGACACAATGGCTAAGGATTTTATCTCCTTTAAATACAAGTAAATGCATAAAAGACAGATAAAATTAATGATGTTGTGATTTTTATAACATCTATAGATATATTGCTTTCTTTATCTGAAAGAGAAGCATCTGATGCGTGTCAAAAAACCAGGTCAATAAAAGTAAGCTGAGTAACCAGTATGCCCACCTTTATATCGTTCATCTTCAGCAACCACTCTCTCAAACACAACAGTCACTACCTGCCGCACTGTAGCTGCTGCGGTGTTATTTGTGATATTATCTTTTGTGAAGTGCAATCGAAAGCAAAGAACAATTGCCTGAAAGGAAAAAAAAAGAAAAAATATCACCTTACAACAATGCATTTCATCTTTTAGCTGAGAGTCAAGAAGGTTGATGGATTGAGGAATGCTTTCTGCTACAGTCTTGCAAAAGGTTGCACCCCCAAAAATAAACTTTAAATTTAAATTTAAAATTTGAAGAACCAGAATAAATTTTACGGATTACCCTAGCAAAAAAACTCTTTAGGAATCCTCCCCAAAGGCAATCTAAAAGTGGTATTAACTGAAGGCATTACGATGTGCCAATAAAAGTGCAGCCATCACACAGAGAATACACAGTTATCATCACACAGAACAACTTGTATGAATATTAATGTCAAAAGGACATTGAGATTATAAGTTAATCACAGAAAGGTCAGTCAACTCCAAAGCTAAAATGCCATTCCTCTCCTACACTGAATCCCAATACTTACACAATCATGTTGCCTTGACTGCTATTATTCCTCTCTAAATCATGCATTTTAATGTGCCATTGTGCTGGCAATTACCTGAATACTTTTTCCCATTGGATTTTGTTATTACCACTAACTCATAGTTTCTTACCTATTCTATAATGAATTTTGAAAATTAACATCTGTATGTGTAGTGAAACCTGTGTTTCTTGTTCTTCTGTCCGCATTCCGTGTTCTTGCACTTGCAAGAACCTCAACCACACCCATCCATAGTGCTACATGCTTGAAGCCATACAAGATTCAGAATTTTCTCTTGCTTCTTTTTCATGTGATTTGTGGACTCTACTCAAGCGATACTTCCATGTTAGTTGGAAATCTTACACCACCATCACACACCTCTGGACTTTCAGAAGATACCACATGATTCTCTACAATAATCTAACAGCAGTGCCCATATGAAGGGGCTTTTCAAGACGGTTTACCAGCAATTTTCTTAATTTAAATCAGTCAAGCTGACACACGAACATGCAATAGATGTCTGGCTCAAACCAATTTTCTAGAATGTAATCTAGAAGAGAAACTTACTTTAAGCAGAGCTTTACAATTCACAGATGGGTAAACAATGTTGCTTCTTCGAAGAGAAGTATCTTATAATTTAAATTATAATGGCTTGGATTGTATTTTTTTGTTTTAGTTGAAACATAATATCCAAAATGGTTCATGTTTAAAATTATGCAGTAAAGTTATTGCAGTTATGACTGAAAGAGTAATAACTGGACTGCTTTCAAAAGCGATTTAAGGCAAGGTGGAAGGCAACTTTTTTTAACATTTTCTCTGTTAGTGAGAGTTTACACTGTGCTATGTGCTCTGATTCCAGTTCAAGAACATACAACAAATTTAGAGGATGAGAGGGGATAGGCATCAGCCCAGTGTTTTAATTTCAAATTCCTATGAAGTCAGAAATGTATTATTGTGGAGGAATTACAAAACACACTGAAAAGGAAGCTAAAAGAAATCCTGTTTTCAGAGTCTAGTCATAAAGACAATAGGGACACAACAGGATCAAGAAAGCTCCCTCCTCGTCCATTGTTTTCATATGCTTCATATGTAAAATTTCCCCATTTATCCTCTTGGATATTTTAAGTACTATGGCTGACACCAACAAATTCTTACCTTGGACAGTGCTTCATCATGCACAACTGTATTGGTTGTTAAAAGTACAAGAACTGTCTGGAGTAATTTAAGTTCTTCAAGACTGTTCTCCATCAATTGCCAAAGCATATTAATAATGTTTCCTGCTGCAGCCTACAAAGAAATAATTTTTTGCCAACAATTACAATATTTACATACTGGTGTATCATGAGTACATATGCAAGAATATCACTGTCATAAAGGCATATCATAAGTGAATGTGCCTATTTCTCTACACCATAGCACCACATTAAGAATATAAAGCCAATTTCATTGTCACAAGCTTCCCGAAGTATTTTTAAAGAACTGACAGCAGAAATCTCTTAATATGTAGTACAAATTAAAGTGTGTACTTTGTTTTCTACTTGGAAACATGGAAGACACAGTAAAATGATATTTTACCCTCAGAATTCACTCATATCAGAGAGAAAACTGTAATTTTACATTATGCAAACACAACTGAAGGTATATTTTAACTGCATTATTTTCACCAGCTTCATAACACACTATATATGCAGTACCATAATACATCACGACATTTACCGCTGCGGAAAATGTGCATTCATTTAACCTTCTTTTTAAAAAGTAAAACATAAGAAAATCACAATAATGTTATTATACAGAGTATATTTTGTGGATGCACACAATCCATTACACGTTCAGTTCCTGCAGTGTAAGAATGCAAACTAAATGAGCTGATTTCAATTTTCATGGATTTCCTTCTAAAAGTTACTAATATTTCCTCACCTTTTTTTTATGGTGTAAAAGGTTTTGTTTTAAATTACTGAAAAACAGATATGAGTAAAATATTTTGCAGACTGTGTTCATTATAGTATAAACAGCCTCCTGCAACAACCAATTCACCTTCAGTTTGAGGTCTGTATTTCTCACTCTGAAATATTTATGTTTTTATATAAATATCGATCTTACCTCTGAAACAACTTCATGAGACATGAGCCTCTGTATGGCTGCTAGACACAACTGAGTGATCTTTGGTTCCTTTGTTCCACAACCCATCAGAAAAGGCTGAACTACCTCTGAGCTGTTCTCTTTCAATGCTTTAAAAAGAGATATGGAAGCAGTTAATGTTTAATACTTTGAAAAACACAATGCAAAAATTGTTAATCACACCTATTAACAAAAAGCCATCACCAGTCTTGGAAATTTGGGATTTACACTTGGACCACAGGGAAAAGCCAACTGAAGACAGACACCGGGCTGACACAGGTCTCTTCCACAATTACCCTGGCTGAGGCTCAAATCCCAAGCACCTTCTCCCTTACACACTCAAGTGACTTTCTCTTTCCAAATTCAAAACATCCATTTAAGAGTCCATTTGGTTAGCAAGAAGGTGTAAGGTTCTGCCAACCCCAGAGCCTTCCCTGGCCTTGCCACAAGAACCAGTCTCAGGCTGGTAGCATTGTTCTTCTGCTCTGCTTCACCTCAGCACTTAATGCAGGAGCAACACTGTGGCACAGAGTAACATTCCAAAGCACATGGCACGAAGGGGAAGAGCAAACTGCCACTGACAAAACAGGAGGAGAAAGAGACCGGACTGTTTGTATCCTGGGTATGTTCACCTGGCTGTAAATTTGTCAAATGGTGTCTTAGTGACAAAGCATAAGTTCTTAAAATGAAGTTTTGCCAGGAGAAAACAGCAGTTTCCATAAAATTCTCTCCTTTTTTTTTTTTGTTATGGAGAAAAAGGTTCATAAAGAATAAAAAATTCTACACTAGCATTTTAAAAAGTTTTTCCCCATAAACGTAATTCAAGAAATCTGACATAATAAAATACGAAAAATACGAAAAATACGAAAAATACGAAAAATACGAAAAATACGAAAAATACGAAAAATACGAAAAATACGAAAAATACGAAAGGAAAGCTTAACTGACTGACGAGTGGTTTTCCATTTGCAAGCTTGGTTGTTGATTCCTGCAAACTTTTAAGATTTTAGCTGCTTATCGCCATTTCAGATACTAAAAATTTCCTCACAGTGAAAGTTCAATTCTTACACTGAATGTCATACACTGTGTTTTAGTCTACGTGTAGTAGAAGAAATGTATTCATGAAAATTTTCATACACTTTTCAGAGGACAGGAGTTACCACAAACAAACAAACAAAAAATACATTCTTACATAAAAATGCAAACATGATCTTTACTAGTAGGCATCACTACAACTAATTTGGAAAAAAAAATGAAACAAGATAAAAGCTACAAAAATATACTTTAGTGATATTTTCCAACTGAACACTAACTGATTCAGAAGTTTCTAAGAAAAGAATAGGCTATTATAAATTACAGATGCCAAGTTTCTATAAGACAATAGTTCATAAATGGTGATACCAACACATACACAGTCCAGTTTCATCAGCCTCTTCAGAGCCAGTGCAGGCTCTCTGTCCAGTTGACACTTCTGAACTGCCACTAAATTCTAACCATCAAGCAGAAAAAAGCAAGCAAAATTTTTCAAAAGATACCACAGAACATTTATCCTTAACACGAGATTCAAGATATAGTTCTGAATGGCAAAAATGGCACAAGTTAGTGAATAACAAAACAAGGAGTAAATTTAAACCTTTTACAGTATTTTTTTACTATAACCCATTAAAAGCAACAATCTCAGAATCTATACAAGTATTTTTACTTTATGAAGCTGACAAATTAATGTTTTGTAGATCTGCTTTGGTACCGAACTGGTTTTGTACCAACCAGGCACATGAGGTAATTCTTGGAGCTTTCCAGGACAGGAGTTGGACTTAGATGATCCCTTCCAACTCAGAATATTCTGTGATCATGTGATTCTGTGACTGTATTAGCTTCAGTCTTAAAATGCACAAAAATTTTATTATTGCCAGGTCTGCCTCAATTTTGCTACCAGCTTATGGCAAAATACATTAAAAAAGAAATCTGTCTTACTGAACCATAGAGAAGTGTTTTGGAAAGTACAACGTTCATGTCATCAGCAAGATTATACTTCTGATTTATTAGAAAAACTTCTAAACCGTAAGTTTTTGCACATATCAAAGCCACATGGAAATAATTTCTCAAATTCTTCTCATGTGATTTAAGGCACAAGCTTTCTCCTCCTTTGGAATTACTCAAATTCTTATAAATAAATTATAAAGCATGTACAGACTGCCAAGAATGAAGACTTTGAAACAGCTCAACTTACCTTTTCCAAGAGGAAGAAAGAAGTTAGATCAATGACCTCAAAGTTCTGGCAGGTTAAACACATCCCACCAAAAACAACAAATATTTTTAAGATTTTAATAAAGATTTGAAGGCTGCATCTATTTTCCTAAAAATTATAATACTACACAATGAAATGCTTCAAGAAAGCATCAGATCAGCTTATTCAAAAAAAATCTGATACAGCTGTTCTTATCTATTTTAGTAAAATGACAGTTTACATCAAAATACTAAAAAATCATATCCTAATCAAAATATTTATTTGTATTACTAGAATGTCTGGTAGACGTTCCTAAACCATCTAGCAGTCAAAAAGATTTAATGATTACAGTAGCATTTTGCAGCTTTATTACTACTAAAGTATACATAATATCTTTCTTCCAAAAATTTTAAATAGCAGATAGGAGACAATGTCTTTACATTAACTTATGTATAATATTAGGTTACCATTGATACCTCAAAAAAATACAAGAGTCCATAAAGAATTGAGACTGTTTAATGACATTATGTTTAAACTGTGGAATGTTAGGATAATGTGCAGGCAAAGTACATTTTCCCAGTACAAAACTGCGGAACAGAGGGTGAAAAAGTTATTACCCTATTAGCAAAGATTAACTAATCAAAATAACTTTTAGGACCTGCTGGTTTCCCAAACCTCATAACAACAAATTTGTGCAGTTTGATTAATTAACTGAATACTAAGTACATTCTAGTTTAAACTTTCTAAAAGACGAGTACTTAAAAAACTTTACCAACTGCCAGAAAGTGTTCCGTCAAAAAAGATAAAAGTGAAGTCTGCCTATACATAACTAAATTTACTGATCTTTCCCATCTCTTCACTTTGAAAATTAAAACCCAGAGAATTTTGCAGGATAACAGACTAGCTTTCTAAACTACGAACTTCTTTATGGAGTAATATGTTGACAGCTTCCCAAATGGCTAAGTAGAGCTTTCCCTTGTTCATTTGTGTATTTTGATATAGCTGACATTACCTGGCATACTTTTCCCACTTATGTCAGCATTCATGACAGCAGTAAAAACAAAGAAAATAAACAAATAAAAAAGAGGCATTAAAGTGAAATACTGAGGAGTGGGACTGTTACTTCAAATAACCCTAGAAAATGCCTCCTTAACAGTATCTGATTTACATACCTCAAAACAAGATATGGTTTTGCAGCTATTTCATTGGACCTTCCAAACAATCCAGCACTTCAAGGATTTTGACAACAGCTGGGGTAGACACCCAAGTATTAATGCCGGGACATTCAAATCTGGCCAAGGGCTTTACCAGCAACTGGCAAGAAGCCAATTTTATAAAGCTGAAGACAGTCTAAAGATACTGTTTCAAGCACTTACAAAGCTGCCACTCACAAGATATGTCGCTTCCCGCAAGGCATTGGAAATCTTAAATTGAATGACCTTGTCTAAGATAAATATGGATTTTTACCTGCCAGTTACAAGTCCCCAAAGGCTGGACTCTCATACTAATACACAGATGTTGATCATACTGCAGAACTCCACACAGAGCACTCAACCACGGTGACTAAAGCACTGAGAATGTAGGGTCTAAGTACTTCATGTTATTTTTCTAAGTGGATGATTACTTTTGTAGAGCAGCAACTGAAAATGGAGCCCTTCCTCAGCACAAGAATGGCACCAACATGAAACCAAAGTAGTATTAAAAAACTTTTATGCCATTAGATTTTTTGCTAGGTGCCCAAAAGTAAAGCATCACGGATATAGCACACACTAAAAGATTCGTAGTATTATCAGACATATCCAAGACATCTTTTTAGCATGTTGATCTGTAACTCAGTTTTATTTTTCCCATTGCACTGCAAATAATTACCTGCCAAAATATCTGTGTTCCGTGCAGCTATTGTTTTCACTTTTATTATTCCTGATTCAGCAGCCTGGAAGAGAAGAAAATAAACAGTTTAGATGCTTTATCATACATCAATATCTGCAAAGAAATAAAAATACTGTAGATAAATAAAAAGGTATAGTCTCAGAGCAAAAAATGTTTTTGTAGTGGTTTCTGCCAGCAGAGCTAATGCAGAAGTGAAATCTTAGTAGCTGATGGAATTCCCTTCCAGAATTCCACAGGAAGGGTTATATTCAGAAATTTGAGAAATCATGATTCTCATTGTATTACCTTCCAGTCTTATGAATGCAAAGAAAAATCACTAGTAAGCATAAACACTGTTGCAAAGTTTGTATACAGTTTCAAACTACACCTACAAAAAAGAAACCCATTTTCCCACGGATTTTGGCTCCCAAATATCCTCTACAAATTATCCTAGGGCAGTACCATGAAGGTGCCTTTCTAACAATACACTCTGTTCTTCCCAACGTGCCATACAGCACACAGCACCAATTCCTCCCATTGCCCTGTAAGTATGACTCGGCAGAGCAGTAGCATCCTCCTCTCCCTCACACACTTCTTCAGTAGGCCAGGGGCCCTGTGGGCACAGCCCGGCTGGGTGACACCAAGTGCTGTAGGGCTGCCCACCCCACCCAGGACATCACACATGGTCGCAAGGGAACAGCAACTCCCTCGTCAATTGTGTACAAACAGTTCCCTGCAAGAATCACTCAAGTCATGTTCTCTAATGGAAATCAAGCCAAACTGAAAATGTAACATTAAGGCCTTGCATTTCAAGACTATGATTTTTGACAAGTTCTGTGTACAAAATACAAAAAATACATTGTACATGGTGCCTTTCCATTTTTAAATTCCATTAATACACTATAAACCTCTGGAAAGAATTAAATATGCCAAAATAAATGCAACAAGTTTTCCCAAATGACTGGATGGAAATTGCTGGAAAATACTGTTCTGCAAACTTGAAAGTACACTTCCCCTTTTATTTCAGCTTTGCATTTCTGTGCACTTCCCACACTAAACATTTCTATTTTTCCTCTGATACTATTTAAAGATGTGTGCTGTCACTACTTAAAACAGATTAGAGAAGCGGAGAAGCTGTGACAGCAGAAACATGAAAACGATAGTACATAAAGTCCTACCAAGTATTACTATTTCCTCTCCATCAGAACACTATTCCAACAAGATTTCCCAGAAAGTCAGGTTAAGGTGACCGTATAAACTCATAATCAAATATTTTAATTAAGAGTTTAATATATATATTTCTCAAAATAGCTAAATGAGAAATGTGAAGCTGAAATTTTCTTTTTTTTTTTTTAATTTCCCAAAACAACATAGGAAGACTGAACACTGCCTTAAAATTCTGAAGTTATTTACGTTTTTCTGAACACAGTGTTTCTACTTCAAAAATAAAGTCAACAATGTCCATAGTGCCTGCTTAACATACAACATGTTCAAAAGAGCAGAAAGCAACATGCATATATATATATATATTGCATACTTAAAACGAGGAGTGACAAATGCATCTCTCATTTATTTTAATTATATTAACTTGATGTGTTGAAGTTCTTGATTTTTAAGTCAATCCCTGTTCTTCTTCAGTTATAAATTGTCAGCTAATTGGAGGGGTTCTTGTCGCAACACATTGTTCCTATTAATTAATATGAAGGATTTGTCACAGTCCAACTTCAATTATCTTCAAACTGAAACTCATCACATCTATTGGAAATTGATTTCTTTCTTGCCAGGAATGACAAACTCATTTTGATTCAAAGAAATATTAAGCCTGGTCATATTAGTGGCATTCACAAACACCATGCACTTTGCACAAAAGATTTCCAACCTAATGGCTCTCAGTTGTTTCTATGGTGGCTTTATATAAGATAGTATAATTTAAAAACAAAAAGGTATAACAAAACAACTGCTGAATATAGGCATTTTTCTCCATGAGATACAGAAATTTCTATGATCATCTGCATTATGCTGTGGTTTCCATTCAGAATCCCAAGTGAAAATGTAGATAAAAACCAATAACACTGCACACATCCTACAAAAGAAAAATAAAATACTCCACTGTATATGTAAAAGAGACAACACATTAACATTTATAAAAAAATACCTCAATTGATCACAAATAACCAACTGAAAACAAGAGAACTATAAATAGTTCTATTCTGTATACATGAATGTAAAAGTGTTTGGATGGCATCAATTTAACTGACAAATTAAAAGATATATTCTTAGCTTTTAAGTTTACAAATTTACATCAATTACTATAGCACTCTGCAGGACACTGCCACATGAGAAAAGGATCTTATAAAACACTAATCAAGGAGACAGACAGCATCATAGTATGTATTTATGGGTAAAAATGTGATAAAATTTACTTTCACATAAATATAACGAACCATGTTTTTAAGGCAACCACCAATTTTAGATGTAACATTACCAGGTTCCGTTAGCACCACATTGAATAGTAGTCTAAAGAGAAAGTCAGTTAGCTCTTTATTTTGAAAAGAAGCAAATATATGTAATTCCTGTAATATAACAAAGCTCAAATGTACTTAAAACTTTCAGCCAATGAGATTTCTGATTCTGCTCTTTTAATAACTGTGCAATGAACCGATACAAAATGTCTCAAACACACACTTGTCATTATGGAGTTTTGGTTCATGTTTCTGCTGAAGCAACTGCAGCACCCAGTCTGGGAAGGTGAAATATTGATGAAGAACAGAGATTGACTCTCAGTGACAACACATATTCAGGTCAATCTCTTCCAGTACTTTAATTTGGTTTTAATCAAACAGTCAATAATCTCACAGGATCCAACAAGATCCAAAAATCCAACTGGACCCTCTGGGCTTAAACGCTTGCCCCACCATCTTTCTGCTTCCTCGGAATTTACCAAGTATTTGCTGATTATGTGGAAATCACTCTTCACAGAAATCAAAGTAAGGCAAATAGAGAATTTATGTGCCAAAAAAAAAAACCAAACCTGAACAAAAAATCAAGACAGTGCAGTTTCAAGTAGACTGAAAAGAAGTCTGCGCATAATATCTATCTCCTGGCCTCAAAGTTCCTCTCTGAATGTACAGTCTGACTACAACATACACAGCTGCCTTACAGACAGAGGTTCTCTGCACATGAGAGACCAGGATGTAGAAATGCACAGAGACTTTCAAACCCAGCTTCAGGAGTTTCTCAGATCCAAAACTCTTCCCCTCCTAACAGACTTCTCAGTCTTCAGTTGAGGGAGGGAAGAATTTCAGCCTTCCTATCACTAGACGTGCTGCACGCGTCTTTCAAGATTTTTGGAAATTTTCACACTTTGTTTAGGGTTAAAAGCACCTATCAGGTAACAGAAACAGGTAATATCTGCTCAGGCATTTGGGAAGCAAAAATTTAATGTATCTTCAAGCAGAACTAACATTTTCCAACACCTAGGTAACATTCCCAAGCTAAATTTCTCCACATTATAGTCTGTGTACATATATTTAAAGATCTATAACTCATCAATAGCATATGAAGGTATTAGGATAACTGAGATACGCAATTCTACGTGAATTCAGCATCACATAAAGGCAAGCCACCCACACCAGGAGCAATAAGTGCATCTGAAAAGCACCAGTTCTTCAGTCTGTCTTCCAGGACATCATGGAAGCTCATAAACCCAAGTGCAGCAGGCAATCTACATCACTCAAAAATACCACTATAGCTAACTCCACGATCATAATAATGTTACCTGGCAGCCCAAGAATAGGACATGTCTTGGCAATACAAAGGATAATAGCATGGCATATGCTTGAACATTCAACTCTCACAGGCCAAGACATCTTGGACCCCTGTTGCAATGTGTACAGACAGGCAAGTAAGGGACCAGAGGGGTCAGCTGGGATGTGATCTGACAGTACATCAGTTGCTCTGCAGTAATGTCTACGGATTTGTCTTTACTCTGGGGTAAACATGAGAGAGCTACCCTTCTTTTACTGAAAAATAATGACATAGTTAACAACTTTTCCTAAAGGAAAGATGACACAAAATTCAAATCTAAAATGAAAAAAGCACCTGTTGCCTCTGCCATATCAAACATTTTTTAAAGTTTCAAAACTGAGTTTTTAAAAAAGTTTTTAAAAGGATAAACATGCTGATCTTCAAAGAAATTGGTATCTTACAGTTAGAAGAAGTTATCTTTAGTTAGAAGTCAGCATCTTTTTTACTTTATCAACAACAAAAACATATATATTCCCATAAGGATATTTAATGTAACAACCAGGCATGTGCTAATTTCTACTAAGGATTGATCTAACTTAAGGATATTTTTGTATGAATTTCTGAACATGATAGCATTGTTACCAAAAGTTAGTAAAACCAAGAAATTTCACTGCTAGTGCTTTTGAATGACTGTTTGTGTTTTCATTGTGCGTTAGAGCAAATTCCTATCTCCAGAGACACTAAAATTGCTGTAAGGTTTGCAGTGCTTACTACACAAGCTATCAATTTCTCTACTCTAAAAAAAAAACCATTCAGGAATGATGGTTTGTATTGGTATTTACATCACATTGTTTGCCAACCTTTTATTATGACTGGATGCGAGTAATGTTATCTATGGTCACTTCCATATCTATTACATGAAATAAAAAGAGCAATTTTTTTCTATCCATCATTATCTGCCTTTACAACTGGAAGACTAACCCTATATCCAATAGTTTAGATAAGAGGTCCTCCTGTCTAAAGTACAGTTTCATTTCATTGTTATTCTGGCTTGCTTTGCAAAAGCACATTCTGGACCATTACTGTACCACTAAACCATTATTTGGAAAAGAGCATACTCACAAAAAGCTCGACACTAAAAGAGTCTCATGAAAGCACTCAAGTATACCACATTTGTGTGAAAAAGCACTGTACTTGCCTTCTGTATTTTTATTTCTTCCTCCCCATGAGTACAATCCCTACTCTGACCCTTCTCTTTTATATACGCTCATTTTACATGTGATTTAAACCATCAAAATGCCAGTTTTGATCCGACCTTGCTGTGCATTCACGGGGGTTTTTTACACTGAATGATTTATTATCATTTTGTTACAAAATTATCATAAATCAGGAAAGAAAAGCATTAACAGACTCTATTATATACTTTCTTCTCCAACTGAAGATTTAAGATATTGCAGTTTGTGGTTTTTGTTTTTTAAAAACACAAGACCTTGTTCATTTCCAGCTTTACTGCAACTAAATTAGTTGCTCTCATATTAAGAGTGAGAGCACACTTGACAGGAGTGGTCCATTAATCTTGACTCCTCTGGTCACACTTGACTCCTCTGGTCCATTAATCTTCTGAAATTGTCAGCTTGCAGCACCAGTAGCCAATTCAAGAATCCTGAAGGTTAACCATCAATAGTGCCAGAAGAATTGCCAGTGTTATTTAAAGTGCTCCAGAGCTGTTGCTTCTGGAGCTACCTCACTTGATATGAGCATAAAGATAATCGAATACAAATATTTAATACCACAAGTTTTCCTTTGACAGTCAAAATACTACACCTCAGCTGGAAAAACATGTATAAATTAACAGAACAAATCAGAATGCATAATACAAAACAAATCATTACTGAACAGCACTAATGCAGACAGAAAGACAGAAAAGCTAACCAACACCTGAAAGAGAAGAAACACAAGCCACTTAGCAAAAAATTTTTAAGTTCTACTTCTCTCTTCCAGAGAGAATAAGAATGTACCCCATATTTAGTATTGTATTCTATATAAATTACACCTATACCTAAATATTATATCTATTATATGGTATATAATAAAATAGATACATATGTAGCGTAAGGATATCCTGAGAGAGCCTATGTCTACCTTTAAGAGATTTCTGAGGGATCTATTCAAGTACCACACAACTGATTTCTAACCACTGAAACAGAGCACCTGCACTTGAATTTTAATTACATACTTTTGACACAACAATTATCATTCTACATTAAAAATAAAACAACACCCTGTTTCAGAGCTTTAGGAGACATATACTTGAAGTACAAACTAATTTTGTCTTCAGCTTGTCGATCATAACAGATGGGACCAGGCAAGTTTTGAGGATTTGCAAGTACTATACAAGTACTATATTCAGCCAGCAATGTCCATTTGCCAGACACCTAGTAGAGAAACAACAGTTGACAGTTTAGGTGCTAGTTGAGAACTGGAGTCACCAAGAATCTCCAACTTCTGCTACAAGTTTCCTGTATAATCTTCAAGATGCCACGATAGGCAGATGGGGGTTAAATCAGATTAAGATGTAAAAATTTAAATATTTAGACTCCCATTACAATGGAGATTGTCTCTACTGAATGCTCCTTAATTCTTAAAGCCTCTCCTTAAGCTAATTCAGCTGACCCGCTAGCAGGGGCTCAATACAGAGGTCTAAGCTTAGGCCTCTGTATCCAAGACAACTACACGCAGACAGCAGAAGATCCATGCTCTTCTAGACCAGTTGCTGGAAGCCAAGGAAGAAACATTATTGTATCTCAAGTGGCAATGTAGAACATATAGTGTGTAGGTGATACAGGGAATCAAACCCCTGGCTACGAGATACTTTAAATAGTTATTTGGCTCTATTGACAGCATTTCCATAACAAACCATGCCTGCACAATCAATTAAGCTTAGGCACTCAACATTAGGCACCTGGATCCTGCACTGAAAAGTGTAACTTGAAAAGTGTAGAGACACACCCAGATATTGAAACTTTTAATGATTTTCTTCATTCACTAAATTGCAAGGTATTACATGGAGAAATTGGTCTGTGTGCCTTATGTGAATCACTTCAGAACACACAACATTTCTTCTCAAAGACTAAAACGATTATGTGAAACTTATGATTTATAATGGACCATGAAGCTCAAAACACATTGGAATAGATGATGGTCCCTAGAAATGTAAGAGTTCACTTTTAAAAACATAATTTTGAAAAAATACTACCGTATAAAGATCAATATTGAATAAAAAACACTGTAAAATTAATGGACTCCAAACACAAAGCCAGCAGATGCAGCAAGTGGTAAAGATCACGTATTATAAAAGAAACTGAAGGAGATATTAGGGATCACCCATTTCAGCTATGGGCTGGCAACTCAAGAATGCTACAGATTAATCTCCAGTCACATGCACAAAACACATGCTTTAGTGCAAGCTGCCTGACAATATACATTTTACAGAGCATTGTTTCTCTATTACAAAATACTCAGTTTGATATTTTAAATATTTTTAAATATTTGTTAAGTGAATACCCACTAAAAAAAAACCTAAAAAACTCTACAATAGTTCATCCTTCTGAACTAGTGTTGTGAAGACCTGAAAATAAACCAACCTGGAAAGTTCAGTGTAGGTTAAGTTCCCCGTAGGCTATAGTGTCAGAATTATTTAATCCATTTTATTCAAAAAATAAAGCAGGAAACCCAAAAACTTGGTTACTCCTAAAAAAAAAATGGTTTATGTACAAAAGTTTTTTCTTTGCTAGGTTCATTTGGCTCATCCTTTGACCATTAAAGTAGCATGAATGCAGAGCACTCAGAAACTATTCAATGCTAGAAGTACATCAAGTGACTCAGACGCCGAAATCACAAGACATTTTGGCATGTAATTTTCTTTCTTAGTAGCCTTCTCCAATTTGTGTACTGCACTATGTTCAACGAAATTTCTGAAATATTACCATTACAGAACAAACGGCTAACAAATATTCACACATTTTTTAACTGTTCCTTCCAGTTGCATTAGGAATCCTAATGATCACTTCAGCACTATATACTAAATTAACTCATCTGTATCTTTTTAGTATATGTTTAACTTTTGCAATACATCCTCATTTTTAGTTTCACACAGCTACCCAATGACATCAGAGGTTCACTAAAAAGGACAAGCTTCCCAACTAATTTTTTGGCATTAGCTTTAAAATGTGTTCAGGATCGGCTTATCATTCCTAAACAAGAATGATTTAACCCAGGGGACTGAACTGTCATGTACGTCACTCAATGTAAATAAGAGCAGACTCCAAGGGAAGAAATGTAGGAATAACACCTGTCTTAACACAACACAACACAACACAACACACAGCCTCTCAGAAAGGGCAAATCCTATCTCTTGCCTCAGGCTAGTCCACACCACTTCTACTGTAACTAAATAATTTAAAGTTTGTTTTGTCCAGAAGTCACTGAAATCCTAACTTTTTAACTATTACCCTAAGAACTTTGTAAGGCTACCTGCCTGCAAGAAGAGTTACTTACACAGGAAGATTGCAAAACTGGATTCTAGTACTTTTCCTAGATACAGCAAATTACCATACAGTTTCAAAAACACGTCTGTGTGCCAAAGATGCACACAGCTCAATAAGTAGCTAATCAAAAGCAATGCTGCTGTTTCAAACAAAGATCTGGTAAAGAAACAGCACAGTGAGGCTATTACAAGCTTTCTTCCAAGAGACTCAAGAGAGCATTTCTACTGACCAAAGTATTCAAAGCTAATTCTGTGCTGCTCTTCCAGGTGGAGGCAAGTTAAACACCACTTCTTTTCCAGCCTTACTATTCCAAATCACCACAGCAACAAACACCCCAAAGCATACAGGCACCTGCAATCCATTACACAACCGCCAAGCAGAGGGCATGCCCTGTCCCAGGCCAAGCTGATCCTGCCACGGGAGGGATGCGGTCTCTGTTCACCCCAACCGCACCTGCCCTCTCCATTCCCCTCTCCTACCAGCACAAATGTGCCTTAAACTGTGCAGGGAGATGGATAAGAGTTAATCTTTTGTGGTAGTTTTCTTAAACTCACTTTGCTTTTACTGCTGTTTAAAAGTCAAGAAAAAACCTGAGTCAACATAGAGACTATAAGCCCACTAGAAAGCTGAGACTGCTTGACTGGATCTGTGTAAACAACAAGGAGTTACACACGACTGGAATTCAGGCTGCGAGGAACTTTTGGGTATATTTATTTCTCCTTTTAACCCCATTATTTCTTCCAATTATAAGTATTTCCCCTTGTATTTCTAAGGTTTTTTAATGCAGTGAAATTATCTATCCAAATCAGATGCAGCTTACTGAACAATATTTTCATTCTGTAATAAGAAACAGCAGGCAACTTATTTAGCACACTAAACCATTTTCAATTCCGTGGTAAGACAAAATTCTTACTCCAGTTGACTAAGGAGAGCACCACAAGCTTCCCGCAAATGCAGCACATGGTATCAAAACTCCAGTCACTAGCAGGTTAAAATAGTTTATAAAACTCTGTGCATGCAGCATGCAATTCAGTGCAGCGTTAGCAGCATTACAGTACTCTGTAGTACAGAGCAAATTTTAGAGACCACTGTACTAAAAACTACTAATGACCAAGCGGTATTGTTTTCTAGGAGAAATGGCAGGTTACATAAAATAATGTGAACAGGACCGATGCCTGTACCAAAGACTGTTTCATCCTCTGTAATTTCAAGCTCCAAGACAGTGTTTTATTTACACTTGTCATGAGAGCTTCTATCCCATTTGTGGTTGGCATCTATTTTTCTAACTGGGCAACGGAAATACATTGTGAAAATGCAAACACATTTTTCAGCAATGCCATTATTCGTATGTCTGCTAGTATAAACAGGTTTGGCGTATCACAGACATAATCATCAAATCACTTCCTGGCCATAGCGAATAGATGTCATGCCTAGTACACTTGTGTAGTCGCTGCTGATCTGAGGAAGTATCAAACAGAAAAACCATGTAGCAACAGAGATGGGGTCTCAAGTGTAACAGTAACTGGTATTCTCCACACTCTGAAGAAAAATAAGTCTGTTATTTAATCCCCAAACATCATCAGCAACATAATTTCAGACCTACAGATTTTTTTCTACAGCTCCCATTTTTAAAGCTTTAAACAGCATAACCTAGGAAAATCCTACTCGGGTATTATTTGTCACATGGAGCACAGACAACATATGGATGCTTTGGAGCCAACAATACATCCCGTTATTTCTTAGTTAAAAGCTCTAGGGGGAAGGAAGTTGGCCACATATTTGTGTCACAAGTTTAACATTGGGAGTAACTCAATAATTTCAATGTTTCTTAACAGATTATTGAAGTCAGCAAAAACCTCACACTCTACTGCTGTAAGTTACTGAACTTACAACTACATGATTTTCACATAAGCATGACCTACTAAGAAAACTTTATAGACTCAGAGTAACAGAAAAATTGAAATGAAAGCACTCAAAACCACTAAAGAGTTCAAGTTCCATTTTCAATAAAGGTTTATTAAGACCTTACTTCTAACTCCTAATTCACGATAAGATCTAGATCCCACAGTTGGCTGTTCCCTTCTCTGTTGCATCCAAACCCCACCCTCAACCTCCTCCGCACAAAAAACTCCAATAAACTTTTTCAGCTGTGTCATGTACATGCCTGTTCAAAGAATCGTTTAATATTGTTTTGGTCTCTCTGAACCTAACAGACACTGCATTATTTTGTAATAACATATGCATTAGAAAGATGTTTAAAGACTGACAACTAAAACTCTTTTAATAAAAAAGGCTCTATTTTTCTGATCATACAACTGTCTGAATCCTTACAGTACCGGTTAAATGATTTGCTCAAGTTAATCATCTGAGCAACAAGCAGAATTGAGAAGTACATTACTGCTTTTATCAGAGCAAACCTAACAGCTAAATTCACTTTGTAGAATTTTAACACTATTAACATAAAAGCAAAACAAAAAAAAAACCCAGAACACAAATCATTTTAGAAGCGGCTGAAGGTAACAACTGTGAACAAAATCTTTGACTACGTCAGACACTAGAAAGATTATGAGAAGCAGTTTACCTTTATAAAGTGCCTATCAAATCTAACAACTGTGATACATCTCATAACTATTAATTTGGGACTAGGAGTCTTTCAATAGTTTTATCCCAGTACGGTAAACTTATGAACTAACATGAAAGCATACACATCAGCTGCAATGTAAACTCAAAAATTACAATGCATGTGGGAGTGATGAGGACAGTCTAGTTACACTGCAAGTGAAAAAGTGAGGTTGTTAGTAGTATGAATTTGTTTTTAAAAGCCTTTTTTTATGCTTAAACATGGTTTAAAAAACTTGTGCTGTTCCAAGCCAGTAAGAAGAATATGCCATTCCTCTGATCACTCTAGCCAAATCTAATCATGACCACGACAAACACATGCAATTAAAATATCTGTTTAGCAGTCGAGATTTGACAAAAAAAGGACACCCATTTCCTTTAAAACCAGAACAAAAAAAAGGCTTCCAGAAGTGAGGAAGTAAGATCGTTTCCTGCAACTGTATCAAACATCCTACTGTAGGACTGTTTTCACCTCAGACTCTTTGTAAGAGCATACAACTTGCAGCAGAAAGTCCCACCTCTTTAAAAACATCTTCCAGTACTATTCCATAAACCTATCCAAACCCCAGACAATTGTGAAAAACTTTGTGAAGTGTTTTTAATGAAAAAAAGCTATGCAAATTGCTGTCAAGTTAAAGGGAACAATACAAAAGTCGAACTTACACAAGAATATGATAAACGTGCTGAACAGGTATGAAGAACTGTACATGCAGTAGTTACTCTAATAGTCAGCATGGCAAACATAATGAAGCATTACTAAAAATACCAGCTTAAGAACGACTTTGCCCATCTCCTTTGTAGATCTCAAAGAAAGTAAACATTAACACAGTGGGTAAACTTGTTCAGAGACTAAACAAGAGTCACACAGTAATACACAGAAGGAAGTGCAAGCAGGACTCCCGCATCCCTCCAAACACACACATTTCTGTTCTACTGACCACAGCTTCTTCTTATTTATATGTGACCACACACAATTCCTCAGGACTGATCACAACTTTCTCTTGTTTTTCTGTGACCACACAAAATTTCTCAAACACACCAGCATTCCACACCAGCAACCTAAAATAGTACATAACATGCTCTGCTACAGTGTATCACTTGATGTCTTTCAAAACAAGCACAGTCATTAGCTTAAATCCATTTGTTAAAGTGTATAATACTTCATACAACATTAAATATGCTATCACTCAATTGGACCTAAAGTCACATAATATACGCAATGCCTTTCTTCTGAGCTTCTGGGGCTGCAGTTTAATCTGACTTAATCTTTTAGGACTTTTCCTCCCACTATTGCATAGAAAACTTTTTTTTTTACACGGCAAGTGGCAAACTACTGATAGGGAAAAAGTTAAACTGACTGTATAAAAACAATAAAAAAAATATAGTTAGAACGTATATTTTCAGTTAGCAAGAAAAATTCTGATTGATCTTCAGTTAAAGTAATCCTGCTCACCGAGATTACTGAGGTCTCAGGGTGCACAGCATAAACTGAGGTTTAAAAAATAGAACATACAATCTTACTGGAATGAGTTTATTAAAAGCATTTTTTAGAAGGCAGAAAGAAAAGTAACCCAAACTTCAGTGTCTCCCAAGCTTCCTCAGTTGTGCCCACACCGTTGGAAAGCCACATATCCCCAAAACGACGCGGTAGCGATGACGAGCGACCCTCACAGCCCACACCGGGAGTCACGGATATGCAATGGTGAGGAACAAGGCACACTGGCCCGGGCACCACAGCCACGCTTCGTCAGAGGGGCAAGGCACAGACCCGAGCGGAGACCTGCGGAGCGCTCCGGGCTCCCACCGCAGCCGCAGGGCCGGCCGGGGCTGAGCACGGCACTCCTCGGCCGCCGCCGGCCCGTCGGGCTCCCGCTCCCTCGGTACCCGCCTTCGGGGCGCCCAAGCCCCAGCACCGAGCTCGCCTCCGGCGAGTTTTGCTCGCCCGGTGGTGCCGAGACAGCCAAGCCAAACTTGGTCTTTTCCCCGGAGAATGCTGGGCGGGCAGCGGGGCCGCCCCCGCTGCGCCCGTCAACAGACGGTCTGTCCGCCAGCCCCGCTCCCCGACGGGCACAGCCCGGCCCACGGCCGCCGCCTCGGCAGCGCACTGAAAACAACAGCCACAGAAAACGCGACAGGCACAGCCACGTCTGGGCACAGCCTGCGGCCGTGGAGATCGGAGCTCACCGGGAGCGCCACCGGGCTGGGGACTGGAGCACGGGCACGCCGGCAGCTCCGCTCCGGCCGGGCCCCGGGAGGCCCCTTCGGAACGGCGCCCGCCGCCCGGCTCAGCCCAGCCCGGCCCGGCTTGGCTCGGCTCAGCGCCACTCACCTCCTTGACAGGGGGGAATTTTTTCCGACACTCCAGGCTCAGGCCCCGCAGGTCCCCCT